>CM053788.1:557466290-558066290 GCA_028749045.1 Cupressus sempervirens | reverse complement strand
CCAGAAACACTCATCTGTTGAGAAAAAAATCCATAAGAACAGAAATGGTACACGAGAATAAGTAACTGATCCATATAACTGAGACTAAGAGTCTAATTATTAATCTAGAGTTTAAAATTGAAATGCTTGTTGACATTAATTGGAATGTTTATTCTGAATAGAAACCTGATTCTATATCTAGGTTTAAATTAGAAATTTGTTAACACTTAGTTGTATACTAATCTTCACATACATGGGTTGAAGCAGAGTATTGAAGAAGAGTTGAGTTTGGTAAGAATGTCTACCATTGAAGATGCATACCAATTTTCTTTGAAGGTAGAAGCAAAGCTAAACAAAAGATTTGAGCCAAGCAAAATGCAAGAGGTCATGGTGAAAGGACTAGTGAATGGTCTTATGGAATCTGATGATAAAAAAACAGAATGATGAATCTGGTAGCAGTATGAATCAAAAGGAAGATTGTCACTACCACCCTCATGATCAAAATAATGGAATTCGCAGATCTTTTATTATTAAAAAGATGGTACTTTTCTTGAATCTGCTACAAATTCAAAAACTTTCTACACAATATATTATTCTTTCCAATATTCTTTACAAATGCTTTTACAATGGTCTTCTTTTACAATGCCTTAACAAAATTGAGATCTCAGTGGCCATGTTCAGCTTTTTTTGAAGAAAAATGAATACAGCAATTTCCAAGATTTGGGAGTTGTGTTCAAACATCATATCTGTTTTGAAACAAAACCTATTTCCCAATTTCAGGTAGCTTATCTAAAACTATCACTTTCAAAACTATGTAAGCATCCTTGGGAACTCATGTTTCCAATTAGCGATAAAGGGAATTAGCTTCAGTACATCATATACATAAAGAGTTAAGACTGAATTAAAAATTTGTTACTCCATGGCAGTTTCAGTGTCTCTAGAAAACCCAACAGCCTGGGAATAACTGCACATCAAGCTAAGCAATTGGATCAAACATTTTCTACCATGTCATCAGACATGTTTGCATCCAACGTTCATCTAAGATGTCCCTCAGACGTGTCTCTAGTTCAGTGGTTGCATCCCTGGGTTATGAAATAATCAGTTTTGATAACATAAATGGAAATCAAACTGTACAATGTAAGGCTGTGTGAATTGGAATAGCATACACGTGCAACCTGTTCATCTATTTGAAGGATGAAAGCATTTCTTTCAGTTTTACAGGAGCCATTAATAGACTACACAATTCAGAAATTTTTGTAAGATATGCTGTAATAAATATTGCACTGCCTGGGCCAAACTCCAAAACATGGTAGACAGAGTCATTAAAAGAATAAAACATGACAGGTTTACTTTAACATTATATACAATCAAAGAAAGAAAAGAAAGAAAGAAATGTGAAAAATTAAATACTGAATTTCCTAAAAGCAAATATCCCCAAGGACCTAGAGCTTCACATTAATTTTCCAAATTGAGATTAGCAAACTATAAAATAAAGTGGATCAATATTGAACTATCCTCAAGACATCTAGGAAGTATGGTAGCCAAAGTCATGAAAAAAACAAAACGTGAGAGGTTTAGTAAAATTAAAAACATAAAAAATATTCATCGAAAAGTAAAAATCAGAAGAAATGTGAAAAAAAAAAAATACAGAATTCCTTCCAAGCAAATATCCCTAAGTACCAAAAACTTGACATAGAATTTTCTGAATTAATATTATCAAAGTTTAGATAGCGTGGATCGATCTTGAAAGACCCTTAAAACAACTAGGAAGTATGGTTCTGTTTACAATTCAAAGGTCCTTTGCTACTGTAGTCCATACTCAGGAACGTCTAAGTCAGTATGCAATGAATCTCTGAGAAAATAAATGCATAAATGCAATACGTGGAAAATCTCTGGTGACATAAATGCAATACGTGGCTTGAGAATGAAGGACACTGATGATGAAGTTTAGAATTGGAGAGTCTAGAGTTTGTGTTTGAAGTCTTTTCAGGAGTTTGTAAAGTTTTTGGTAGGCTACAAAAGAGGCAGAGGCATTTGGTTTAGAGTGTGTGAAGTGGATTTACAACCATGAAGGCTGGAATCAACTTGAAGACAGACAGGCAACAGCTTGCCCTTCTCAAGCAGGTCTCTGTGAATGTTTGAAGGGAATTTTTTTAATTCAGGAGCCATTTTTTCTGCAGATTGTCGACATTTTTGGGAGAGGAGATTTTGAAAGCAGAAAACCACTGCAAAGTGAACATGGATATTGTTTAACATGATTCTCACCTGGGCACTGGAGCTGGGCTTTCTTGGGGAGGCAGAATGGGTATTGCAGAGCTGTGTTGAGGAAGAGTGGCTTTTTGGCTTGGATGCTTTGCTGGAGAGTGCAGTGCTTGGCCATGGTTTCCATACCAAGTTTGGAGATTGGAGGGACTGTGGATGTAATGAAGTCTCCACCCTTTCATTATTTGAATTTTTGTTTCTAACAAAGCCGAGCAGCGTGCAGAGGTCAAGGTGGAATGGGAGTCACTAAAGGAATTCTTGAGAGAATGGGTGGCTAAACGATGAGTGGAGAATGCTGCTAAGAAAAGGGAGCCAAAATTTGAACCCGGGGATTATTGGGTCCATAGTCCAGTGAAGGATATGAAGACAGGGCTTATGTAATAATGTGTCTGCCTAATCAGGTTTTTTGGATTTTTCTCCTCAGGTCTAATAGTGGTTTTTTCTACTGTTCGCTTGTTTCAGGTGTCTCTTTTTGTGGTGCCGGTCGTAGTTTTCATAATTGTCCCATCTGTTGCAATTAATTCAGCCATGGCTCTCAGTGCATTGGTTGCATAGGTATTGATCATTTGGTCAATCATTTTGGAAAAAATATTGTATAGGGGTAACCGAATTTTGTTCAAATTATTTTGGTTTATTCGTAACCACTAGAGGATAAGGAAGTTATGCTCGGGTGTTCTGGTAGGGGTGGTTGTTGCTGGCTAGATCTCTGTTGGTACATTCCAAATATAAATCTGATGTATGTAAATCTTTCTGCTATTAATAAAAATTATCCTAAATATTATCAATCAGAAAAAAAGCTTAATAATAATAGCTCGCCCGAAAAAATTAATACCTCACTAAGAAAGGTCATTTGCTCAGTAAACTACTCTCCAAATGATATCATCTGAAATTTTTTGGTCTTGTCTCATAAATGAAAATCAGAATGTTGGTTCTGCCCAAAATCAATATGCTTGCTTTTGACGCACGCTTATACCCATCCTTTATGACATGCTGTATTATATTGTACATAATTCTTTATATGATGCCTCAAATAGAATGGTTATGTATTAAGAATGGTGCCTTGGAAATAATTTTCCACAGGTATGATGTGTGCATTCAAAATGTATTTGCATGAATTCTTTGGGGAACTGTCATATTATTTTATACATAATTCTTGAAATGCTACCATAGAGGTAGTGATCAATACAATATATAAAGAGTTGTCCCTAGAAATAACTTCCCACAAGAATAACGCATGCACATGTAATATAAGCATACATCGGAAAGTGCATATATAATCACAACTATATTAGGTCACAGAATTTGATGAATTTTATTACAGAATATTGAAATCTATCAAATTTGATTACAATCCCCGATTATATTCATCCACAAAAATTGTGCATATGAATGTGCACAAATGTATTTGGAAATGCTGGTAAGCATTTTAATTCACTGAATAAAGTTCTATAATTCCAAGGATTATAGTTTTCCCAGGCTTTCATATTCTTTAAATCTTTCCATTTAACTGACTTCAAATTTTGTGTCATTTCCCCTTTTTGCCAGGCACATCACTAATTAAAATATTGGAATTAAATAATAATCAAGTGTTATTGGCTTCAAGCTTTATAAGTTATTCAAATTTAATTCTTATCAAACAGTCACTTTCACATGAGTAGGGATGGCTTAATTATGAGGCTATTTAATTATTATGAGGGGTTTAATACAACCCTAAGTTTGATGTCTCCATGAATGGTCGACTCTGTAAGGGGCAGATCGCATTCAGTTGGGGGAATGAAATACTATAAACCAAGACAAATTAAATAGTGGATGGCATCTTCAATTAGTGGCCAAGTTAACAATTTGTATGTATTATTGAAGAGGGGGAGAATCAGAGAAAGACTAACAAAAGAGAAGATTAAAGTATATAGGCATTGTGGAGGTCATGGCAATGGATTTTCTGATGTGATATCCATCTTGATGGTTTTTAACTTCTCCAAATCAAGAGTGGTGGAAATTTACAGTTCAAAACCCCTGTAGATAGTTCATTCTGGATGGCACCCCAGAGGAGGCAGTTCAGTAAATCCAGCATCAACTTTCAGCATGATAGGTGGTGAGTTTGAGTGCAGCTGAAGACAAGAAAAACTGCTCAAGGTTTATATACAGCAATCTGCAATAAACAGAGAGAGCCTCCATCAGCTATAATGCAAAAGTATCCAGTATATAAAAAGCAGCAACTTGATATCTCTGTTGTTGGCGTCAGGAAAACTTCCAGTTCATAGTCTGCCATACATCTGAAACAAATCCATAACAGCAATCTGACCATGGTTATTGGTATGTTCGATTTAGAAATTTGGTTGATGCCAAACCAGTTTATGAATTAGTTTACTCAAACTTCATTATAAAACTTGGTAATCATTGCTTAGATTTTCTTAGTGGAGTTGAAAGTCAAATAATTGTTGTACAAATCAATTTCTTTGAATGAATAAATACGTATTTAAAATTTTGGCATAAGTTTTCCTAGAGTGATGAAAAGAGCATTTAATTTTGTTTAGCAAGTTTACATGTAGAGACTTTAAATTTTAATATTTGGGGACAACATGATTGATTGTTAGGTATTTCCTCTTTTATCTTTGATGTGGAATAGTGTTGCAAGAACAGAACTGCTGGAGTGCTGTTGTAACATATGAATTTTACATAGCTGAAAATAGATAATCATGCCCTTGGGTGAGGTAACATATCATTTGTACTAAGCTAAAATTAGATAACTTTCCCTAGGGTTATAATCAAATGATCAAAACCATAGATGGAAAACTCGCCAAGTACTCGGCGATTTTTTCACCAGTTAACTCGCCGATTTAAAAACTCGGCAGTCTAGTAAAAACTCGCCGAGTAATCGGCAAAAACTCGACAAGCTTTTAATAAAAACTCGTGATTTACTAGTGAAAGTTTTGCCCGCAGCCTGTGACGGGTTAAAGCGGCAGTGAGCGTGTTTTTTCTCATTCTTTCTTGTATTTGCGTTGTTTAGAGCCTTGAGGAGTGAAGAGAAGGTGGTTTGGAGGCATTCTTAGCTGATTGCAAGTGATTCAAGGCGGATTTGAGTGGATTGTAGAGGATTCTAACCGATTTTAGAAGACAAATTTATTTCCAGGTATGTTCATCTTATCATAGTTTGAAAACTTTTTATAGTTTTATAACAAATGTTCTTTTGTTTTTGTTGTTGTTTGTAAATGTTTTCAAATCATTTAAAATCATTTTGAATCATTTGAAACCCTAGCTTCTAAGGATATGGTTGAAGTTTGTTGTTTGCTAAGGATATGGTTGAAGTTTGAAGTTTGAATCATTTGAAACCCTAGCTTCTAAGTTCTAACTTTGTTTATTCATTTTTCAATAAATTTATGTTAGGGCAGCGGTCAAGCATTAAAAAAAATGACAAATCCGCAAGAAGAGTGGCCACAAACACCATGCCCTTCTGGATATATAGGCACTCGGCCTAAAAATGCAAGAGATAAGACATGGCGGTTTGCCTATGAAGCTCCAAATGATGTTGGGAAAGTGATATGCATTCTATGTGAGAGAATTATTTCTGGAGGCATAAACCGCCTCAAATACCACCTTGCAGGCATAAAGAAACATGATTCAAATCCTTGTCTCAAGGTAACTGATGAAGAAAAAAGATTCATCAATGCCCTACTTGCAGCTGCTGAAGAGAAAAAATTGAATAGGGGGAGGGCAAAATTAGCTATCAGGGCAGCCATAGCTGAATTTGAAGGAACTCCTTTTGATATGCAAGAGGAAGAAGAAGCACTTGAGAAAATACTAGGATCTCTTCGTGACCCACGGATCCGCAAACAAAATTTCTCTTTTACCGGTTCCACTTCTTCTACATCTCCTACTTCTTCATCACCATCCGAATCCCCATCAACGATAGGGGGTTATTTTGTGCCCAGGAACACACCTGGAGCACAGCCATCATTAGAGGGCACTGCATGGTTTAAGGAGGTGCATGAGCAAACTGATATTGCAGCATCTGATTTTTGGTTTTTCAACAATATCTCAATGAATGCCGTTGATAGTCCCTATTGGGTCAATATGGTCAATGCAATAACAATATTAGACAAAGGGTACAAGCCGCCTAAACGCAAGGATATGAGTGGAGGTTAGTATTTTACTATTTAAATTTTAGTAATTGTAAATAATTGTGATTCACTTTAGTTCATTGTTATATTTTAAATCTTAATTGTTATAACTTATTTCCTATTTTTTACTAACACTTACACTTTATTTAATATTACACCTAAATTTTGTAGGTTGCTTGACAAAGCGGTTGGTAGGGCAACATTATTGATAGAAGACCAAAAGAAAGAGTGGAAGAAGTATGGCTGCACCATTTTATCTGATGGGTGGACAGATGGAAGAAGTAGAACCATTATTAATTTCTTGGTTGCTTGCAAAGATGATGTGGTGTTTTGGAAATCTATCGATGCCTCCAACAAAGTGAAAAATGCAGCCACATTGGCTTTAATGTTGGAGAATGTTGTCATGGAGGTGGGAACAGAGAATGTGGTGCAAATAATCACGGATAATGCAGCAGCATATGTGGTAGCACGTAAATTTAATTTTTTATATTCGAATCAATATGAATCATAAATGTAATGCTATAGTATTATTCAATTTATATTTGATGTAATTTGTAAATACTAAATATGGAAAGTTTGTTACTGATTATTGATTTTTTGCTAATCTTTTAGGTAGAATCCTCCAAGAGAGGCATCCCACACTTTTTTGGTCACCTTGTGCAACACTTCCTTGACCTTCTTTTGGAGGATATAGGAAAACTTGATTGGGTGAGTCCAATTGTGGAAGATGCTAGGCGAGTCACGAAATATATCTATAATCACCCATGGGTTCTCAAGTTGATGAGAAAAGCCACTAAAAGCAAAGATTTGATGAGACCTGCTATGACAAGGTTTGCAACAATCTTCTTGACGTTGCAAAGTATTATTGAACACATATTGGCTTTGAAGCAAATGTTTGTGTGTGCTGATTGGGTTGCTTCACCTTACTCAAAGAAGCCCGAAGGAAAGGCTGTGGCACAGATAGTCTTTCATGATAGCTTTTTCCCAAAGGCTAAGGAGATTGTGGAGGTAACTTCAAAAATCAAAACATTATATTTTTAGTTTATTCAAGTTTCATTATCAATTCATAACTTACTATGTTATTAACTAATTTGTATTTTTCAAATTTCAAATGTAGATGTCTCTGCCCCTGGTTCTAGTCTTGCGCATATGCGATGGACAGCAATCCCCAATGGGAGGTCTTTATGAGGCCATGGATAGAGCGAAAGAGGCTATTAAAAGTTACTATCATGGGGACAGTCTCAGATTTGACCCCATTTGGGAAATAATTGATAGGAGGTGTAACATCATTTTGGAAATGATCAAGTAACTGAAATTTGTAAGTATTATAATTCAAAACAATGGCTATTTCTATTTCACATGAATGATAACAAATTAACGTTCCTAACTAACTTCTATCATACATTTAGAAAAGAACTAGAATTCAAATCTACATTGACGAGTATACATAAAAGTAAATAAGAATTTTAGAATTCATTGATGTTTCTGAACTAACTGTCGATGTGTTGTGCAAGCCCTGGCATCCGGAGAAGAGGAGAAGCATTGACATAGGCTTAACCTCTCAACCGCGGACCTTATCATATCCCCACACAATCTCTTACGAGAAAGGCCCTCCCCAGCCTAGGTTAGGATTGGGGCACTATACTCTAGCCATTCTGAGCATACCGGTGTTAGAGTGTTCGCTCAGCAACAGACAAGGTTGAGGATATACCTCCACTAACGTTCTCTCTATCAACTGGCACCACCAACCTCTTTGTGATCCAACTAGGTAAACATGCCTCTAATCTACCTTGGCTGAAGATTTAGATGGGCAAATGAATAGCCCACTCACCACCGCTCGACTTGACAATAGAGTTCAATTTGGACAATCATGAGCTGACTTGGGTTTAGCAACTTCTTTTAAGATGTTTTAATGCATTAGAGTTCTGATCATAATAGTTTTTCCCTTGCAGGAATCCTCTCCTCTTCACCCATTCACACTGGCTTCACTAGCCTTGGGTGCATCCCAAAAGACTACTATTAATATTGTGATCTTTATCATATAGTTTTCTTTGAACACTTCTCTGATTCATGCCACAGCTGATATACAGCAAATACTAGCGTGCAAGACAATGTCATAACTCTGATTTCAGATTCCATACAAGAATACTCATGCAAAATATAATTAATAATATGTGACAAGGGAACTACAAGCCGTCCCTATGGTTATGCGATCGACATATAAAGATTTGTGGTTCAGAAGTAAATAAAATAACAAAGCTTGAAACATGTTTGAATTTATTTCCAAACTGAAACATGGTTGTGTTTCATGGTATCAGTAACTTTTAATATGGTTATCTTTGTACCAATGAAACAGATGCTCAATGGCATTAATGAGAGCATAGAATGGAAAGAAAGGTTGATCGTGAGTATCCATAACCTGTAATGATACCAGTTTAGTTGATGACAATCGATTCAGCAACAAAGCTTTTCCCCCGTATGGCAAAGTAGACAAGACCAAGATGCCAATAGAAAAGGGAAAGAAGAGAATAGGAAGTATGATTGAAAGGAAGAGCACAAATCTATTCTGAGATGCCGCACGATAAATATGATTTCCTTATGTTTCAGCTACCTGTGGACGCGAGAGTTTATAAGGAATATCAGTTTAAAAGAATTTGGTTTCAAAGAGTATCGATCTCCAAGCAGGCTTCGAAATTCAAATATTTAAAAGTTAACGCCAATCTTGAAGGTGGTCTCTACTCACAAGAGGAGTTATAAGGATTATATTTTTTTATGGTTTTAAAAAGAAACACACACACACACACACACATATATATATCATGATGTTATTTTGCTATATCTATAGTCGTACCTATATGTATACATATATCTATATACGTGAGTTACATATGATTTATTTCTAACATCATATTCTCTTTATATATACACGCATATATATACACATAGGTATGATTCATAGATATCATCTGAGTATCATGGTGATATCATATATGTGTGTGTGTGTGTAAATTCATAATGCTAATCACTTCTGAGGTCTCAAAGCAAGAGAGATAATTGTTCTTATGATTATTATTAAATGTTTTTATGTTATAAAAGATAGACCAAGTAGCTCATGACTGTCCAAGGTGTACTTTGTTGCCTAGCCGTTAAATCCTTTATCAAGGTAGTTAAAGTCCATACATGATGGTCTAACAATGGACTAAAATAGTGCCCCATTCCTTAAATCCCGTTTAGGAATGTTTTTTCCCCTTCGTCTACTCCTGCAACCACAATTGCAACATTTCCACAATAATATGTTTCTCCATTTAAATCGAAATATTAAGAACATATTAACTAATAACTATAGAAACGGCTAACCATCATTAACAGTAAACAAGTATACATGATAAATCTTTTTTATATGATATAACAGTTAACCATAATTTCCATTTCACAAGATCATAACAAATCAACTAAGAAGTGCTTTTCATATGAAATAAATGGTTAACCATAATTTCCACTTCACAAGATCATAACATTCGATAGTTTTATCTTAACCAAACAACGGCTATAAGCTTATTTTAAATAGGTCAAAATTTGGGATGTAACAGTTGTCAACTCTGCTTAGATTCTGGCAACTACTATTTTGTCACATAGTATTCCCTCAATGCTTTGCTGCCCTACTCTTTATTCCTCACTAGTTACTTTTCTGCCCTAGTCTTCATTGTTGTACTGCAATTTTCCTGTATCATGTAGTTGTAGTGTGTCACAGTTCCCACATCACTCTATCATTCAAATATTAAAATCATAAACTAGTAATTATCTGTATAGTATAGCTCTACAAAAATAGCCAATGTTTATATTAAAAAATTGATACGTCAAACGAGTGGTGTGGATCCCTTGCCCTTTATATTGACCTCACAAAAAAAAATCATGCACATCAGCATTTCAGAAGCAAGTTTCTTCATTGGCTCCTATCAAATAGTCCTTGTATACTACCCGCAAATTTTTTCGTCCAATATCTGATTGAACAAATGTTGACAATTAGCATGTGTGCTAGCAATACTCAAACCCTCATCATCGTCCTCTAAGTGCTCCGCCAAATTAACCCCTACAACCCTTTGCTTCTCCACAACCCTAGTGAGCAGAGGGATTAAAGAATGGCTTCCAAAGACCATTTAACTCAAAAAACAGTGAAGTCTCCATGAATCTTGTGCCTAAAGGAAATGCAGAAACAATACCTTAGAATTCATCTCCTCAAACCTGGAGTAGTCCGATGGAATGATTAATGCCATACTTTAGTGCAAGATAAGGTCAACACCTAACTCAAGTCACAGAATACAACCTAAGTTGTCGATTCATATTCTGGTACGGATGCGGGTTCGAAATTCATCCTAATGTTTTTTGGGTTGGGTTCAGGTTCGTTTTGGTTTCATCCATACTATATATATATATATATATATATATATATATATATATATATATATATATATATATATTTTTTTTTTTTTTTTTTTTTTTTTTTTATAAATTTATTTATTTATTTATTTTTATTTTATTTTATTTTATTTTTTCATGTGCACGCACACACAATTTGGTCCTTTCAAAGCTCATCTATGTTTATGCATAGGCTATGACTGAAGACTAAGTTCCCAGTTCAGATGCGGGTTCGAAATTCGTCTAATTTTTTTAGCCTTGGGTTCGGATTTGGTTTGGGTTTATCTATACAAAAACATACGTTTTTAAAAAATATGTATGTGTATATATATGCAACAAAAAAAAAATCCATAGTTGAATCTGTTGATAGTAAAGGAACATAGTAAAATACACCACCAAATATATAGTATAATTGCATCGTTTAGCCTTACATACAACTTGATACACTTGCTTGGTCACATGAATGGAACATATTTCCATATCAAGGAGACCATTTTGAGAATGAAAGGAACTATCAAAAGATAAGTGCAGTTATTTGAATTTTTATTTTGTATTGGTTAGAGCATTTCTAACCAAGCTATATCAAAAGTTGAGATACAAATTTAAAGTCCAAGATTCAAAGATATCATATCCTTTTAAAAACATTCCTCTATAATCATCAATTTAGATGTCACCTCTTGTCAATTTGGATTTCCTTTACAAGCAAGTTTTCATTTCCATACACAAATGCATTAATGACATATAAACATCTTTTCTGGTCATTTTAGTGGTCACAACCAAAGTTCCAAATTGCGCAAAGAAAGTATCAATATAGCGGCTTCTTGAGAGAAGTTGGAGCTTTCAAGAGAAGTCATGTTTTTCGCGTGAGATTCTGAGAAGAGAAGTTTGAAACTCCTCGGTGATAAATTTGCCACTTCTCGGCAACTTCTTGCGAGAAATAAAGAACTTCTCGTGAGCTTTGATAGTAAAATTGGAACACCCAACAAGAAGCAAACCCATACATCATTTGCAGTGTTGTTGCATTCATTTTACCTTTTCACTTATCCTTACCCATGTTTAAGTTCTCATCTTGACTTTATGTTTTTTTATGATTAGAGGAGCATTTTTCCTTGTCCATTTCCACAGTGGACTTGTGCATATCTAACTAATGCTTTGCAATTTTGCCCAAAAAAAGCCCTTCTAAGGTAAACAAGCAATATTCTTATGTACTTCATTAGCACATCCCCACTAAGTAATACCATCTTATGGAACACACTAGGCTACTACCGGATGTTTTGACCTTGTCTTTGAAAGAAAAAGATAAATGGAAGTTCAAAGATAGAATGAACTCCTCTCATTTGAAGATCAATATAATCCTTCAAAGTTGTGAAGAGGCAACATGAGCTTCACAATAGGTGAGCACATGTTTAAAGATCTTTAAACAAGCAAAAGCGATTTGTTATTGTGAGTTATGCCAACTAAAGTAAACCTCTGTTGATTCAACTTCTATGCAATTAATCTCATCGTTTAATGGTTGGACATCCATCCTAGTTTTAGCCTTGCATAGGATTGTGTTTTCAAAGATGACTTTCCATGAGGAGAACAAGTCTTCTTGAGCTACTCCTCTCGTTTTAGTTCCCTTTTAATGGACAACTTCCAGGTAACACCTTCCCGAACACTCAAGCATCTGAATCTTTCCCATAGACCTAGGCAATCATTGCAACATCTTCTTACAACTTCTTGAATACAGATGTCCTACAATCCATATCTCTCTATCCTTCTTTAGCCATTATTCGCTAAAAGCTCTATTCCATTCCCTAGTACCAATATCATTTGAAATGTTCTTAAATAACCTCTCTCACTTGACCTAGTATTGGGCATAAACCTGAAATTTCAACAAACAATTACAAAATCAAACTACCAAGTGATCCTAAGCTATCGATATCCACATACTAACTTGACATTCCAATACAAGCTCATCTATATTGGATTCCAAAAGCTAGGTCATCTTGATAACGCTTCAAATAACATTGTCAATAGATATATAAGGAGAATGCATGTCAATGTTTATACCAACAAAGATAATCTAAAGTTTAAACAACCCTCAAAAAGGTAAAGTCTATAGCCAAAGTGATATTTGGCCACTCATACTACATATCCAAGCTTTTACAACCTACAACAATGTCCACTATCTACAAACCCAAATCTCATAGTATCAAATCCTTCAAACTAAGTTAAACGTGAATCCCCAAAGAAACAACATTCAAATGGTAACAATAATATTTGATTGACCCCTCATGACCATTGGGGCATCAAAACACATTTCCTAGTCCTTGGAGCTGAAATGAATCAACAAAAACTTTCCTTGCTTTATTTAAACAAGGGCAAATCACTACTTTCATCAAAGACATTTGCATGTTTGCCATGAATAGTTGATAGCATTTTTCTTGTCACTGATGGTATTTTTCCAGCAACTAATGGAAACTGGTGAATAAGTCGTATATCAAAAGCCATTTTGTTTTAATGCCTACAAGTACTTTGTCTACCCTAAGATGCTCTAGACCATCCCAAGTCCAATTTTGACATACACAAACTCCTTAACCTCAAACTCAATCTCCGTATAAAAACAACTCCTCAAACATTTATGTTTGAGTGATGTCGAGCACAACCAATTGCTTGATTGTGAGCTTAATTTCCTTTCATAAATCAAAAGTTAGCTAGAAGATATACCAACTTGTTTGATTTTCTATACCAATTTTTGATAGACCAACCTTCAAAGTTCACCAATAATGACCATATCATTCATATAATATTTTGAAATGTCCTTTTTTGGGAGAGCCCATTTTGAACATCATTTATGGTGACGAAGGAGGCTGGAAATGAAATGGGTGTCACTTCCCCTCTGGTTTTTTAAATATCAATTCTGATGTGGGCCAGTGAGAGCAAATCTTGGAGCATTAGGTGTAGGATGCATCATTAGGGATTGCTTAAGCTCTTTTATCATAGCCACTTATAAAAGCTAGTTGGAGGAACTTACAACAACTTTTTTTGATACTAAGCCCATCAATGAAAGAAGGTTTCAAGAGGTTCTTATCTTTCAACGTCTCCACGTCTCAAGATGTCATTTGCTTTATAATTCCTTGATTATCTTTATGAGACATGATTGCTTCTAAAATTATAACTTTTAGCCTCCCCAAAGCTTCTTCTAGAATCAGAATTGTCATTTCAAGAGTGCACCTATTTCATTATTTCCAAGCCTGCTAGATAACGCTAAGGGATTGACACCCCAAATGTATGAGAATATCATGTTTCGATGAAGCAACACGTGGCCCAAAAAAGTTGAAAAGGTAATGCACTTAAATAGCTTAACTTGATGCATGATGTATCCCAATCCACAAAAAGAAATGAATAAATGAGAAGATGGTGTGTTGTTTATTCTTCCTAGAGGTAAAATACAGGGGTAATAACATTCCTATTTCCTTAGCCTATCTAGTGCAAAAGTTCTTACATTTACAAAAGTCCAAGTAAAAGAACACTTAGCCTATCTTGTGCAAAAATTCTGCCATGCATAGAAATCCAAGTAAAAGCACATACTTTTGGAAGACTTGCCTTATTTCAACAACCATAAGCCAATTGTTTTGAGATGAAAGGACCATTGCTACTAAATATTGAATAGTCTACTTTTGTTGTGTATCTTCTTGACTTTACACAAAAACAACAAACTTTATCAGACTCTATTAAGAAATTGATTTATAGTGTAGCCAGTACCTCTTTCAATTATCTCTTTTGATACCTCCAAAATGGGAGTGTCTTTCAGGACCTTTCCTTGGAGTGTCTTTCAAGATGACAGAACTAGGAGACAAGTTTCTGGGACAAGCGAACAGAGGAGCCTTAATTTGGTAAAGGTGGGGGCAGGGGGGGCAGTGGCAGGGGACGGGAGCGGTTGTTTATACTATACATATGGTACTTAAAATCAATGTAACACGGGGACTTGCACCCCCTTCCCAAAACTCAAAGTACCCATCCCCAAGATGTCCCCGCACTGAATACTTGAGTACCCAAGTACCCCCACCTCCACCATTATGCAACCATGTCATTGTTGGGATGAGTACTTAAATTTCTATTTGAATTTTTGTAACAACCAAATTTCCCAGGCCTTTATTAACAACTAACATAGTCAAAGAATTACAGCTATTACTTCATTTTCATAGGAAGAGAGTTAAATCAGTTTCATTCATATGAAAGAGATTGACGATTAAAATCAGTTAAACAAAATTTCTTAACTAAGAACTTAAAACACCATCAAAGAATTTACTATAGAAATTAAAATCCACATACCAAGGGATTTGAACTAAGAAATCATTGTAGGGATGCTTCTGCAATCACCCAGATTAGTCCACAAATAATACTATAACAATATCATATAACGACTTCCATCCAATACCGCTATATCAAAAATCAAATAATAATTACCATTATTTACCACTATATAAAATTAGGGCATCATATACCATTGTATCAATTAAGGCATCAATTACCATTGGATCATTTAGGGCATCAGATACCACTGTATCACTTAGGGCTTCAGATACTACTGAATCAATTAGGGCTTCAGATACCACTGTATCATTCCTTTCCTTCTTCTGATTTCTTAACTATGGCAATAACTTAAGATTAGAAGATGTGCTCATATTCAATATTCATATAAATGAAAGACCGAAATAACAATTCCATCAGATAAAACTATCTCTCGCAACTAAGTGTAAAATAACTGCAACGATAATATAACTCAATTAATCTTACCTTCTTGCATATACTTCGTAAAAGTAAAAATACCTGTTTCCGACAAACAATTGAATGCATAGCTTATCTTTTTCTATTGTACATCTGACAACTTGGGAAGAGGTGAAACATTGTCAGGGGCTTAACCACCCAACCTCGGACCTTAACTTATCTCGACACAATCTTTAACGAAAAAGGTCCTCCCTACCTGGAATAGACAAGGATCATTTTGTCATCCACTGAGCATCCTCGTATCTAACCATACCACTCGTCTTAACAGCAAGAGGTTACAATAACAGGATCATGCATGAACTTTTAAATAATTCGTATTAAAAATGATAAACATTGTTATGTCATGTCTGGTTTTGTTTCATGTTATTGCAAATTCCTTTATCTCACCTCTCCACCCTTTCCTTAGCTACACAGTTGGGTGAGTCCTAGGTGTTCAAAATTTTCAGAACAACCGGTTCTTTCTATTGATTCTCAACTGTTTCATAATTAACATATATATATTCCAACTTATCACAATCTGTGATTTGTAATGATATTCTTAAAGATTGCATAGTTTATTGTTTAATTAATTAATTTAATCATATCTGATTTCTCTTCTGCGTTCTTACAGATTCATTCCACCTCTTCACCTTACATGGCTTCATAGCCGGTGATTCCCAGGTGCTTGAAAGATTATGAGCACTCTGCCCTTTTATTTACACCTCTTCACCTTACATGGCTTCATAGCCGGTGATTCCCAAGCGCTTGAAAGATTATGAGCACTCAGCCCTTTTATTTACACCTCTTCACCATTTCATGGCTACATTGTCGTTGAATCCCAGGTGTTAGAAAATTCATGAGCATTCTGCTCTTTATATCCTCTATCACAAATTGCGACAACATAAAACATAATTCCTTTTGAGATCAGCATTATTCTTTGGACAGTAACTTAGACTTTAATATTCTTACAAATGGGATTGTATCCAATTGACTTAAAGAAATTTAAGGAAAGAGGACTGATAATAAGGACATTGAGTAAGTAGCAATTCATATTGAAAAAATAAGTTTAAAATGATAAAACTTCTAGACGCCTAACTGGCTGCTTTGGAAGAAATAAGAATAATACTGGAAAAGTCATATCATGACCTGATGTATCACTGGATATGCTAGAATCCTTGCAACCCAAATTTGGAATTTGTCCTCCTTTAATTGCAGACGTCCCAAATGCAGATCCGTCCAAGCTGGGTTCTTAAAGCATAATTGCTATTGTATCGAATGCTCAGGCTAGTGGTATAAAATGAAATCTTGGTTCAAGGCTCTTGTGGATTCAAATGCTAGAGAGGTTATTACAGCAAAGTTCGTAGTGGCATGATGGTAGCGCAGATGCTAAGTTGAATGCCTTAATATGGCAACGCAGACGAATATATAAGGAAAGGTGCCAGACTCCATTCACGGCTAAATTAAAAGGAAGGTCGTGCCTTCTTGGCTTCTGCTGGTTAAAGATTATAAGACAATTCGAATTGCCAAATATTAAATCAATTTTTAAGAAAAGGGAAAAGTAAAAGGTTGGAAAGAGTTGGAAAAAAAATTATAATTTGGTTATTGTCAAATTATCATACCAAGTGTTAGTCGGTTACTAACAAGGAAAAGAATAAAAGACGGACAAAGAGTTGGAAGGTTATAATTTGAATATTATTATTATTTTATATTTATATATGTACAAGTAAATATATTAATGAGGTGACATCACTTTATTTAATTATTATAATATAATGGTGTCATTTCATTTTTATATCTATATGTACGTATATAGATATATCTATTATAATAATAAGGTGAAAAATCATATTAAATCCTTTGAGGTACATTTTATATTTTAACTCAATTATTTTATGTTTCTCAAATTATTTATTTAAATAGCTCATACAATTTCATCGATTGTATCCTGACGTTCAAGTTGCTAGGTCCTTAACCCATTTGCCCAATGATGGTGATGCTCTTGTGCCTAATTCTTATCTGACAATGCTTCCACCCCTTCGACGTGTTTCTTGCAAGGAAATTCTACGCAATTAAATCATATTATCATAACAAGTTATAAATAATCATAACGGCTAGCTGCCTTTTCAATTCAATGAATTCGTGATAAATAATCAACTAGCATGTTATCTTCACATGAAATTATAACGACTAACCATCTTATCATTTCACAAGATTATAACCAATTTAACTGTCAACTACCTTCATGTGAACCTCAACGGCTATATTTTAAATTAGGTCAAAACTTGGGATGTAATAATTTTGATTTTTTAATATTACTATTGGGAATCTATATGTTACTATATTGAATGTTCAATGGTTCTAGTTCATGTTGCAATTTTGCTATATTTGAGTATTTGATTTGGTATGTTCTAGTGAAACATTGTTTCATAACTAGCATTTCAAGTTCTATATGTATACTACACAACACCTCTACCTACCCCGTCCATCACTTGCCGTCGTCCCCCCACCGTCCCAAAAATGAAGCCCATTTTCTCCCCATCTCGAAAACTCGTCCCAACGTACCCTAATACTGGTGTTACACTACTTAAAATGCTAGTCATGAAAAGATTTATTGCAATATAAGATATAAAGATGCAAAAGAGTAGATACTTGAACATTGCATAGAATTGGAACATCGAACACTGAACATAAATGGTTGAATCAACATATATTCAACACCGGGACATTCTGCATCCTCGACAGAGGTGGCGAAATCAGGGGGCGCCAATAGGGATTAGGAAACAGAGTCCCAAAGTCCCCAATACGTACCCATCTCGAGAACATGGGGCAAAAAGGAGGGGACACGTACCCGTTCTACTATTGTTGTGACACAGCTATTTCCACTATCCTACTCAAAATATTAACACACTTTTCAACCTAACTGACAAAGAATAGCTCTAGCTACTTGATATTCTTCACAATATTGACAACCCTTCTACCCCAAGTGATAAAGAGTAATATGACCATTCCTAGTGTCTTCCCAAAAATTAAACCACTGCCAATTCCAAGCTTCTAAAGGGAGGTATTTGTTGTTATCAAAGTACATTCCACCATATATTCCCAAATGTGAGACCCTCTAGGCAGATTTGTTGTCATCAAAATTCTTACTAGGCAGCCTACATCTAAACAATTTGTTTGCAAGAATTGGTTCCGAAAGCTGTCTTATGGTTTTCCAAGAACAAATATCTGCCGTACTTTTCTCTCTAGGAAAGAAAACTTTATCCCAAGCAACAAAAGGAATTTTCCTCTTGTCCTCTAGACCTTGCCAAATAAGTTTTCTCATTATCCTTTGTTACTTCTGCCACGGCTGTGACCGCTGACATCAAATAGCCCAGCAAAGTAGCCAAAACTGGCTTTATTACTATGAAAAATCATCTCAACTATAGAAGCTACTTGCCCTTCCATGTGCTTCACCTGGCTTGGAAAGTGTCACTAAAATCTTTCCAAAAAATTGATCTCTTGTAATTTCCCACTAGTGAAACCATTTTTAAAAAATCAGATTCCTTCTTATTTATGATTCATCATAAAAGGTTGTCACATACTTTGTCATAATCTCTTTCATGGTAGCAACTTCTTTTAATATTTGTTTTACTAGATAAAAATACATCATCTACAATTAGTTGATAAGCGAATGCTTCTATCCCACCTGCCACCACTGACCCTTTCAATCTTCCTTGGTTGTGAGCTTCCATAATGGATCTCCTAAAATCTACCATCAACAGGGAGAAAAATGGATGTAGACAGGCAAGGAAAAAAAAATTGGACTTAAATGTGTAAATGCTAACAATCAAGGTCCAAGGATGCAAGAAAAGACCCATTCCTCCATGCAAGCCACCAGAAGCTCATTGCTAACGGCCATGAGTAGAAAGCAGTCTGTCAGCAGAGGTGAACTCAGCCATCTGTGCTTTGCCTCTTTTGCAATTTCACAATCTAGACCCCAAGGTTTGTGAGAACAATTGTCATGGCAGCAGCAATAATTCCTTGTTTAGGGTTGTCCTGGGGTTGAGGGGATCTAAGAAATAACTAAATGCAGCTTGTAAAAAAGGAAGCGATCCTGACAAAAGCACATCTCTAAAAATATGGACACTTTCCTATCGAATGTCTAGAATAAATCCTACATTAAGAATCTATAAGAGAAACTTTCTGAATACTTCTCTTACCTTCAAACTATGATGCAGCACACTGCATTAACAATCCCAGAACACCATGATTGAAACAAGAACTAGATTCTCAAATATATTGGCACGATCTTGGCAATTGGGTCTCAAGACTCCTCACTTCCCATCTATTGTTCAACTGTGAAGCAAATAAAGTAGTATCGCTCACTGTATCTCCACCACTCCATTTACTTTACAAAACAATTCGACTACTCCATCTCCAATCTTTGCAAAAGTCCTGACCCTTAGAACTGCATTTTGAAAGAAATCCTTCACCAAATCACTCTACAAAGTTCTTGGTAAAAAAATTAATATATATGCACTCCAACTTTTAGGCTCTATTCAAAACCTGCCAACTGTGCCTGTGTAATCTCATTATCCAAAAGTCTTCCCAACAAAAATGTCATTTTCAATCCAGTCTTTTGACAGAAAGCATATGCCTTGAAAGTGCATACCACGAATCTTAAGGAACGTAATGTTGCCAATACAAAGTAAATAAAGAAAAAACCTGCCAGGCCACACACTCTTTTTAAGTAGAATCCTAAAATGAAAAATGCCTTAAAATTAGCAATTATAAGTAGGAGATAATTTCCACAGCAAGTCAAACTGTGATATTGCTATCAGGATTTAACTGTGTGATTTTGAGTCAAACTCATTGACCCATGTTTCATGAGTAGTGATTCAACGTGAATCCATCTCTCATGAGAATAAATGGAACACTTAGTACTCATTGGATCTAGGTGATGCTCACAGGGATGAAGCACCAGGACTTCCCGGGAGGTCACCCATCCCAGTACTACACCCTGAGTGCACTTAACTACGGAGTTTCCTGCATGTTTAAACATGGGTCAATGAGTTTGACTCAAAATCACACAGTTAAATCCTGATAGCAATATCACATTACCAATTATGTTACAAATCAGGAAAACCACTTGATTCCTTCAAAACCTTTGAGAAAATTGAAATACGTGAAAGAACAAAATCTACCATAGCATATCACCCTTCACTAATCTCACCATCATCTACCAGCACCAACATCACCTATTGCACTTATAACGGGGATTCATCAAGCTACAATCCCTGGGCATTGTGTGAAAATCTAAACCAACAAAGGCATACCTTTATCCCTACATACATCTATTGCAATGGGAAAAAGTAAGACCAATAATAGACATGCCCTGATACAAGGGATTTATCAAAAATTATATCTATCCCAACATGAAAGAGATTGTTACTCTATCATTCCATCATCCACTTTCATTGATCAGTAATAGATATCTGACTACTAAAGCCTAAAAGGTATGCCCAATTAAAGAATAAAATTTTCAGGCCTTACATGCTTCGATATTCAATCCAGCTAGTTGGTCAACCTGTCTCATTCAATCGGGAAATATCTGTTTTCCTCAGCAATTGTTACTCTAACAGATTCTACAAGTATGTCTTAGCGCAAAATAGCACCCCCTACAAATTCCTGAATCAATTAATTCATCAAAGCTAATTTATCAATAAAATGAAACTGTCTTACAAGAAAAAAAAAGGTTAACAAAATAAATTATAAAATATCAAAATCATATTTGATATCCACGAGTAACCAGAGTAGTTCTCTGGAATTTGTAAGTACAACCAGCTAGCTAAAAATCATACTAGGGTCAAAAAGGAAACTAGAAGCTAAAAAGAGACAACAAAGCAAAGAATGCCAAAAAAATAGTATGACAAACCATAAGATACAAGTATAGATACAACAGCCATGTGAGGACAGGTTCTTCAGCACAAAACAAAATTAAGACCAGAACATTAGATCAAAGGTGGAAACCAGCATTGGTACATGCCTATATCAACAATTGGAACAAAAGAAATGCGCAAATCAATTTCCTGAAAATCTTTTCGCAAGGAATACAGAGTACATACAATTGAGATGTACTAATTCAGAGGAATTTATCATAACTCATAAATGCCTATCACCCAATCAAGTGTTTAGCAGGAGCGTGCAATGTCACTGTATGTTTTACATGATCTGATAATTAAAGCCCTAACTGTCCAATATGGTTATCTTTGCATGCAGTGACTATGATGTTCGTACTCTTGAACATGTCCTATATTTTCTGCATGCCAGTATTAAATGAATCATAACAGTTTTTATGTACTCATCCTGCTTGGATTTTGCATTTAATCCATGAAATTGGTTTTATCCTGTCATACATGAAAGTAGTCCACGACAAAAATAAAGTGTGCACTTTCAAAATTTATGCATGTGCTGGATAGTCTTGTGTTGTATCTTGCTCAACCACTTTCAAGGTAGTTTGTCTGTTCTCAACTTGAGGCCTTGAGATTAAGAAGTGATAGTAGTTAACTTTCGTTGTGGCTGAGAGACTATTCTGCTATTAGTCTCTTTACAAACTTGGTAGGCTATATTCTACACCCCTGTTCCATTTTTTCATTTCAACAATTAAATGCTCCTATTTAAAGTCATTTGGAAGTTAAATTCAGATGCTTCCATAAATTCCAGATACAGTGGATCAGTTGAACTTTTCAAGACAATGCATTGCAATGCTACTTGATTCCATTCTCTCAAACATCAAAGTAGTTATAATATTATGGATAATATTTATATTGATTTGAACTAGTCATATATGTGGGGGAAAAAGACCCCACTACTCATTTCTTTCAAAGCAGATTCTCGTATTTGGTATGAATAGAACTGAAAGCCAACTACTGCAATAGAAAATTAATTACTAATTAGTGGTTCTAATTCTTATTCTCACTGTGAGCTTCATATGTTTTAGTATTGGAACACAACTTAACGGAACTTCCATTCCGAGCTCTTTAATCATGGCTGTGTCATCAAAACTTCCACAGCCTGAGAGTAAGAACTCTCTCGTTCCAGGTGTAGGGAATTAACATATTGATTCATATTGACAACACAAATAGAAGAAAATAAAATTGCAGGACAGGGAACCTTTGCACTGCTACATTAACACAAAAAAATTAAAGAAAGAGAGCACCACTGGATGCTGTTAAAAAGTTAAACACATACCTATCATTTGCTTGGGGAAAAAGGCATGTTCATTTCAACTTGCATGTTGTTCAAAAAATGTTTGTATGAATATCCAACTTGTTCATTCCACTATTTTTAGAAGGGAAAACAGACATTTGTTTCCCAAACTTTTGCATTTTACTATATAGAGTAGTACTACCAAGCCAATGGCTAGTAGGAAATGAATGACAAGCTCTTCTTAAATAATAAGTGCATAAAAAAGAAATGTGTGAAAGCAATAATGTGTTCTCAGGTTAAAATCAATACCTTTCCTCATAGACTTCTTTAAAATCTTGGAAATTATCAAAAACAGGTATCAAGTCTTTTGTCCTAACTTCGAGAACACGTGTTGGAACCTTTTCGATTTCAATCTCCCCAGAATATACATCTTCATTGAAAATTGCAGCATCCATACATTCAGGCCTCATCACTTGAAAATATACCTTCAGACACAACCCACAAACAGAAGCTTGGATAAGAGATAAATCACATGCATGATAAAGGTCCAAAAGTACATTCATACCTCAGATTTTGCCCAAATAGGGGTTCTAGTTTGAAGCATCTGCACTTCAGCATTCGACAGGTACCAATGATGCTTCTCTTCCAAGTCAATCCCTCCTTTTCCTAGCCCTCGGCTATTGGTTGGAATGGTTCCATTTTTATAGTCTCCTAAACCATTTCTGCCAGTCAGCTCACCTGAAGTCACGTGTTCAGAAAGATTATCTATATCCTCTTCTCTTTCCACCCTGATGGGTATTTGACAAACATCCCATTTTCTAAGAGTCTCAACAACTACTCTCAAATGTTGTTCAAGGATTGGTTCGCAAGGTGCACCACTTATTCCGGAAGGCATATCACTGCAGTGCCCTGTTTCTACCCCATTAGATAGCCGCAGAGAATATTGTATGACATGCCCAGAAGGAGAGAAGACCCATAGCTCATCCTTTGAACTAAAACTTGCACTCTCAGATTGCATGCTGTGCCCACCACTTCCACTACGGAAAAAAGAAGCAATGGCACCAGTAGAAGTTGTCCTACCTGTTGCCACAGCTGCAGCTCCACTCATAGTACCTCGCCAACCACCA
Organism: Cupressus sempervirens; assembly: GCA_028749045.1. Taxonomy (NCBI): domain Eukaryota; kingdom Viridiplantae; phylum Streptophyta; class Pinopsida; order Cupressales; family Cupressaceae; genus Cupressus; species Cupressus sempervirens. Next base: position 558,042,448 of record CM053788.1, on the reverse strand, counting down.
TTCCCATTCTTTATCCTGCTCACAACAGATAAGGTTATAGCAGGCGAAGGCTGTGGAAGGGGCTGCTGATTGGCCCTCAATGGCCCAGGGCTTAACCACCAATGAATTGTTCGACTGGGTACCACTAAGGAGGTCCTCTTTTCATCCACAACATTTCCCTCATGAGTATGCAAGCTCACAGCACCACCAAAAGGTGATATGGCAAACAAATGGCTTGTGCCCCTGGATGAGCTGATAGCAATCCAGTGACTGTCATCACTAAAACTGATGTCCTGTATAACCTGTTAACCATAACAACACCCAAAACTACAAAAATAAATGAGTACATTAAAATAATCATCAAGCATAAGATACAAGTCAATAAATAATTAACATATGATCACTCCTTTACCGCATGTGTAACCCCACGACTGAGTTTGTAGAGATGGGCATATGAAGTATTCACATCAAAGCTTGAAGAACTAGAACCATTCCCGCTTAACAAGGGCATAATTCGAAATACATTAAGATTATGCCCATGAACAGATGCAGTCACAAGAAGAGTGCCACTGGGATCAAAGCATAAGGCAGAGAGGGGGCTCGTATGTGCTCTAAATTGAGCAACAACTGATTTGCTAACATAATCTCTCACAATAACCTGCATAATTAAAACCCTTAGGTGTCAGACTTACATACTACTATAAGAAAAACATGAATGTGCATTCGAGAACAAAAAAATTGTGAACTATTTTAGTGTTGGCATGAAATTCAATAAAGAAAATTTATTTGTTAGTCACTCCTTGGGAAAATAGTTGTTCTGCCACCAGCGTACAAACAATAGATTAGACATTAAGAGCCATTTCCTATCAATAGATATAAGCATTGAAAGGCACACACCGTTCCAGCATAATCTGGCTCATGCACATGCCCAGGTAAACCATTACTGTTGTGTCTCCAGCTCGGGCTTCCTGATCTTGGAGAATTAGCTCCATCTGGACGAAACTCGGGGCAGTACTTTGTGAATGTCTTGTATCCCATATCTCCAAGGGTTACGATCCCTGCTGCAATGTGCTTGCTTGATTCCTTTGCAAAGTGTGTAACTAAGCTTCCATTTGCAGGTGATGTAGATGGGCTCACACCAGGTGAAGGAGTAAGATGTTGAGGACTGATACGGCCTGTACTTGAATAAAGAGCTTGATTACCAGCATATGCCAACCACCGTGGACCCACAGCCAAAGGACCATAGCCTTGTACACCTTGAGGTGTAGGGTATGTGAGCACACTGAATGTATCTTCAAGAGTTATTGCATCATAACAACGTATCTGCCCAAAAAGTGTCAAGATGAGATCCAAATATTTGCAAACCTAAGATATTTTAAGGTAGTGCTGAATTGAGTTCAAATTACTTACTTGAGAAGCAAGGGCAATGGCAACAAATCGCCGGCTGCATCTAACTGTGTAGACAGCTTGTCTGAACCTTAGTACATGGGCATAACTGTGGGTTCTCATTGAGTAGAACAGAACAACTGTAGGCACAAAATTATTGCTTCCTGTTTGAGAAGGATTACCAATAACTCCCCCATATCCAGAGCCATATCCACTTTGAACACTCCCTCCAGCTGGTGTCCCATCCCCCGTAACGATCAACAGTAGTGGCCGAGCAGCATTAAATTTCTCATCTGCTTGCTCTGTGCTAATTGGCCTTGGCTGCATCTGCAAAAATACAACTCGTCCATCCTGTTTTGAGATCAGCTCCCGCACATCATCAACATCCTCTATATCCCAAACTTGGAATCCATTCATAAAGCCAAGCAAGAGAACACTGTGAACAACATTTTCTCTGACTTCTAGCTTGTCGAATCCAGCCCACTGCACCTGTGTCACATAAACAATTAAGATGTATATAATCTTTCTCCTCCTATAACTTTGGTGCATGAATAATACCAAGACATTTTTTACACAGCGCCCATTAGACTCTTAATGCTTGGAAGACAATTCTTATCAGTTAAAATAATGCAGCCCCACAAAGGTAAATATTTCATGCAGAAATTTCATGAATTGCATATATTTCAGATATCATTTTGTAACTTCGTAATTTAAAGAAACCAGCTGTTGTCACTATTACGGTTAAAAAAATATCAATTTTTTTTTGACAGCAATATTGGTTTGGAGTCATTATAAAAAAGCAATGCTCTTGCTGGATGCTACGGTTGAAGTAAATATTGATTGATTAAATGATTACTCAGAACCTTAACCACCACACCTCTGTGTTTGAAATCATTATCATAAAGCCAATGATCAAACGGGAGCTAAGATTGAAGTAAACATTGATTATAGATTGACCTAAGTTGTTGAATCGGGAACGGGAACGAATGAGTACGAGGGTACGAAACACTGGTATGGCAGAATATTATTTTAGTGTTGCATACATTTTCAGAATGCTCACATATACATACACACATACATATACACAAACATATACATATACACATACATATATATTATACACACACACACACATGCTTATATATATATATATATATATATGTGTGTGTGCATAAATAGGCAGCTAAAAAATAAAATAAGTTTAGAATGCCATATACCAATGCATATGCTAAACAAAACCATTACAAATTTCAAACTTTGAAACATATCATTCTAATTTAAATTTAGTTTTCAGTATCAAAATGATCTAACCAGAATCTCATGATTGATAAATTCAGAGATTGCTAATCTGCAGTGTACGTCTTATAAATATCAAAAAGAACAAAACAAGAGTCACTAAAGATTTTGACATTTAGAAACACAAATCCCAAATGTGTACACATGTGAGATTTGTTTCAGAATTCGGTTCCAGTACATTTCATACCTGAAATCGCCCGAAATGTCCGACGATTCAGCAACTAAGAAAAAAAACCATTTAGAACATGAGCAAACATACATAAACACAACCCAAACGAAATCTTGAGATGATATATTTCCAGCACATGAAAATTTATGAAAGTTCACTTCAACATCTTCCTTCAAGGTAATCTTTCCTATACATAGCATCCTTTTTTTTCATATAGGAAACATGTCTGTAAATTAAGCATCTTAAAGCTTCATATGAAGACCATTTACTATTATTTATAGAACTTCATAAAAGTTGCCATTGAAAGGTGATATTTTAGACCAACATAACCATTGTTTTAGCTATTTTTTATGAGGTTTAATTTAAGGTTCTGTTCACAATCTGGCAGAGGAAGTGGAATTCTGACAAGCATTCAAACCATTGATTAACTTATCAAAGATCATACAAAGTCAGAAATGCAGGCTCTCATTCTGCAGATCCACCAAAGAAGATCTTCTTGCTACTACAAAATAAAAATGTGCCTGCTCTTTTTGAGGAAAATGGTTTTTTCATTTTGTTTGCTAACATTTTTCCGGACTTCCTAATCCACTATTGATGATTGGAAAATATATACTGTAATATTCTCCCAAATGATGTAGAGAGTCAATTCCAAGCTTCCACAAGGCATAGGCAATATCCTTTGAACATTGTTGAAGTCAATCCGCTTCCAATTGAAAAAAAGGTTACTGCCACTGAAACATCCTTTGGCACCTTCTCTCTGTCTTTATAGAATGTGAAAAATACACTAGTTAATTTCCAGTTCCACTATACATAATTTTTAAGAGCTCCAAGAGCAATGCACAATCAATATCTACCTATGTTCCCCCGAGTTTTCAAGTGATAACAGGGGACGGGTTTCTCAGACGGCAAAAAAATTTGCCAATTTTGGGGACGGAGGGGGGCAGCAAATGGGGATGGCTATATAAATAAAGGGAAAATATTATATATATATATATATATATATATATATATAGGGAAAATATAATATGTATAGGAAAATTTGCATATATACATTACATTCATATGAAGACATGGATAAACTATAGAATTTAAACATCATAGAACCTTAACATACAACAACATTTCACTAATCAAACTCAATGCTCAATATGTTATAATGCATTCATAATTTGGAATTATTGTCAATGTGCATGTAATATTTAAAAAATAATATAAAAATTGAAATATTCCCAAGAACATAATTTAGAATTCATTTTCAATAGCAACAAGACCAATAACCCACCTTCCAAATTGAAACACACTAATTCTAAAACTACTCCCAATTCATTGTAAGTGGACTGATATTAATACAAAAAGGTCCTCTATACAGTTTTGATCATGATATAGGTTTGTTATAGTAAGATGGTATCCTGATGCAACTTCCAATATTCATCATATCTTCCACGAAGAACCCAGATCAACCCAAGACTAAGCAAGCACTGATGTATTACCAGAAAATGACATAAGGATGCATGTTCTAAGTCTATAATGCACTTTTCAGACTTTTCCAGCACCTTGCAAACAGTCTGCTATATAATTTTGAGCGTGTAGCGTGACTGTAACAACAATATTAATTCCATGATTCTTAACGTAATGTTGTCAAATACTTAACTAGAGGGCTCCAAATAGCAAAAATTAACTACCAAACAGTAATAAGCACAATAGGGTAAACTTGGAAGGAAGGGCCCAGTTTAAAATTAAAAAAGAGAATGTTTTATACAAGAAAAATATTTTACAAGTGCTGATGTTGTCTATAAAGTTGGGGGACACCCATCTGTCCCGGCGACATCCAAGGCGTTCCCCAACCATCTGTGGGACGTAGGAACATCCCCAAAAAAAATCCCAAAGTCCCAAGTTTCCAGAATGTTTCCTAGGAATTTTCAGGAAAGGGGGATGCGGTGGGGACGTCCCCAAGTCCCTGAAATGTTTCCAGTACGGAGACGGGGTTTCTTAGGTGGGGGACATGTCCCCGGCTAACACAGATATCTACCTAACATATTCAAAGCATTCAGTCTCTAAATAAAAAAATATTAAAAAATAAGGGGTTGTCAATCAGCATTCTGTTATTATCAAATGGAAGCCACCAAAGGAAAATTGGTTCAAACTCAACATGGATTGTGCCCCTTAAAGCAAACAAGGGCTGGCTGCTACTAGAGATAATTGTTTAACACCAGTCTCATCTATTTTCAGTTCTTGATGGAGGTTCGGTACAGCTTTTAGTACCCAGTGGAAGCTTTAGCTATATAGAGGGGAGTTATAATTGATATTTGCATCAATTACAGAATACTATAATCAAACTGACTCTCAGGTTTTGACCTTAACTCTCTCTTGTAATACCAGCAGCGAAAAATAAAATTAGCAGCTTAAAAAAGTCCCTACCCCCACTCGGTTTCTCCTGCCAAAGTTTTGAACCTTTGCATCCGCCATCTTAAAAGGGGATGCCAATGTTGTGGCCAAGTTTGGATTTATACAGAAGCTGAGTTATTCCATTCTGTAATTCAGCTAAGCCTTGCATCCATAAGCCACAATGACAAGCCCTCTACACTCTAATCATGTCAGTACACACACCAAGGTGACCCTTTAAAAGATGACTTTCCTACTGATTTGTGCACCATATTCATTCATCAACCCTTACCTTCTTTTTTGTGCAATGTTTTTTTATCAATTTCTTAAGCAGATCTCATTATTGCCTTGTAATTTATGTTGCCCAGTCTTGGCATTTATTGCAGCACAATGATGACCTCAAGGTATCTTGACCACATCTATCTCATCACAGAGATGAACTCAAGGTTTATTGACTACAATCATTTCATCATGAAATGAAGCTTAAGGTTTCTTGACCACATATACCATGATAATGCTCAAATAATCTTCTCTATATCATGTTTTCAATCATTTTAATCACTACTGTATTCCACTACATTAACATTTCATTTTCATCTTTGATATGACCTTCCCAGCTCTACAACCTAGCCTGCTTCAGATTAGCTCTATTGGCTTCCTCCTCACAATATTCTAGTATGTCAAGCAATGGCCTAACTGAAACAAAACCGCCAATGGTTAATTAAACAACAATTTCGAAACTTAGCTTCTAGATAAAATCAGACTTTGCAAAAAACCTTGGGTAGATGGCAATCTCATTGAAACCATCAAGAATTTATTTACTTTTTACTTGACCGAAATTTGGTCAGAGACTTGCAAGCCAAAAATGACTTCTTTAATTAAAAAAACTCATTCACAAACAAGGTTATATGGCCTGCTGAACAGAATGCACCGAGAGTTATCCCATTGAATAAACACTCCCAAAATGGCAATGACTGGAAAATGCTGGTGATGACCAAAAATGCTAATGACACTTCTGATCCTTATCACCAATCATAAAACCAAACCTTGAAATGGTTTACAATAATAGATGTTATGCTGTGTGGCCATTGATAAGGCACTTCAGACAAATTAATAATACAATTAAAGCCACTTAAAACACTACTAGTGCCTGATAACCTTTTATTAACTGGCACAGCTCCTTATATGACTGACGCAACCTTCAAGAATGTTGGAACAGTACCTTATATGACTCATGTAACCATTAAAGTCCGGACCAATAGCTTTAATGACTGATAACCTTCCAGAATGCTGGAATGGCACCTTAAATGACTGGAAAACCTTCTAATGACTAGAACAGCACCTTATATGACTGATGTAACCTTCTGCTGACGATAACACCACCTTACATGATTGATGTAACACTGGAGATGATAGCTGAAGGCTGGGATGTAACCCAGTGAAGGCTAGGATTTACTGATCTTACTGCTCCAAAGGTAAAACTTAGCTAGGGTTGACAGGAAATGTTATAAACGATCCAGATCAAGCTCTTTTTAATTCACAATAACTCTCTGAAGTCCTGAAAATCAACAAAGAAGCCCTCAAATATGATGGGCAACACTATAGATCCAATGGGTGAGATCTTCCAAAACTACTATAGCAACCCTATAGCAGCAACATGCACACTTAAACATGTTTCCAAAACAGCCCAATTGCAATCTCCAAATTAAGTAGCCCAAAATAAGAGAGAAGGGGTTTTCATCTGATCTCAATTGTTGAAATCCAAGAGGGTTTTCATCCCCTCAACCGTGAAAAAACCAAAGATTTTGTCCTTGAATGCACTAGATTGAAAAAACTACTCATATCTGAAAATTGGATGCCAAAAAGATAACCTAAACAATCATGAAAGAGGCAAAGTGCTCCTTGTTTAGTCACCTTTTCCGAGCCATCCATATATTTAGTTTTAATTTTAATTTTATTTTCCCTAAGTATTAAAAAGCTTCTATGTAAACGGTTTAAATTGTAGTATTATTTAATTGCCCCAAAAATAAAAGTGACCGGACCCAACTCTAAAAACTATTATTAATTATAATTTATTTTAAACAGGAAATGGAGACATGATAATACTATTCTGCTACATTATCATTTCATTTTCATCTTGCTGTGACCTTCCCGGCTCTACAACCTATCCCTCTTGATGTAAGCTCTATTAGCTTCCACCTCACAGAGTTTAGGTGCTTTCGTTGGCTATCTAGTAGATTAAGTAATGGTCTAGTGGACATAAAGCTCCAGATCTTTGAAGTTAATTTTTTTCATCTTGTGTTTTTCTCTCCTGCTTCCTAATTCTAAGTGACTGGTTGTGCCCTTTCCTTTTTTTTGTGTATTTCTATCTTGAACTTTCAGCTTCCTCTAATGGCGAGTTAAAAAGATGGTTCCCTTCTTAACCCAATTACTTAAAGGGATCAAAGTCTCTAGTATCACTTCAAAATGTCCACACAAATTCTTAAGACTTGAGGCAGACATAGGCTACATCCTATCCAGTATCATTCAAATTAGATGATCAAATGCCACGTCACCTGTTCAATGACAGGCATTACCATTTCTCAAGAACAATGAAGCTTTATTGTAGTTAAGAACCTGGAAGTCATGTGGCTTCAAATTATGCAAGTAATCTTCTCATATGTGAGAAGAAACTAATGTCTACGAGTGACCAAAACTATGTCGATGGGACACAATAATGCATTAGTTTATGGTAGAAACTTCGAAAAAGAATGTCCTAGGAAAGCAATATAAAGGAATGAATGCACCAAAAACAAAATGAAGCAATGTAATATTCACCATAACTGGTAATGAAACCAAAACAAATAGTAATACGAGTGGAACCAAATCCACAAAGAGCAAGGACTGAAGACAGGAAGAATAGAATCCAAATTTCAACAAATATCGCTGTCAGGGTCCAGAAATGAGGAATCAGTGTTGCTATTGTTGATCACTATGATAGGATAGGCACATGATTATAATCAAAACTTGATTACACAAAATTGAATAGTTCTGGAGGTGACATGTTAGGGAACCTAGTTGGCAATGGGTTGGTGGTTCAAAATAACAAATAGAAAAGGAGCTAAGACTTGGAAAGGACTGTCAATCTCAGAAATCATTACCTGTAGGCACCCTATCCATCCTATAGGCTATAAAGTAGTTCTGAGTTTATGGAAAGCTAGGGAGATCATTAAAGATAATGTCACTAATGACAGTTTTTAAATATTTGCCTTAGCAGTAATACAGTGTTTGGTGACAGGCCTATATGGTGGAATCTTGATCATAATAGTAAGATGCTAGCCGTACTCCAGGGTGCTTTGCTAAAAAAAGGAGCCAGCTTGGTATTTACTGCTTTAAAGATATTTTTAAAAATGGTCAGTTAATTGATTGGCCTTCTCTTAGCAATGCTAAACATATTCCCCCTCCTAATTGGAGGACATATTTTGCGTTAAGAGAAGCTTAAAAGAATTTTAGCTTTTCTGTTTTCTGTCTTAATGGAAAGGAACAATACAACAAGTTTAAATGGATAGATGGCTCTCATTGACTAGGATTAAAGCTAAAGATATTTATATAATTAATTAGCTTACTTTGAGTTTAAATCGATCGATGGTTCCCATTTAAGTAATATTAAAGCTAAAGACGTCTATAGTCAATTAGCTAACAAATCTTGTAAATTTGATATTATTAATAAGTGTTGGAATATTTAGATTCATGGTAAGAATTGGTAAAACCAGTTCAAGATGCTTTGGTCGAAATGCTTAGAGCCTGAAAAGGCTTGCTCCAGGTGGTTACTGTTGTTACAAACACTCCATACAAGGTGCAGCATGCTGATACTAGACTATGCTCTATGAGTACAAATTCGAGGCTATCAAGCACTTTTTTTTAAATGTGATTTTTGCCAAGGAAATATGGAATATTTTCTGCAATGGCTTTATATAAATGGGATCTAAATAATCAGAATTCTTGGTTGGAAATTCCTACTGGAAATATGGAGAATAGTGGAAAAATATATAATCTCTTCTGGTTGGCTCTTTCAACTGAAATATTATGGTTTATATGGAAGGCAAGAAATGATGAAGTATTTAACAAGAATAGGAGGATAATTACTGAACATTTTAAAAGATTCACCATTACTCATGTTGCTATGTAGGTTACAATTACAGTGGGAATTATGCTATGTTGCTAAAAAAGAAAAAGCTAACTAGATATTTATACCCTCCCTTAATGGTTAATCTATCTAGAACACCAAGCTGTCCTCTGAATTTGACAAACTTATCAAGACCAAGAGGCTTGGTGAGAATGTCTGTAGTCTAATTTGTGGTAAGAACATATTGCAAATCTATAGTCCCGTCTTCAACCAGCTGTCGTATGTAATGACAGTGAACATCCACATGCTTGGTTTGTTCATGGAAGACTGGATTTCGTGCTAACTTGATAACGCCTTCGTTATTGACAAACAGAGTAGTCGGTCCTACTAGTGACATTTGCATATCCCCAATCATCCGACGAAGCCAAACAGCTTCACATCCTGCCTTAACAGTCGCTCTGTATTAAGCCTCTGTAGAGGAGAGAGAAACTGTCTGCTGCTTCTTAATGGTCCATGTGATTGCACCGGATCCCAAACCGAACACATATCCAAAAGTTGACTTTTTATCATCAACAGAACCTACCCAATCTAAATCTATGAACCCACTGAGTTTAGGATTAGAACTTCGAGAGTACAAAAGTTCATAATCTGAAGTGCCCTTCACATAACGAAGCACACACTTTGCTACCATCCAATAATCAGCCTTAGGAGTTGTCATAAAGTGTGAAATATAGCTAACTGCAAAGCTCATATCAGGCCTAGTAGCAAAGAGGTAGATGAGGCTTCCTACTAGTTGCATATATGTAGTATCATCAACGGAAGGAGAATCAGACTTTGCTGATAACTTGAGACCTTTCTCCAAATGTGTAGATGCAAGCTTGCAATCCTGCATACGGAATTTGTCTAACAGGGCCCTAGCATATTTGGACTAAGATGAATATACCAAAAGACTCTTGCCAAACTTCAACACCTAAGCAATAATGCATGAGCCCAAGATCAATCATATCAAAAGATTGGCATAAATTATGTTCGATTCCCTGAATCAAATATGTCGAACTGCCAATGATGATGATCCACATAAATAACCAAAAGGATGATGTCACTGTCAGTAGTCTTGATGTACAAATTTGAGTCTAAAGAACTCCTCTTGAAGCCTTGATCACTAAGGTACCTATCAATTTTTAAGTATCATGCCCGAGGGGCCTACTTCAAGCCATAAAGGGTTTTTACCAATCTGAGACCCTGATGGTCTTTACCAGCAACTTTAAAACCAAGAGGCTACGTCATGTAGACCTCTTCATGGAGATCATCATTCAAGAAAGCACTCTTGACGTCCATCTGATAAACCTTCCAGCCAAGCTGTGCTGCCATGGCTAGGACTAACCTAATGGTGCTTATCTTTGCAGTAGGAGCAAAGGTTTCCTCATAATCAATACCCTGACGTTGAGAAAAGCCCTTCACCACTAAACGAGCTTTGTACTTGTCCAAAGTACCATCTGATTTATATTTGATTTTGTAAATCCATTTGCAGCCAATGGGTTTCTTCCCTGGTGGAAGATCAGAAAGGACCCAAGTGTTGTTCTTCAGCAGGCTCTAGTGTTCAGATTGCATGGCTTGTTCCCACTCTGGAATTCCTTTAGCCTCAATTATGTTTGACGTTCAAACACATTGTGAATTTTGGCCATGAGAGCAAAGTTAACAAAATCTGTAGTTTTGCTCTTTTTCCGCGCAGTTCTCCCATCAATGAGCTCATCATCAAAAAGATCAACAAGTGTCTTAGCACACCACTTAGGCCAGACAGGATAATGACCAACATGAGTATTAGGAGATGCATGATGATCAGGTTCCTCGTCAAAAGAATCTGGAGTAAACTCAGGTGAAGCATCTACAAAGCAAGGTGAACCAACAGGAGAAGCTGGAGGTGTCTATACAGGTCTCATTGGTATAACTAGAGCTACAGGAGCTACTGGAGCCCTCCCATCAAGTAGACATAATGGAAGCTGAACTCCCAAATCATGAGCCTGCATAGGTTGGTCTGCTGGATTAGGAACAGGAGAAACAGGCATGAAAGGTTGTTGTTGCTCATCAAAGACTACATCACCACTGTAGATGAGACGAGATGTCTCAACATTGATCAAGCAGTAGGCTTTGTGAAGACTACTATATCCAGCAAGCATGAGTTTCTGACTCTTGGCATCCCACTTGGTACATGACACATCAAGGATCCAAACAAAAGCAAGGGAGCCAAAAACCTTCAGGTGACTGATTCTAGGCTTGCAACTTGACTAGGCCTCTTCCAAAGTTTTACCTTTAACCGCCACTGTAGGTGAACAGTTGAACAGATAAACTGCAGTGTTAACAACTTCTACCCAAAACTACGTCGGAACATGTTTGTGTTCAAGCATGGTTCAAGCCATCTTGGTGATTGTCCTATTTTGAAATTCAACTACATTGTTATGTTGTAGCTTGTGGGGTATGGTTAACTGGCATTTGATGCCATGTGTCCAAGAAGCTGGAGAAAACATTAGAACAAAAATCCCCCCCATTGTCTGATGTAAGAGTAATAATAGATTTCCCAGACTCTTTTTCAACTAAAGGTTTAAACTTCTGAGATATAGGAAATGCATCTAATTTCTTTTTTAGGAAATACACGCACATTTTTCTACTGAAATCATCAACAAACAACATAAAATACTTGGATCCAAGAATAGGAGTGGCCATAGGGTCGCAGATATCGGCAGGCTCAAGTTCCTGAGAAGCTCGCCATGAGTTGCCACTAGTGAAAGATGTGCGATGTTGCTTCCCAACTTGGCATGCCTCACAAACTCTAAGCTCTTGAGTCTGAATCTCTGGCAATCCAAGAACAAGCTCATCCCGAGCAAGCTATGAGAGATAATGCAAATTTAAGTGCCCATATCGCTAATGCCAAAGTGTGCTTACAAAAGACTGCCGAGCAGCCATAGCTAAGTCTTGAGAATCACCAGAATCAGTAAGTCTGAAAAGACCATGATCCTCAAGACCCACTGCAATAGTAGATTTAGTCGCCCGATCGGTGATGGTGCACTGGTGTGAACTGAAAGTGACTGCCAAGTGTACAAAATGTTGCAGCACTTGACTAACTGAGAGTAGATTTAGTTCCATCCCTGGAACATAGTACACATCAAGGGATATGACATTCCTCCCAACAGACTGAATCTAAATGTTGCCTTTGCCAACAACCATGTACTCTTCTCCACCACCAAAAATAACAGTCTGAATAAGGCTAGTAGTCAGTAAACTAGTCTCTGCGGTAAGTGAAATGATGAGAGGCACCTGAATCAATGTACCAAGCAGATGACTTGACATGATCTGCGGGTCTTTTAACCATGAAGGCGTAAAAGGCAGATTCCGCCTACTCGATGTGCTCTGTACTATTCACTTTGGGCTACGAACCCAATTGCTTAGACTGTGCAGCTAAGCGTTTCCAACATTCAACCTTCATGTGTCCAAACTTGTGGCAGTAGTTGCATTGAATGTTCTTTCGAGAACCATCTGATGCTAAAGCAAAAGACTTCTGCTGAGATGGCTGTTGAAACTTGCCTTTATCCTTCTGAAAGGATTTCGTAGCAAAGGCTTGCTCTATGGAGGTGGAACTGGAGTTGCTACCGAACTGTTGTTTCCATCAATCTTGCTGAAGCAACAATGTGCAAAGATTGGTGAACTTCAAATCAACACCAGAAGATGTGATGTTGAGAGTCTCGATAAAATGCTCATAGGGCTTTGGTAAACTCCGAAGAGTGATAACCACAATATCCTCTTCCTCCATCTTGTGACCAATGGCAAGTAACTGATCACAAATTTCCTGAATCCAATTCAAGTGTGCCTAGAGCGAGGTGTGCTCGTCCATGACAATAGAAAACATAGTGTTTTTCAAAAAGAAAGCTCTGCTTTTGTCAGAAGTCTCATGAAGACCTTTAAGATGTGTCCAGACCTCGGCAGCTGTCTTGCTGGATGGAATTTGTGAACGCTGATCATCAGCCACGGATAATTTGAGAAGCTTCACCGCCTCTCGATTATTCAGCTCCCATGTATCCTAATCAAAACCAGGAGCAGTTAGATGTTTCGTAACACCCAGAACAAGACGACTGGTGTTCCAATGTTCAAAAATTGCGATGATCTGTTGCTTCTAAGTAACATAATTTCGACCATTGAATTTGGAGTTGTGCTTGAGCAGAATGTTTGTCAAAGATGCCATGGCACGTTTTCCAATGAAAAATAGTGAAAAATCTGTGAAGGCACATTCTTCAAGCAAAAAATGGAAGATCCAAAAAAACCGAAGAGTGACCCAGAAGAGAGCTCGAAAAACTTAGAAGGAATATGTTGTCATTTTCTGGATCCACTGGCTCAAAAATCGAGGTACCCAGAAAAAATGGATGACAACCCAGTTGAGCCCTTGAAAAACCCACCAGGAATCAAAATCAAAATATTTTTTCAAACTCAAAAATTAGGGTTTCAAAAAAATTTAATCGGCAACAATGGAGGCAAAAAATGGCAGAAAAATGGCCAATTTCTTCTATAAAGATTGATTTCCTGCCAAAACGTCACAGATTATGAAGAAATAGACACCAAAAAATGTTGCTTCAGGCACTTTTTTTTAGAAAAACGTGGATGTTAAAAACATCTTATAAAACACACGAGTTTGTGTCAGATCACGACCATGGAAAAACGGCAACCTTGGTTGTGTATAGGTGTGATTTGTTCTTCGAAAACAAAACCAGACAAACCCTAATTCGAAGCAAATATTCCAAACAAATAATTTCGAAAATAGCTTCTGATAATTTTGGAAAGGAAATTATTATTTTTGAAAAAAATTAAAAACCCTTGCTCTGATACCATATTATGGAAGTAATTGGTAAATACTTGCTTGTTATTAACAGAGACCCAAAGGTCTATATATACAAAAGAATAAAGCAATGTTTCCTTAGGAAACTATCAAAAAGAATAGAAATATTCTATTCTAATAGATAAAGCTAAAAAAGCAAATGTTGACTAAAGCTAACTAGATATTTACAATAGATTACCATTAACTAATAATAAACAATTATCTATTATTGTAATAGGAATATCAAATGCTAAATTCCTCAAATTTCCTAAGGATGGAATAGTAATAGTAATCAGGCTAAAAGTTAGATAAGGTCATACCTAGTCCTGTAACAATAGTACTAATCCAACATTTCACAAGGAGTTAATGAAGTATCACAAGAAGTGCAATGAACTAGCTGAACCAAGCAAGACAGGCAGAGAGAAGGAGCACCCTGGTGCCATAATCTTTTTCAACTCAGGTAGGAACTCTGACATTGAGGAGGTTCGATCTAATGATGGCGTTCTGTGGTCCCCCCCTCCTTTGGGGTATTGGGATGGGGAGAAATATAGTGAAACAAAGGCTTTATGTCTCTTTGGTTACAGTGGTCTCCAGAACTATTTGGTTGTTTTTGTCATGCTTTTGCTCTATATTTTATATGAAAATAAATTCTACCTGCAAACATGGTTCTCTTTATCAAACCAAACTATAATCAATGGACTTCGTAGAACTTTGGATCCAAAAATCAACATGATGCAATGATCACTGCTAATAAATTGTTGCTACTACAAACTATTTAAAACCACTCACCATTCAACAGTGCTCTGAGCTATATCACCGAGCTGATGTTTGCATTAAATTACAAAGCAACTACACAATTAAATCAGTAAATTAACCATCAAAATCCTGTCATTTTGCAGGATATTTCCTCATACTTCCACACTTATTCAATAAGGATTAGTTGCTCTTTTTTTCACAATTCATCATAGTTACACCGCCCTGGGAGATGGGGGGGGCGAGGGGACAAGTTTTCGAGACAGGGAGACAAAGGGGCCTTGATTTGGGGATGGCAAGGAGACGACGGCGGGGGACAAGGGGGTGGCGGAAGGAGCAGGGGTTTATATACTATACATTTGGTACTTAAAATGCTAGTTATGAAAAGATGTATTACAATTATACAATCTAAGATACAAAGATGAAAAAAACTTAAACAGTGAACATTGCATTGAAGTTTTCAACTGGAACATCATGATTCATGATCAAATGACAAACAAACAATGAACATTGAACATGAACATCGGCAAATCATAAATATTAGTCTAGACTCTATATATCAGCCTTTAGACCAATAGTATGAGTATCTAGATTCTACTATCTAACAGTAATCAATGATCATATGAGTCATGACATAAAGATGATTACAATAAGTATCATGTGCCATGAATCATGATATCAAAATAAGTATATAATGCAAACAAAAACTACAAGTCTCCAAGAGTCCAAATCAAAATGTCAAATCAATGAAGGAGACTCCTTGGTGTCCCCCCAGACCCCCACACTCGGAGATGTCTCCCCTCTCTTGTAGACCTCTCCCCCGTCTCGGAGACCTCTCGCTGTCTCCGGCGGTGGCACTCTAAGTGGCGCCGCCCGAAATGCCAAGATGTCATCCCGGGGACATCCCCATCTCTGAGACAGCCTAGTTTTTGGGGGGGGACGCATCCCCGTGTTACACTGCAATTCATTTAAAATAAAGATATCTCTCAGCCTGACTGAAAATACGACCACATATTTGATAAGCTTACACATAATTTTTTTAAACTTCTCAAAAAGACAAAAAACTAAGATGCTAGTTATAAGGATCAAATTTATCGGATTGTGCACGTATTTTTACCATCAACGTTTCAGATCCAAAGCATTGGATGGATCACAAAATGTGATCCGAAAGATTGTTGCTAAAAATACATACACAATCATAGCCAGAAGTTCTTGCATTTAGGATACTAATAATTACATACTTCAGAATGAGGCTTTCCTCAAAACAATTTCAATGAGCTGAGGGTTTTACACAAATCTTTTCTGAAACAGCATTTTTAGTCCACAATTAAATGCATGTCAATTCAATTCCTTACCAAATCCCTCATGTTTGCACTAATGAATACTAATAAGCTGGAAATTTTCTATATTCAGTTCAAAAACCTAAATTGCTAGGAATTTTGGGTAAACGTGCTTAAATGATTTTCGTTAAATTTTTGGACATAAGTTTCAGGATACATACTCATTGAACACTCCATAACTGTAAATTTACTAAATCTTTCTTCATATTTCAAAGCTGTACATTTAAGCGGGGTAGATCTCAAGAACATCATCAAATGATTTGATTTCCGGCAAATACACAAATTAATGACACTCAAAACATTCCCAACAATCATCATACTAGGCAATATGTCAAAGAAATTAATGATCGAGATTTAAAAGAAAAATGCAAGCTGATGATTGACAAAATTCAAAGGGATCCAGTTAAATGAAATGATTGAGCGGTCAAAGCCCATGCAGGCTTTCAAACAAATGTAAACTGCAGGAGACGTGATTAAGTGTTAGAACTAAATTAAATACTTCAGCCAACACGCAAAGTGCAGTGTACACCAATGGGCAATGCCAGGTGCAAGTCATGGGGTTGCCTCATTCCTGACATCTATGCCAAGAACATCTCAAACGGGGAAATTTACTAAATCTAATGGAAAGTCACCAAATTATGTTCATCTCTAAAATGTAAAACCATCATTTGATCCAATGTTCACCGATCAGAGGATGTGAAAACTTCAAGCCCTTTATAATTGCAGAGAAAACATTTTGGACTATTTCAAGTTTTCAATGAACAGATGATTGTAGGAATCCACTAAAAAGCAAATACATTTTGGAATACCTTTTAGAGCCAGTAATCCCAGTAAATTTATTTTACCAATTTATTTTAATTAATTACCACTGGTGATCTATTTACCTTGCAAACTACAAAATGAAGGGAGCCAAAATTATAGAAAGATCGAGACAAAATATGCAGACATGTGGTAAACTTGAGGTATGCAATGGCTCAGAGTTTCAGCTCCCATCTCCATCCACAATTGAAACCGTAAATCCTAAATCGTAGCTTCTCCACATTTATAGAATACGATTTCAAATTCGCACTGTGGTAATTCAAAAACATGCATGGGGTCGCTGCTATCTTAAAAAGTTAAGCAGTAGGCGCCAGCATGGAACCATACTAGAAAATCCAAATTCTAACAATTAAGTCATGCTCTAAACTATTCAGCGAGCTGGGATTTCTGGGAATCCATCACCACCAAAATATTTGGAGTACAAACTGATATTCATTTTAATTTACTAAATCTTTACTTGTACTTGCAGCTACCAACAACAATCAGCTGAAAAATTTTGCTGAATCCAGTTCCGAATGACACACATCTCAATGGTCAACCTGATCAAGAAAAAAAAAAATAACATCCTTGTAAAAAATTAATTAACTTTGTGGTAAATAGGAAGCTGAAATGGTAGTAACCTCAGGTTGCAGGAATCTAATCAGCAACTATATTCACAAGTCTCAACTTTTTCCTACTTCATTACATTTTTTTATTTTTTCTCGTATATATTCATCAACAGCACTCAGGAGGAAATATAATTCACCTGAATTACTGAATTTCTAGACCAAATAACTGCATCAACTGATTAAATTCCCAAGCGGAAAAAAATGCTCAACTACTATAGACCCAATTGAAGAGAAACAAAAGACTAATTACCTCATAAACAATTAATTAAATTTCCAAACAAAACAAAAAAGCTCAATGACTACAAATTTCACTACAGGCTCAGATTCATCTTAACAAATTCAATTTAGTGCTCATATTTACATCTGGTGATGCTGAATAGCTAGAAAAAATCACAAATACAGTTGAAATACCTTACATTCTTGAAATAACTGAAAGGGGTCCAAAATTCAACTAATTAAGAGCCTTGTAATAATTAAACTTCTTGGCATGCAGATTTTTTTGTTTCCAGATTTCAGCCTTGTCATGATTGATTGAGTTTATGAAAACATCCAATCATCTGCAGTTATAAACATTTCCCACAAAAATTCCATGATTAATCTTTACTAGTAAGGTTCTTAGTTTTTTGACATGAGAAATCTAAGAATGCATAATGATTAAGTGGCTAAAAATATGTGTATACTTTCGTTCATGTCAATTACTAAATAGTCCGTTCTATTTAAGCTAACTAATACTTACCAGCTAAAAACTTTCCATAGTCCAGTTCAAAGAACAAATTTTCCAGTGGTTTCCAGAAATCAGCTTGCCATTCATAAGCTTCTGGAATTGAATATGAAAATATATAATATGAAATTGATCAATTTGATCATAAATATGAACTTGAAATGGTAAATTAGCAATACTTTCCAGGAATCCATTCAACAAGCACAACATTGCTGGAACATATATCTGTATATCATTGTCAGCGATCCTCTTTATTTTACCATATATTGGAAACAAAAAGATCAGATTATATATTCCAAAAGTGAAACATTCTCGAAATTATTTCAATTATCTAACAACTGAATCTATGTTAATTTAGTAAGTCTGTTGTAATTATACTGAATAATACCAGTTAGTGGTTAAATTTCCATCCTCAAATTTTCCATCAACCATTTCTCTGCCTCATTGGAAATAAAACATAAATTGGGAAACACTGTGAATAATTTATTAATTACTTCAGCAACTCTACGTATCAGAAAAAGCTTGAGTTGTGTTTATATATCAAACCTTTGTTCAAATTTATACTGTTTAACATTGTCAGCTAAAAGTATTTCCAAATCGACATGAACTACACAAATTCCTGGACGTATTGAATGAAAATTAAAACATTAATTAGTCATTTTAAGATCAAAATTGTGTTTATAAATTAAATTCTACCTCTTAGTTACGTTGATTAGTACTCATCCGCTGGAAATATTCCAGAATCTAGTTCAAATTGAGACAACTAAGTTTCTCAACCTAAATGGAAC
This sequence comes from Cupressus sempervirens, assembly GCA_028749045.1. Classification (NCBI taxonomy): domain Eukaryota; kingdom Viridiplantae; phylum Streptophyta; class Pinopsida; order Cupressales; family Cupressaceae; genus Cupressus; species Cupressus sempervirens. The sequence goes on along the minus strand of CM053788.1, from coordinate 558,023,241 downwards.
AAAATAAAACTACTGATTGAAAAAAAAAAATTAAAACCATAAAAGGTTCAATGTTCAAACTTCTTGAATAAAGAATCTAAAACTGTTCAGATACCTGAGTTTCACAATATAATTGAAATTTAAAAGCAACATATTTTGACAGCCTTCAAGTAACTCATTTATTTTTTCATTGGTGATTTCTAGATTATCTTGTTTTCATCCTCGTAACAGTAATATTAATAGTATACATTAAAGTTTTGATCATATTTACACCTAAATATGTTCCTGAATTTGGTTCAGGTATGTAACTTTCTCAAACATCATAAATTGGTCATTCCAAGATCAAATTGATGTTTATAAATTGAATTCTGCCTCATAGTACATTCATTGGTACTCACCAGCTTGAAATATTGAAATAACTACGTTTCTTAACCTAAATCAAATCAAATAAATCTACAAAGGGAGAAATATTGAATACCATAAAAAGTTCAGTGTTCGAACTTCTTGAAATAAAGAATCTAAAACTGTTCAAACACCTGACTTTCACAATATAATTGATATTTAAAAGCCACAAATTTTGACGGCCTCCAAGGAACTCATTTGCTTTTTTCGGTGGTGCTTTCCAGATAATCTTGTTTTCATTCTCGTAGTATTTATACATTAAAGTTTTCATCATGTTTACACCTAAATATGTTCGTGAATTTGGTTCACATAACTAACTTTCTCAAACATTATAAATTGATCATTTCAAGATCAAATTCATGTTTATAAATTAAATTCTGCCTCATTGTTACATTCATTAGTATGATCAGCTGGAAATAATCCAGAATCTAGTTCAAATTTAAACAACTAAATAAAACTACTAAAGTGAAAAAAATTAAAACCATAAAAAGTTCAATGTTCAAACTCATTGAAATAAAGAATCTAAAACTGTTCAAATACCTGACTTTTACAATATAATTGATATTAATAGCCACAAGTTTTAACAGCCTCCAAGGAACATTTTCTTTTTTCGGTGGAGCTTTCCAGATAATCTTGTTTTCATCCTCATTATATTAATACATTGAAGTTTTCGATCATGTTTACACCTAAATATGTTCGTGAATTTGGTTCACGTATCCAACTTTCTCAACATAATCGAAAATAAACAACAACAAAACTGATAATCTTGTACTAATTAAATTTCTTTTAACTGATCATCTAGAAAAATGAGTCGGGCTAAAAAACCTAAAGACCTAAGACTTGTTGACCTGACAGAATTTTTCTGAGCTTGTTAACCCGCCCAATTTTATTTTTCTAAATCAGCGATTCGATTTCCTTCTAGTTATTATTCACGAATCGATTGAAAATCCCTAAATCTGTAGACGTAATCGAAATCCAAACACAACCTTGGATTATTCCAAGTGCCTATGTTTCCTGGCCTATAGAAATATAATAAGCCACAAGTTGCTCAAACACCTAAATTTTTCAACCGTACAAGGGGAAAAAAACACCAATTGTGTAAGCATCGAAGTCCCTCAATCTAATTCAAATAAAAGGCCACAAATTTTATAGTCTCGTAAGATCTTTGCGCGCAGTTTTTGCCCCTGGAAATTCGTGTTTCCGTTCTCGTAATTATAAGCTAACTCAACGCAAATATAGACCTGAAATTGCTGTTGTCATAATAAAATAAAAAATACCTGGTCGCGGTGTGAGTCGTCCTCGGGAAGAGAAAGCGAGGATGCAACAGAAGCGCCGGCCGAGCGAACTGTAGACGCCACGCTAGTGGCGTTCCGCAAGTAGTTCTGTATCACTCTCAACGAATTGGGGAAAAATCCTCTGCCGTTGCTGCTACTGCGATTCGATCCTTGGCTTCCTCGCCCGTGCAATTTATTATCATTGCCGGTATTCCTCATCCCTCGAAAGAAACCCCTTTCAGCATATACCCCAGGGCTGTTTCTCTTCGGCCCTAGAAACAGCCTTGGAAAATCACGCTCAGAACTTTCCCTCCGCCATACTTAGCCCTCGGAAAAAATAAATATTCAAAGCGCAAATTTTGCAGAACCAGCCAATTAATCGCACACAAAAAATAAAGCCGTGCTCGCTGGCTTCAATGAGGCATGCTCTACAGAACGATTTAGTTAGGCGCCGTGAAGAGAATTCCTCTTCTGTGTTTGTTAGGTTTTGGTTTCTTTCGAAGCAATCGGATTCGAAACCGAAACCAGGAGAACTTGTTTACTAATCTGGATCAGATGACAATGATAATAATAATAATTAGCATGCGAAAATAGCGTGCCGTCTGCCCCTCTGTTTGACAAAATTACCGCTCGCCATGAAGGTAATTAGTGAATTTGACTCGTAACGTGAAATCGCTTTTTTAACCCCCTTTGCTTTCTGACGTGGACACATGCACCCATGACGACGTGACATTTCCCGGTAGAGTAAACTGTAAGTGCAGGACATTTTGTTTGACGTCAGTTTAGCGGCGACTGCCGCGCCGGCGAGATTCATACATAAATTGGTCAGAATGTATATCTCTGCGGAGGGCATCTGACACGCAGTTGTTGGATAAAACGCGCACGTGGCATTTATAAGATTGGTGGGGGAGAAGCGCTTTTGGGCACGTCGTGTGTTTTGATAATTCGATGAGCCTTCAAGGTGGTCATATGGAGCTAAATGTTTTATAAAATTCTGAAAAATGCCTTGTGTATAGAGCTTTTAACGTCTGCCTAAACAATTCGACTCAAAGCTTAAATTTTTGGTCCCTGCCTTTTTAAAAGGCAGGGAACTAATGTTTTCTTTTTACCCCCTACAATTTATTTTTCACTACTAATCATCCATCATATTGTAAAGTTTTGGAGGCAAGATTAAAAAAATCTAAATATTATATGCTAATTTCGAATTTTTCATTGGTCGGGACTATTTTAGCTAGGGTTTAAGTCATTTTGTGAAAATTAATATTAGGCAGAAAAAATAGGAATTGATCAACAAAGTTGTTGAGAATTAAAGTTCATTTGTGTTGTGTCAAACATGCAAAAGAAGTAAGTCGGCGGGGGAAAAGATGTAATAAATATGGTTGTAGCACTGACATTGCAGGTAGATTAAAAAAAGTGGATTGCTTTTCAGTTTTAAAATGAGTTCCCAGCTTTTTTCTTGATAATTGCATTTTAACAGCATATGGTTTGTTGTATCTTAAAAAGCATATATGCGTGGTCCAATGAAACCTATTTATTAATCTTTCACTAGTGAGAATCATGTTCTGCAAAACCACATAGATAAATACTCCTGCTTTGCACAGGCAATTTTTATTCTAGCATAGATGTGCAGGCTAGTCAACATTTACCTCCACACATTCCTTTGCCACAAATCCTAGTTTAACATTTTAGGTATCTGATTTGGCCACGCACCAAGTCTAGTTCAACATTGTATGTTTCTGATTCGGCCACACACCATATGATTTCGTTGTCCTCCTCTGAGATGCAAATTTTCCTTTTGTTTAGTTCTTTCTTCAAGTTTAAGACCTGCTGCTCTATTAGATTCAAGCTTTCCAATGACCTTCATCCTTAGGACGCATTGAGATGTAATCACTTACATGACATCTCCACTGTGTTTTAAGTGTATTTCGAATTTTAGAAAATTTCTAATTGGCTGCTAGAGCCGAAGCCTCTGTCCGTGAATATTGGCTTTTTTTACATATTTCATTCCCCATGCGCAATGTTCAATGATAATGTATCTACATTGCATTGTGAAGTTCCAAATTGTTGATCCCGTGGATGGTTTATTGTGGTGAATATTGTCTCGGTCTTAATCTTTAATTTTTTTAACTATTATGATAAAATTTAAGCAATTTAATATCTAAATAAATGTTTTTCAAAATATTCAACAATAAGAATCATTCATAATTTATATTTCAAATTATAAAGAAATTTGAGATCAGTTTTCAATTTAAGTCAATCTCTTTTTCAAAAGGCAGGGACTACAGCTCTCAAAGAGTTCTTGTTCATCAATAAATCATATACTTGATCTAGAAAAATAGCAAAGAGAAAATGTATCATGGAACATGGAGTTTAATTTGTTGAGGAGGTGGACTCTTATAATATGACTAAGATAACAATAGGTCATAGTAAACCACTTACAATGCAAGTGTCAAAAAAAGGCACTAGTAGCACATTGCCAACAATCCATAGAGTAGCATACAATGGGTAACAGTGTGGTGTCAAAACCACCCTGAGGCGAAAAAAGTAACATATCCCTAATTAGAGAGCTCCTTTCTGCCTCAATATAAAAGGAGCCCACATTTAGTGGTGGGAAATGAAGACGCCAACTAGGAGAAGAGAGCACCACAATTCCATCACACACCTAAATAGCCATAAAAAGGCAAAGCTTGCATTAAGCTACAAGTCTCCTCAATCACAAAGCATGTCTCCACCTCCATAGGAATCTTGAAAGAGGAAGAAGCAAATAAAACATATCACACCCCCATGAAAGCCGACAAACTAGTCACAAAAGTAGCTACAAACTTTAACCAAAAACTACACACTAGTCCTAAAAGCAAGTGCAAACTTTAACCCAAAATCATAGACCTACACGAGCCTTTGAAAAAAATTAGAAAATAATTGGCCACAAGAAAAAAAAAAAAAGACCACTCTCCTTACCAACTAAAATGGATAGTCTCATTAAAAAGGAGGAACCACGATAGATAACAACTTCCATTGTAGCTCAAACAAACACCACTAACTTCATATTAGCATTGAGAGAGGTACATGTGTGGTGCAGGAGCACCCACATAAAGATTGTACATGTTGCCGCATTTCAGACTCTATCGAGTTGCAAAAGTTATCAAGCACCAAAAATTGTTGTAATTTATGTTGAGTTCCTTCGTATGTCAAGTTACCCTGTTTATGTCGAGCGTCAATATTTTGGACGTGATTTTTGCATGAGCTGACTTGAGGAATTTATCCCAATTTTGTCATTAGGATAAGATTTTTTCTTGGGATTGTTTAGACCATTGTGGGGTCATTCTGCCCTATTCTATATTGATCTAGAATATTTTGTAAGCTATTTTGGCGGGAAGTCTCTTTAGATCAGTTTTCCTATATTGTAATAATGTAAAATGTTCTATAGACCATCCTAGCAAGTATAAATAGAGTTTTTAGGTTTAGGTTTAGTCAAGTTTTTGGATACGAAGTTACGGGGAGAAGAAATCTTTAGGAGAGCAAGTGTATATATTGTTCATTTGGTGAATCAATTAGAAGAATATTGTTATCTATCTCTTTTTGGTGTTGGTTCCTTTCGTTTTTGCTTTCATTGAGTTTATCTCTGCATCATTTTTGGTATCAGAGCTTGGGGAAAGCTCTTGAGGCAATTGGATTTTATGTCTAGATCAATGTCAGAAGCTGAAACATAAAACATGGTCACCAATGTTGAACTAGCAAAGAAGATGCAAGAACATGAGAAAACCAATAAGTGGTTATTGGATGATTTTGAGAAGCTGAAGGATCAAATGGAAAAGAAAGTAAAGGTTTCCTCAAAGCAAGAGGAAGAAGGGGAAGAAGAGGATACCCTTGAGTAGGAGATGGTTAACTTACCTGCAAGCCAAAGATACTTCATAGAAGCCCTTGAAAGAGTTGGCAAGAAGGATGCCAAAGGTGACCTACCCATCTTCTTGGGAAAGACATATGTTGATGCTATTGTGGATTGGATAAAAGCCTTAAACAACCATTTTGAATGTGAAAATATAGCAGAAAAGAACAAGGTAAAAATTGCCAAGTCAAAGTTAAAGGGACCAGCCCTCACTTGGTGGAATTTCATCCAAGGAGAAAGGGTCAAAGAAGGTAAGAACATGATAACTTCATGGGAAAGGGTGTGTGCCAAGGTGAGAGAAACATACTTACCTAGGGATTAGAAAATCCAACTTCATCGAAGGAGACAAAGCTTAAGACAAAAGGAGCTAGATGTCACAACCTATACTGAAGAATTCCAAAAATTAAGCCTAAGGGCAAAGCAGAGTGAATGTGAAAGTGTAAAAGTTGCTAGATATTTCAATGGATTGAGGTTGAACATTCAAGAAGAACTTAATTTATTGTGTCCTGATATAGTACAAAAATGTTATCAACTAGCATTGAAGGTGGAAGCCAAATTGAAAAGAAGGCAAGAACAAAATAGTAGATGAAGAGGAAGAAATCAAAGGGGAAGAGGAAATTTCCAAGGAAGAGGACAAAACCATGAAGATCATAAGGAGATAAAGCAAGAAACCAATCAAATCAAAGGAAATTTCAGAGGTAATTTCAGAGGTAGAAGAGGCAATTCAAGAGGTGGATTTGGTGGTAGAAGGTCAAGTCTGATTATTTGTTTCAATTGCAATAAGGAGGGACATTATGCATCTAGGTGTCTGGATAGAGCTAGTTCAAGTTCACAAGGTGAAAGAAGAACACATTTGGTACAAGATGATGAATACCAAGAGAAGGAGATGGCTGACTCAGATAGTGTACCTAAAAGAGGAGAAAGTTTAATGATGAAGAGAACACTTTTGAAAGTGCCTACTACCATGGAACCACCACAAAGGAAAACTATCTTTAGGACTGCTTGCAAATCTGGAGGTGAGGTATGTAAAGTCATTATCGACTCAGGATCTACTAAGAATTTAGTTTCTCTTGAGATGGTTGAGAAGTGAAAACTTAGGAGAATACCTCATCCTTTTCCCTATAAGGTTTCATGGCTAACAAAGGGTCAACAAACTCTTGTAAATGAGCAAGCATGGGTTGATTTTTAGATTGTGGAAAGTATAAGGACTAAATTTTGTGTGATATAGTTCACATGGATGCATGCCACCTATTATTTGGTAGGCCCTGGCAGTATGATTTGTAGGCACAACATGATGGAAAACTCAGTATATACACCATCAAGAAGGATGGAAAGGTGATTAGATTGATTCCATTTGCTGATCATGAAGAAGTACAAGAAAATAAAGAGAGGGAAGCCAAAATTATGATGGTTGATAAAAAGGAATTCTTATGGGACATGAAGGATGAACCTAAGCCTTGTTTTCTTTTGATGCCTAACCCACAACCCCAAGAACCCATTGGAAATGACAGAAAGGAGGCTGAAACAAAGAAGGCAATTCCTAATGAAGTGAAAGAACTTTTGGATAAGTATGAAGGTTTGATTTTAGAAGGTATGCCAAAGTCTTTACCAACTATACGAGATATTAGTCATTGTATTGATTTCATTACTGAAGCTACTTTACCTAATAAGGCTACATACAAGATGACACCTCAACAAAACGAGGAGATTGCTAGGCAAGTAAAGGAGTTACTCGATTCTGGCTTGATTGCAAAAAGCTTGAGCTCATGTGTTGTACCTGCTATTTTGGCACCCAAGAAGGAAGGAACCTGGAGGTTGTGCATTGATTCTAGAGCCATTAATAAGATTATAATCAGATATAGGTTTCCAATGCCAAGAATTGAAGATTTGCTTGATTGTTTGGGAGGTGCAAAGTATTTCTCCAAGATTGACTTAAAAAGCAGGTACCATCAAATAAAGATAAGATTTGGAGATGAGTGGAAGACAGCATTCAAAACCAATGATGGATTATATGAATGGAAGGTAATGCCATTTGGACTCTCTAATGCTCCTAGTACCTTCATGTGACTTATGACTGAAATACTCAAAGACTTCAATGGCAAGTTCATCATAGTATATTTAGATGACATATTAATTTTCAGCAAGACAAAGGAAGAACACCTAGAGCACATTGACACGGTTTTGAGAAGACTTCATTAGGAGAAATTGGCAATAAACTTGGAAAATTGTTTGTTCATGCAAGAGGAGCTGACATATCTTGGTTTTGTGATCTCCCAAGGTAGCTTAAAGATGGATAAAGATAAGGTAAGTGCTATACTATCCTGGCCAACCCCAAAAATAGTTGAAGATGTTAGAAGCTTTCATGGTCTTACTACATTTTATAGGAAATTCATAAGAAATTTTAGTCATATATGTGCTCCTATGTTAGAAACTATCAAAGGAGTAAGGAAGTGTAAGTTTGCATGGAGTCAATCAAAAAAATGAAGCTTTTGAATTGCTTAAGAAAAAGGTTAGGGAGCAGCCAATTCTTTCTTTACCTAATTTTAACAAAGTTTTCCAAGTAGAATGTGATGCTAGCAAGGTTGCTATAGGGGCAGTTCTTAGTCAAGAAGGAAAACTAGTGATTTTCTCAAGTGAAAAGCTCAATGAAGCCAAGTAGAAATACTCTTCATATGACCTAGAAATGTATGCATCGGTTCAAGCACTCAAAAAGTGGAGACATTACTCGTTGCCAAAGGAGTTTGTTGTGTATACCGATAATCAAGCACTTAATTTTTTGAATAGCCAAGACAAATTAAGTCATAGGCACACGAAATGGATGGAATATTTATAGGCCTATACCTTCACCATCAAGCATAAGAAGGGTATATGAAACAAGGTTGTTGATGCTCTTAGTAGAAGGAATTTGACTATCTCCCAGATACAGCTAGAAAGTGTGGGAATTAAAGCACTCAAGGACATGTATGTAGCAGATCCAGATTTTGGCGACATCTACAAGGTATGTATGGAGTTTGGTGAAAGATACCATGCTGATTTTCTAGATTTTTTGATACAAGATAGACTTCTTTTCAAAGGAGGACAACTATGTGTACCCAAGTGCTCTACAAGGACAAACATTATCAAAGATAAGCATAGTGGAAAATGGGTGGACATTTTGGTTTGGATAAAACCTTAGAATTGGTTAGAAGGTACTACTATTGGCCTAAACTTCAGACTGATGTTAGAAACTTTATGGAAACATGTATGATTTGTCAAAGGGCCAAAGGAAGGACTACAAATGCAAGGCTTTATCAACCTTTGCCAATACCATCTCGACCTTGGGAAAGCATAACGATGGATTTTGTAACGAGGTTGCCACAGACACAAAAGGGGCATGATAGTGTATTTGTTGTAGTAGATAGGTTCAGAAAAATGGCTCACTTCTTACCGTGTAAGTTGACCAATGATGCTTCTCATATAGCAGATCTCTTTTTCAAGGAAGTCATAAGGATTCACAGGCTACCTCTCAACATAGTTTCATACAGGGATGTAAAGTTTGTAGGACACTTTTGAAGAACTCTATGGAGGAAACTTGGAACCAATTTATCATTCTCATCAGCCTACCACCCTCAAACTGGTGGCCAAACAGGGGTAGTTAATAGAACATTGGGCAATTTGTTAAGAACACTCACAAGACAACATGCATCAAAATGGGATGTAATCCTACCCAAAGTTGAATTTGCATATAATGACTCCATCAATAGAAGTACAGGAAAGTCACCATTTCAAGTAGTGTATGGAATTCATCCTAAAGGGATCTTCGAGTTAAGAGATATGAGTTCACAGCAACAAGTTAGTGCCCAAGGAGAAGAATTTGCTACAGCCATAAAAGAAATACATGATGAAGTCAAAGCACAATTCCAACAAACCTTTAACAAGTATAAGAAGCATGTATATCATAAACAGAGACACTTAGAATTTGAAGTGGGAGATATAGTATAGGAAAATCTCAAGAAAGAGAGGCTACCAAAAGGTAAATCTACCAATCTTATGTTGAGAAAACTAGGTCCTTGTCAAATATTGAAGAAGTTTGGAACCAATGCTTATGAGATTCGCTTGCCACCTGAGATTGGCATCTCTCCCATATTCAACATAGCAAACCTCACACCATTCAAAGCAACCATTAAGAAATTGATACAAGATAGATTGCTAATATAGAAGACATTAAACATCTACCATTTAAGAAGACACCACAGCTAGAAAGGATACTTGATACCAAAGTCATCAAGCAGACAAGAGGAAAGGAGTCCAAGCAATATTTGGTAAAGCTTAGAGGTTATTCGGATGTAGATACTGTATGGATGATTGAACAAGATATCAAGAAGCAGGGTACCACTCTATAAGAGCTCATCTCAAGTGGGCTTGAGATAAAATTTCCTAAGGAGTATGGTGCAGGAGCACCTCCATAAAGATTGTACATGTTGCCACATTTCAAACTCTACTGAGTTGCAGAAGTTACCGAGTACCAAAAATTGTTGTAGTTTATGCCGAGTTCCTTCATATGCCAAGTTACCTTGTTGATGTCGAGCGTTAGTATTTTGGAAGTGATTTCTTCATGAGTTGACTTGAGGAATTTATCCCTGTTTCATCATTAGGATAAGATCTTTTATTGGAATTTGTTTAGAACATTGTGGGGTCATTCTTCCCTATTCTATATTGATCTAGAATATTCTATAAGCCATTTTGGTGGGAAGTCTCTTTGGGTCAGTTTTCCTATTTTGTAATAATATGGAATGTTTCGTAGACTGTCCTAGCAAGTATAGATAGAGTTTTTAGGTTTAGGTTTAGTCAAGTTTTTGGATACAAAGTTACAAGGAGAAGAAATCTTTAGGAGAGCAAGTGTATATACTGCTTATTTGATGAATCAATTAGAAGGATATTGTTATCTATCTCTTTTTGGTGCTGGTTCCTTTTGTTTTTGCTTCCATTGAGTTTATCTCTGTGTCAATGTGAGTCCAATTAAACCATATGTATAGGTATTAACTTTAATGAATGTAATTGCAACCTATATCTTCACCCTAAGTAACAACTGAGGTATATCCAACTACATCTAGCACAAAAAAGTGAGCATCCACTGCACTAGTATCCTAATACTAGGAACCTCTTTCGTAAACCACTACCACTACCACTACAAGACTAGAAAAGGAACAGAGGTGAACCCCAAACTTCTTCCATACATAATAATAATTCCCTCAATCCCATCATCCTCATATATGCGTAATTAGATAAAGAAAGCCCCAACTACAAGGCCCACCATGCCCAAAACATCTCTAACTCTCTATAAGGCTAAAGAATCGTTGCATTTTTGTTCAAACCAAACTAGAAAGGAGCCACCTAAAAAGAGGGAAGCCCAAATCTGTACAAAAAGGACAATTCCATAACCTGATGCAATCCTCAATTAGAGAGGCATCAAGGAGAACAATCCAATCATGCAGCAAGACTAAACTCAACAGAAGCAATAAGAATTCATAAAGAACCAAGTGAGATCAACACTCATTAACATATAAACTAATGTTCAGGTTTGATAATTAGCCTTCTTACGTGTCAAGATCATACATGTTTGCTTGCTTATAATCTTTCATTTGAGACCTTAGATCCAGTTCTATAGATAAACAACCTATGATTCTTAATTAATCAACTCGCTTTTTCCTTTAGAGATACATCAAAAAAATTATTTAGGCATTGTGACACGCAGGTTGGCCTCAAGATTAAGAAAATTCCCCAAGAATAGGAAACATTTTACATGAAATAGGTTCAAGCCCAAATCATAAGGAACAAATTACATAACACATTTGAAGGCTTTAGTCCCAAATTTAGGTCCTTGCATGATCCATGAACGTTGTTGAATGTGCCCCTGAAGCCATCATAAGATCGAAATCCACCTATGAAGATAAAACTAGCAAGAACACACTACTCGATAGGATGAATCATAACTTGAGAGACAAAGAACCAAATGAGCAAAAAACTTAGGAATAAGAACCAGATTAGGTTTAGATAATGTCTAAACATTGCAAGTGCTTACTCGATCAAAGAAAGGATTGTTGATACGACCAAAAAAATTGGATTGACAAAACATGAAAACTAAACACAATATTTTTGGTTGATGCAAATTTGATCTAAACCCAAGATGCTCTTACACCAGACACATGAAGTTAATAAGAAAGTGAGTCTCTCACTTTGATGCTTGAGAAGAATCTCGAAGATGTCAGTCATCTTGAGAAATCCATGAAGAGTCTTCTATTGGTCCACTTTTCCTTCTCATCACCTTCTCAATGTTGTTTCATTGCTTCGTAAGATAATGATGCTTACATCTCAATCTTTATCAAAACTACCTTTAGCCTCATGATACTCCTACAAATCTACAATGTTTAATATATATGAAATACCCATATCCTTTAGCAACTCAACTTTATAAGTATTCCCAAAATCAAAGTTCCTTAGAATCTTACAAGATCCAAACCTCCTTATTTTTAATTTGTTATAAGTTCCTACTAGAAATCTCTCTTTCTCCAAGTGAGCCATAAGCTCATCTCTTACTTTGAAATTCTTATGTTTCCTAGTTCTATCAGTCTTTTTCTTAGACCTCTAATTCTTGACCACAAAATGATGTTTAACTTCCTTACATAAAGCCTTCATGTAATTTGCAAATCCCTCTGCTTTGACACTTCTTTTATCTTTCAACTCTAGAAATCCCTTAGAACTCCTACCAATAACTATCTCAAAAGGTTGTCTTCCATGTACTCCTACTAATTGAACTATCATATGCAAACTTTGGTAGTACCAAAACCAAATCCCAATCCCAATTACCAAGTTTTCCTCCAATTAGATTTCTCAATAGATTAGCTAAACTCTTGTTTACTACCTCTATTTGTCCATTTGTTTGCAGATGAAAAGTTGAACTTAAGTAACTTCAGATTAGTATCCAGCTTCCCTAATGTGTCCTCCAAAGTAACCAACAAAGTTACTATCTCTATGTGAAACTATACTTCTCGCTAACTCATGCAATCTCACAACATCTTTAAAAATAAGTTTCTACATGCGTCACATCTAATGTCCTTTTATAAGGAATGAAATGTGATCTTTTGAAAAATCTATCCACCACCACAAATATAAAATCATTACCTCTCTATGTCTCAAGTAATCTTAGATTGAAATTCATGCTAATATCTTCACAAGGTCTACTAGGTATGGGCATTGATGTATACAACCCCTTATTCTAGCCACTATCTTTAGCAACTTGGCAAATTCAACAATTCTAAACAAATGTCTTAACATCCTCAAAAATATGAGGCCAAAACAATCTTACTTACTAAGCTTGTTATTTTTTCAATACCAAAATGTTGAGCAAGTCCTCCACTATGTTTCTCCTTAATAAAATTATCCCTCGTTGATCCTCTAGTTATGCACAACTGAACATCTCTAAATAACATGCTATCTTGAATAAAATAATCAAAGCATTTGCTTTGGTCAACTGCTACTAGTTCTTTACAAGGTTTCCATGCATATGAAAAATTAGGATTTGTCTCATACAAAGTCTTTAGTTCATCAAATCCAAGTACTACTACCCTCATTTATGTTAACACAATTCTTCTTTTACTCAATGCATTAGCTACTCTATTAGACTGTCCACCTTGGTGATTCAATACAAAAGTATAACTCTGAAAGAAGTCAACCCATCTCATATATCTTTGATTCAAATTTACTTGACTACCCAATTATTGCAATGCTTCATGATCAATGCACATCACAAATCCTTTTGCTAACAAGTAATGTATCCACTTCTACAAAGTTTGAACCATGGTATATAATTCTTAATAATAAATTGAATATTTTTTCTTAGCATTATCCAACTCATTTTAAAATGCAACAAGTCTACCTTCCTGACTTTGTATAGCTCCAACTACATTCTCACTTGCATCACTATCTATTTGAAATACCTCGTTGATGTCTGATAATGTAACACCTCCTCAGGAACCTAAAAGAAATAAACCTAATATGTTACAATGTTTACATAATTTATTTTTCTCTAAAGTTTATACAACATCAAAGTAACAATCCAAAAGCAATTTACACAAACACAACATTTACACATGAAATTACAATATAAATTTCATTCCTCAAGGGTCCCTTTACGTTGAGTCATGTTTAAGATTTTTTTATTAATTGTTCAAGTCTTAAGTACAATGTCCATAATCATAAAAATATAACATATTAATCTCATAAAAATGCATGAATACAACTGATACAATGAAATACATCTAATGGATAACATCCACTATACATGTCACAGGGTATGCGAGAATAGATACAAGTACATCAAAATACAAGATACATGATAACATATAAATACATCAACTGAATAGAAGTCTCCAAGATAGGGATAAGAATGACAAAGGCACAACTGCATCATCGAACTTCCAACATTTATAAATCTAAGGGAGACCCAAATGGTAAGAAGTCACTACCTCCTAACTGCATGGTTACCTAGTCAGGCTTCCATTCCCACCGCACAGGGAAGATGATGAATGATTTGCATAAAGTTAATCAAACCATAAAATATTCCTAGGCAAGGAGCCCTAATAGCCAAATCTACCTCAAGGGTAACACAAACTACTGAAGAAGAAAAGACAAAAAAAAGTTGAAAGAACACTCATCCAATACCAAGTCAACATACATATACCAAGTATATATCAAGTACCAAAATCACAAGATAAAGTCCACAAAAGATATCCACCTCAAGTCAAAAGACACATGTCAAAAGTATAATCACAATGAATCACCATGAATCACCACTAGAGGCAAATACAAAATCTATGGAGGAAACTCAAGCTACATACTAGGGAGTGTCATCACATGGTCAAACTACTTGAGTTACCCTAGACTGGTCTCTCATTAGACCTTAGACTTTCAAGCCTTGAGTTACCCTGGACTGGTCACTCTGGACCCCGGATGCTCAACATGACACGTGCAGAACTAGAATACCCTCTCATGAAGATAAGAAAAACCAATCATACCTCTCACTAGTTATCATCCCATTCCCATCCTTAGCCTATACAAGCACTCAAGGCATGGGCGAGGCACATATGTAACTTATTTGTTTAATGTATCTCAAGAAAAAGAGCTAGGCAAGATATTTTAATTACTATGTTATTATTTATTATCCAACTTATAATAGGTTACCCTGGTATTGACCACTTTGGGTTTCGAACACCTATTGCAAGCCACTCCCAAAGACACGTACCTAGACAACCTCCCCTAAGCACATAAACCACAATTGTGTCCCATACCACAACACTCATAATGATAGAACTTAGTTTCTTAATAGGCAACCCAAAAGTAATTTGGTTCTCAAAACCCAAGTCATCATATATGCTCACCAAGTAAATCTCATAAATATAAGCACCCAAGTCATCATATATGCTCACCAAGTAAATCTCATAAATATAAGCCTCGATTTTGAATTATAAAGTACATCATGGCATCTAGTCGAATAACCATCATAAAAGAAATCTTAAAAGATGCCTCTTGTACACATCCTAGTTTGGCCAGCTAAATAGTTCACATAAAAGTCATCACAAGATAAAACATCACATTAGAATTTTCAAAACTCATCACAAAACAAATACCACAAAACCTCAAATAAACACACATCAAATAATGTAAGGTTCCATTGAATGATTTGGATTACATTGCTTTCAAAAGTTTTGTTTGATTATATAAAGGGTATATGAGCGTAGATAAATTCAGTATTTTAATTATCTAATAAGTTTATAATTAATTATTATATTTTTAATCAATTATATTTAACAATAAAGATAAAATTGAAGGATTTGATCAATATAAATCCATAAAGCCTTTGAACACCTACATGTAAAAAACCTATCACAGAAGAAAAGGATGAGAGGAGGCAAGGGTTTTGTTTTGAAAATCATGCAAATGTATCATCAACAAATGAGAGAGATAAAAAACAATTACAAAAGATCGATCCTTATAAAAGGAGATCGAAACTCGAAAGGGTAACTTAAAAATTTACAAAGGGTAACCTAAAAGAGAAAAGCTATTTAATAATTAGTAATTAATTATTAAACAGAGATGCAAAAGGTGCATGAAGTAAAATCTTAAAAAAGGAATAAAGCAAATTTAATAAATGAAATTAAATTAATTCTTTACTCTAACAAAAATATTTTTGAAGTTCATAATAGTGAGTTTTTATGCATTTTCTTGATGTAAAGTAGCTGGTAATTCAAATGTTATAATCTCATATAGAATGATACAGATCTGCAACCTATATTGATGGAAAGATAATTTAATTTCACACATTATCATTATTACCAGTCCTAAAGAAAATGTCATTTGAATGGTGTAAAATGAAAATCTTCCTTGCATCATTATTCAAATTTGAAGGTTACCAATTTAGGAAAAAAAGAGCATAACTTTTGTTTGAACAGTTAGATCTTCATGAAAACCAAGAAAAGTATTCATAACAGACTTATTTACAATCACAATGAAGATAGTTTCCTAACTCTATATTTTGCAAAAGTTATAAATGATTGTTCACGTGTCTCTAATTGAAAAATGAAGCTTAAATAGGCGTAGTTTTAGCATGACAACCAATATTTAACCATGACCGTACAAAAAAATCACATATGATTTTTATATATGTTAAATAAAATCCAAATAGGTGCCTAAAAATATCTTTACATTTTTTATAAAATATATTAAATAAAAGTTATAACAAAATCACAAGTTTCAAACCGTCAAACTAACACACAAGTAACTGCAAACAAATTTATTCATAATCAAGAATATAATTATATATTTTAATTAAGTATATATAAAATAGTAAAATAATAGCTATAAATACCAGCACCATAATTTATTTTAAATATTCTCTCCTAAGGTTTCTAAACAAACTTTCTCAAAATATCAATTATGTCATAAACACAATTTTTAATAAAATTATACTAATCTCTATCTGTCAAAAAATGGAAGGTCCTCATTCAAATTCAAAGCTAAATTCAAAATCAAGAAAACACAGAGAATACAATCTTTCCAAAAGAAATTGCAAAAGGATTTGAAAACCCTTACCTTTAAACAACAAGTTGATTTGTTAAGAAGAAGAAATTCCACTTGTAGACTTCACTCCCAAGCTTTGGAAAAAATCTTTTACTTCAAAATCTTAATGAATAACCTGTAATTTGTCTTCTAAAATCTCTATCATAAACAATTTTATTGTTCTCCCAAATATCTTCTACCTCAAAATGATCATAATGACCTTTTAATAAAAAAATAAACAAATAAAGCTAATAAAACTAAAGTTTCTAAAATGAGTAAACTTATAAAATAATGTAACTCAACTAAAAAAGCAAAATAGTTTTTCTTTGTTTTCTTATATTTCTAAAAATAAACAAAATTCAATTTACTTCTTTCTTTAAAAAGAAATACATAATTTTTCCTCTTTCTTTTAATATTAAATAATCTATTCTCCATTCAAAGATCCTATTTTAATTTTATCAATTAATGTGTAGTTAAATTGTGTATAATTAGTTAAATCATTAATAATAATTAAAGTCCACTAATTATGTGCAAGTCTAATTTTATTACCATTGATTAAATATTTATGATAAATCAATATTTAGTCTTTAATATTTTAATTTATCATTTTTTTCAACTTTCACATTTAGACTATTTAAATCAAGTCTTTTAAATAAAAAATAAATATTTAATTTATGATATTATAATTCTTCCTTTTATTTAAATACTATTTAATAATTCTAATATTATGTGATTGATTTAAATAGCATAATTAAACCTTTTACCAAATAAATAACATAATCAAATCCACATAAGCAAAACCATTCAAAACCCAAACTCAAAAGAACACATGTAAAGACTAGCAATTGCACATTTATGTACGTGCAACAATTAGCTGATAGGAATAATTGGTGTAATTAAAGGAAAGAAGAGAAGAAGTATTATGGCTAATTTTAGAATTATACTTAGACTAGGATTTCAATTTAACATAATGTTTAATTAGGGTTAGAGTTAAGTTTGAGGTTACGTTTCAAGTTGGATAAGATTGGAGTTACAATTATGATTCAAATATATCTTAAATTTTTAATATCATTTAGGATTAAGGCTACGATACACAAACATTTCTTAAATTAAATTATATAGTGTGGGATTAGGGTTAACTTATTTAGATTTTAAATTAATTAAGATTCAATTTGGTTTTGTGTAAGTATTAGAGTTAGGTTCAAAGTTTAATTTATTAAGAAAATTTTGGAGGGTATTGAAAACTGATTTTTTTAGGATAAGGGTTCATTTCTACTTATGATTTAATAAAACTTAATGTTAGGTTAATGGTTAATTTATTAAGATAGATGGATTTATATTTTTAATAGTTGAATACAATTTTCAATCCATACATACAGTTGAATTAAATTGGGTTTCACATTATGATTAAGTCATAGTTAAAGTCACATTGTAGTTACATTATGATTAAAGTTTGGATTACGGTTTAGCCTAGGGTTAAGGGTCTAGGAAAATGATTAAGGTTAGAATTGGGATTATGGTTGTAGATAGCATTGGGATACTGGTTATAGTTAGGATTACAAGATGGATAGTTGAGTTGTGAGAATATAATGACCCTAGAATACACTTTTGTAATATAGGTAAATAGATGCTTATAATACATATTATGTATTATTTTGGCATAACAATAAATTAATTTATTTTAAATGAATAAACAAGTGTTATAATTATGAAAAAAAAAGAGGCAGAAATTAATTTACATATATGACAAACATTTCTAAGTTTTTAAAAAATTAATGTAAAAAAATTCAAATTATAAAATTAAACTATAATTTTAAAACTAAAATATAGATACAAATAAATTATTTGTATATTTATTAAAGACATTTAAACAATTTTTTTTGCATGTATTTTAGTTTTATCTTGATAACTACTAAATTAAAAAAATAGAAATAAATATGTATAACATATATTTTAATTTATTTTTTCCCTTGTAAATCATTTCAAGTTTTAAAATTATAAAAATTTCTATTTATAATTTTTAAAAATGAATTAACATAAATTGAAAACTAAAAAACTTAAATGTAAACTTGTGTGTGTGTGCGCGCGCGTGTGTGTGCGTGTGCGTGTGCGTGCGTGTGTGTGCGTGTGTGTTTGTGTAAGAATTATTTCTATTTTATGTAATGTTTTTGCATAAGTATATTTGTAATTGATATGAAAATGATCTTTCTATATTTTTAATATAAACAACATTTCTATTAGAAAATTAAAAAATAGTAGAAACTAATCTACATATATAACAAACTTTTCTAAATTTTAAATTATTTTTGTGTAAAAATATTAAAATGGTAAAAATAAACTATAAATTTAAAATGAAAATCTAGATATAAAAGAAATCTTTGTATATCTATTGAAGATATATAAATTAATTTTTTTCATAAATTTTACTTTTTATCTTAATAATTACTAAATTTTAAAAATAGAAATATATATGTAGAAAACATATATTTTAATTTTTCTTTTTGCTTATAGATCATTTCAAATTTTAAAATTAGATAAAATTCTATTTTCAATTTTCTAAAATGAATAAAATTAAATTTAAAACCAAAAAACTAAAAATCTAGAATTAATATAAAATTTCTATATTAATCTAAAAATGTAAGTATTTCTATTCTATTTTATGTTTTTGCATGCATATCATTTCAAATTGTAATTGATTTTCTTTCTATATTTTTACTATAAACAACATTTCTAATAATAAAATATAGAAATAAATGCAATCTTTTTATTTTATTTTTAGAAATTTTTTCTTCTATTGTCTTTTTGTATTTCAAATTCTAATTTAAAAAAATTTTATTTTTTAATTTTGAGACAAAGCAATAAGTAGTTAACTTATGAATCTAAAATCAAAATTTACATATAAATTGATTATTATTTTTATTTAAGATTTATAAAAAGTACAAATAAGTAGTTTAATCATGAATCAAAATCAAAATTTATGTATTAATTTTTTTTTTTAAGGATTTATAAAAAGAATGAATCATTGTCAAGATATTTAATAATAAAAATAATGCAATTTCAAGATCTCTCATAAACAACACAAATTTACAAGCACATGATGTTTCGAGAGAGATGGATAAATTTGAAAATAAAGCTTAGTCTATCAAAAATGATTTGGGCATGAAATTGAAATAAACCTACAATTGCATGAAATTGAGAAAAAATTCTAACTAATAAGATTTAGTTCCATTGACATTTCTTTATTGACATGCACATTTTACCATTTCTATTTGTTTCCTCAACTTATCTATAATCTATATGAATGCATTTTGTAACTACTCACTATGTATATATTATTATGTTAAACATGTCAAGCAATTCAAACCAGTATATAAACTTGTGGCATGATAATCCCTGTATATATGAAAAATAATAATGAACATGTACAAAAAGAGAAAATGACAAAAAATGTTGATAAGAAAGAAAATACAATAGAGCCTTCACAATGTCAGAAAGGGGAGAAAGACAAGTTAATTAATAAAATACGTAAGTTAAATAGAGGAGAAATTAGAAACTTGTGGAGAAGAAATAAAATTTAGAAACTTTCCCACAAGATTGACAATTCTAAAGGAAACTTCAATTTTAAAAAAATGAGTTTTTTTACATCAACGAAAAATCATAAAACTAAGAAGTCTTACAACATGTCCATCGAGTCTTACAATATTTCTGTCAAAAAAACAAATTCAGGAGCAAAGCTCCCACAATAAGTCTATCGGCTTAATAAATTCACAGGTTTAGAAAGGGGTAGAGAGTCAAATACGAGTCCTCCTTGTAGGGAAAGTGTTTAGGCTATGGTTGGGATTGGACTTTTAAAAATGCAAGCTTTTGTCACAAGTGCAAAAAGCAAGGACATCAAGCACATAAATGCAAAACCAAGACCATGAGGACACCAAGATTTGAGGGTCACTGATACAACTACAAGAAATATGGACATAGAGCTTTTGAGTGCAGATCAAAGCCTATGTGGACACCTAATCAGCTTGCAAGGAGAAACAACCATGCACACCACTACAATTGGGATCACAATACCAGGTATAGCTGTCACTACTGTCAGGAGTATGGGCACATTCCTAAAAATTGCATAAGGACACATTTAAGAGGGAACTACAATAGATGGTTAAGTCAAACCACATGTTTTTGTTGCTTGAAGACTGGTCATATCAGTAGGTATTGCCCAACAAGGTCCAAGGCACCCAAGTTAGAAGTCAACAAAGGAAAACAGAAAGTAGATGTTGAGAAAATTAGAGGAGAAATGAATAAGACATGGAAGAGAAAGGATGGAGTCAACACATCAAATGAAGGGATCACTTCACCCAAGAGGTCAAGTGGTCACATCTCATCCAACTAAGCATGAATAGGCGTATGGGACTGATATACAAAGTTATATCATACATTAATCCCAAGACAAAGAAGTATTGCAAAGAAGAAATTAGCATGAGCAAAGATGTCAACTCAAAATTTGAAGTTTTTGCAAATACTGTCGAATTATCCTCAGATGTCGAGTAAAGCTCTAGTGGATGCCAAGTAGTTAGTAGTGACCGAGTTGATGGTTGATGCTAAGTGAAGAAATGTCAATGGAAGCCAAGTGAAGTGGAAGTCTAGTGGAAGCCGAGTGAACACAATCCAATGGAAGCCGAGTCATGTTGAAACCTTCAAGTGCCGAGTTTACAACTGTATGCACTAAGCATTTTTGAAAGGTATAAGGACAAATTTTGATCATTTTTACGCCATTTGAACATAAAGCAAAGATGAGAAGAGTGCAAAAGTGATCAAAGAACAACCTTGAAGCCATTTGCATCAATTTCAACAATGATTCAACATAAATTTTGTCGATCTAAGGTATTTATGAAGTGCCGAGCTACGCAGTGTTAAAGTTTTAATATATTGAAACCCTAGTTCGGTATAATGGCTTCTAGTTCTAAAAACCCCAAGGGAAAGGAAATCATGAGGTCTAGCTAGTCAGTAATGAGGTCAAACAACTCGAATTTAGGCCAATCCCTAAGTTGCCTATAAAAATGATCCTGCTGGCGCATTGTCCATTATTCCACCCAAAGTTGTCATGGTATAAGATGTGAGGAAGTGTTACAACTACAAAATAGGAGCAGTAGGTGATCTTGAGATATTCCAAGCCTATGACAAACTATGTGAGAACAAAATTCTGAAGGACGAGTTCCAGATTGTAGAGAAGAAGGGTTTAACAAATGCCCTAGTTTACCCCATAGGTTTCAAAACAAAATGGATACAAATTGTCTTGAGAAAAATACATAATGGTTGTCTATGGCTAGAAACAAGACTAGTTAAAATAACAAAGAAGATAGTGCATAGGGTTACGGGTTTCCCAACCCTAGATCGGCTTAAGACCCTGAGAAGTGATTCTAAAGAAGTTATTGAAAGGAATACAAGGGCTAAGTGGAATAAGAGGGGTATGACAATTGATAGTGTAACAAATCCTCTTCTAGATTTTGCAGTGAGAGTGATATATCACAAATTTTACCAATCTAGCAGATTAAACAGTGTCCCATGTATTGTTGTTGATGTAGCCTATAAGCTTGTAAAGAAAGATAATACATATGATCTAGTAGAACTGATGTTGCAACAAATAAATGAGAACCTAGGAGCAATAAGAAGGTCAAAAGGTACTCAATGCAAGTTTGGTTTAGTTCTTTTCTGCATGTTTTTCTATGTCATGGAAGAGTTTCCATCAATAGGAAAGGTGAGTTGGAGTCCAAAGAAAACTGCAATCACTCAAATCAATGAGTACATTGATCAGATGGGTGACAACTTTGAATAACAAATGACAAGCTATTATGAGGATTTTAAGAAATCCATGAAACAAAGAGTGAGAATACCAGTTTCCCTAGTGGAAAAACATATCAATGACATATGCTTCTTGGTAGACATTGACTCTACCTATATCCTGGCAGTAGTTCAAAGGGTGAGATGGCTAAGGCCATTAGGATATGAACTTGATGTGGATGAAGCCTCAGCAGTAATCACAACATTGCTTGCAGAAGAGATTGATAAAGAGGCACCCCATTTTGGAACATATGATGTAGTATGTTCCAAGCTAGATATGGAACTAAAAGCAACCTCCACTCTAAAGAAGAATGATAAACTAGTGAAGAAAATAAAGAAGAAATTTGGTGCAGATATTGAAGGGGCAGTAGATGCTGAAGAGGAGGAAGAAGAAGAAGGTGAGAGTGAAGAAGAAGAAGAAGAAGGGAAAGGCCCAATGGAATTAACCCAAGGCTTAGGAGAAGATAAGGAGGAAGGTGCCGAGGGAGAAGTTAAGGAAGCACCTACACAAGCCAAGTCAAAGAAGAGAAAGGATAAAACTCAGCCTCTAGCCCAGCCAAAAGAGAAAAAGAAGGCTATAGAAACAACTCAAGCCAAGCCAACACCAGTAACAAGAGCTACCACAAGGCCCTCTACTCAAAAGGCCAAGGAGCAAGTAAAAGAGAAGAAAAAGGCCATTGAATAGACTGTGAAGTGCAAAAGAAAAGAAGATTTATTTTTTGCATAACCAGATTCTAATGATGAGGAGAGAACAAAATTAGAGGATATCAGCCAATTCAGAGTGGTAAGCCATCCTCCCAAATCTGCGATAAATAAAATTTGTGAAAATATTAAGAATGCAGATTTGACTGATTTGAAGAGCCTTGAATTTAACAAGTTAAGAAGAGAAGAAACAAACAAAATAGAGGAAACTGTATATGCCATGATGGCTGAATTTAAGAACACACCTCTAGAGCTAGACAATACCATGCCTAGGGAGTTATATGAGATAGTTGAAAACAAATTGCATTATTGTCTCAAAATGGAGAAGGAGATAAGAGAATCAACATTGGCACAAGTGATGCCTGATCTAACAAGAGGTCAAATCACTAAGGCTACTAAGAAACATGGTGGCAAATTTGCACCAAAATATAGAGCCTTCAATATTCTACAAAATAAAATTGATGATGTAGTGAATAAGTCCACACAATTGTGGAAGTCAATATAAAAATTGACTGATGACAAAGATGTAGAAGCAAATAAGGCTAAAGCTAGTGAGAAGGAAAAGAAAGCCAAAGCAGTGCAGGAGGAAAAGAAAATACAAGAGAAGACAGAAGAAGAGAAAACAATGAAAGGAGAAGAAGAAAAGAAAGGAGAGGAAGAAAAAAAAGAAGAGAAAAGAGAAGAAGCAAAGGAATATGAGAAGGATAAAGAAAAAGGAGAGGAGGAAACACAAAAGGGAGAAGACATGGCAACAACTGAGCAACAGTAGCAAGAGGAACAAAGTGTGCAACACACACAAATGCCACCTCCTAGCCCTCCTCATGTAACCATCACACCTACAGAAACTATAACAGTAAAGGATGTTCCTAACAATTCTGCTCAGAACATAAATCCCCTAACTGCAAAGGATCTCTCCAAGATCCTTCACCAATCAACTTTACAAGCACAATTATGCACAAATCCTATATTGGTGAGTGTAGACGAGTTACCAAAGGCAGTAGTAGAACAAAAAAGAGATAAGGCGAAACCACAAGAACAACCTTTCATCTATACAACTACTAGTACTCAAATTTTAATGCTTCCACTACCATCTCCAACAATTGCAATAGTAGTAGGTGACACCATTCAGAAGTTGAGTGCAGGAGAAGGGAAGTCTGATGAGAAGAAGGAGGATACATCAAAAGAAGAGTAGGCCACTATTCAGACATTGGTAGAGCTACCAAAAATAGGCACTCTTACAAAAACTCTTTAGAAGCCGAGCATTGAGATGATATCATTGAAAATATCTACACCAGGCTCGAGCTCTATAAAAGTTGCCAGGGTACTTCACTATGGGGACCTTGAGTTAGATGAAGAGATAGTCATCCCTGCCTATGACTCAAAGACTATCACAATTAAGAAGATTATAGAAATGCAGGATGCATTAAATAGAAGGAGAAGACAAGAAATACTCAGAAAGGAGTATAAACATAAGCAAGCACTACATGAGATTAAGGACATCTTTATGGATGCCTTTAGCTTGCAGTCACCAGATGAGTCAAAGCCTATACTGGAACAATTATTAGATATAGTTGACCAGGTGACAAGCGAAGACCAGGACACCAACGTCAAACTTATGGAGTGGTCTGAGAGGAAGTTTCAAGGGAAGGTGACCGAGAAAATATCCAGTGGCATAGCACTTGCATAGGTGGAATTGGCCAAGAAAATTGAAAAGGTCAAAACTGTACTTGAGAACATTTTCTCAATGTACAAAAAGCTGTGTGATTTTTCCAATTTCACACAAGAGACATGCCAGAGGATATTGAGCTTGGAGAAAAATCTTAAGATTTCTAGCATGTGATTACCAAGAGATCCATCTCAAAGCGAGAAGCATTTTTCCCAATCGCTTCACACTCAAAGAGAGTTACCTGCACTCATAAGTGAAGAGACTAATATAAAGGCCAAATTGATGTAGATTTAGTCCTCCATTACCCCACATTTGGAGGTCCTCCACAAAGAACAAGTCTATGTAGAAAATGTTCTAAAGAAAGATCATAATCTTTCTACACTTGATGGGCTTGTACATCTTGCTGCAGAAACTGCCATCCAACATAAGTCACTTGAAATTGCTTTGGAGAATTGGGATGCAGCTCTTAAGATGATCATGGAGGTAAACAATACATTTTTGGCTAAATATGATACTACTCCTTAGAACCCTTTGACATTAGTGTCAAAAAGGGAGAGAAATAACAATAAGGGAGATAAGATATATATATATATATATATATATATATATATATATATATATATATATATATATATATATGTATATATGTACATGTAGATGTAGATGTAGATGTAGATGAACATGTATATATATACATATGTATATGTATATGTATACATATGTATATGTATATGTATATATATATATGTATACATATACATATACATATGTATATATATACATGTACATCTACATCTACATCTACATCTACATCTACATCTATATATACATATGTATATATATACATGTACATGTACATGTACATGTACATGTACATGTACATGTACATCTACATCTACATCTACATCTACATGTAGATGTAGATGTATATATATATATGTATATATATATGTATATATATATATACATATGTGTATGTCTACATACATATACATATACATACATATACATACATATACATATGTATATGTATACATACATATACATATACATATATATATATATGTATATGTATATGTATATGTATGTATACATATACATATACAGACATATACATATACATATATATATATATATATGTATATATATACATATACATATGTATATATATACATATGTATATATATATATATATATATATATATATATATATATATGTATGTATATGTATGTATATGTATATATATACATATATATATATATATATGTATATGTATATGTCTGTATATGTATATGTATACATACATATACATATACATATACATATACATATATATATGTATATGTATATGTCTGTATATGTATATGTATACATACATATACATATACATATACATATACATATATATGTATATATATACATATACATATATGTATATACATACATATACATATATTATACATATACATATATGTATATACATACATATACATATATACATACATATACATATATATGTATATGTATATGTATATGTATGTATACATATACATATACAGACATATACATATACATATATATATGTATATGTATATGTATACATACATATACATATACATATATGTATATATATGTATACATATACATATACATATACATATATATGAAGGTATAACTAAGGGGGAGAATACTAAGCATTTTGATTACATTATTTCATTCATTCTTTTGGAAAATAAAGGGGGAAAGATTGTAGTTAGCCAAAAGAAAGAACAACTCAACACACAAGTATAGATTATAGAAATAGGGCAAAGGCAAAGAATATCAAGTACATTCAACACAAAATTTTGGTCACAAGAATAGATAAGGCACAATCAGCTCAGGGGGAGTTATAAGGTATTTTGAACAAAATTTCAAAATTTTATACATATACAGAGCAAAATGATTAATGTACTCATAAGGTCAAATCAATAATGTCTAATTAAGTGTTTTTGACACTCATGTCAAAGGGAGAGATTGTTGGTCTCAGAATGGTTTTGACAATTGAGTGTCAATATACTTAATCACTTTTCATATAGAAGCCGAGTACACTATATATGATAAGCTATAGTATGTGCCAAGTTAGAATTCCAATAGGTGTCGAGTGACTTCAGGTGCCGAGCATTATACAGGTGCCGAGTGATATATAGGTGTCAAGTCACAGTTGATGTTGAGCAAGTCAAAACACTTCATGTGTTGAGTGAGCTTGAACTATACATGTGCCGAGCAAGATAGAATCTAATAGGTGTCGATCAAACCAGGATCAAACATGTGCCAAGCATCAGTAATCCAGTATGTGCTGAGTAACACAGGATCAACATATGAGTCTATGCCTTCAAAAAATTAGATGTGAACCATTTTTTGAGCCAACATAGAAGGATTTCGAAGGATAATAAGGATAAGAATGAATCTTTTATATTTTCTATGCAATCAGCATGCAACCAATAAGAAAAATGGAGAAGGCATGCAACCAATGAGAAAAGTGCAAGGAATGAGTGGGAATTAAAGATTCAATATGTATCGTAGATCCATACCTAACCCTAAGTCTATGAAGTCTTTAAAAGGAGGCTTAGACCCCATAATTTTGAATTGCCAAGGAAGTTGCTAAGCAGATAACATAATTGTAGAACAGGGCAAGCAATAGGGGTATTAAAGACTCAGTGAATTGAGTAGCAATTACATGTTCAATTGATCATAATAGAACAAGGGTGATGATTAGATATCAGATCAAGTAAGGATCATATCAGAATGAGTACATCAAGTGCTTGAAATCAATAATTGAAGATTGTAAGCAATCAGGTCAAAAAATTTCTAATACTTTCCAACAATTGTATTAGATAGTGGTAAATCCTATGTTGATAGGTTAGCTTAACAACTATTTTGTAGATCCTTTGAAGAGGTGACTAAATCCTTTAACAGGGTGACACTTCATGTAAAGTGTTTTAAATCCTTTAACTAGATCACTATTGACACAATGTAAAGCCTCTAACAGGGCAGACCATCAGAAGTGGTCAAACAATTATTGCTGTAGTGATTTTGTGGGTATCATCCCCACCCCAGTTTTACCTTCTTATTCCTGGAGGGTTTCTGGGTTACCAAAATTCTGGTGTTATGTGTGTTGATGCATGTGTTTACTTTATGTTTATTTAATATGTTTACATGCATGCAATTTACTTTCAGTTATTTGTTTTAAAGGATTTGAAAAGGTTAAAGTGTGGTACTTTTGATTCACCCCCCACCCCCTTGAGAAGTACTCTTCCCATTTGATTATTCCAACATCAAGGAATTAAATATTTCCTCTAGCACCTCCATAACAACAATCACCTATGATATTATGTGAAAAAGGTGATTTTATGATTAAACTTAGTAAGAGCCCGAGGTTTGGCTTGAAAAATATCTTCATTCCTTTGCTTCCAAATGAGCTACAAGATCTCAGCAGTTAAGAGAAACCAAGATCTGTTAAGATGCATGTCAAAGGTCTCAACAAAACCAATTATGGCATTAAAGAAAGAGATCCCTGGATGAGTATTCCAAACTACATTATTACTAAGAAATAAAGCCCAAATCTTGGATGCCCAAGAACAATTGAAAAAAAAAGCTGCTCAAAAGTTTCAACACAATGAAAAATAGAGAAAAAGATGGTTTGTTTACCATTTTGAGACAAAAAAACCCAACAACAAGCTTTTTAAGAAGTAAAATCCATCTAAATTAACACTTTTTAGAGTCAACCTTAGAATGCCAGAAAAACTCAAAAATAGAAAGCCACCTATTAAAAGGCAAGTTAAAGCCCCAAACTAGCTTGATATGGTTAATAATGTCATCATCATCAATCAACATCTTATAAATTTTCTTGCAAGAATAATCCTTTAAACCCTTCCCATTATTCCATTTCATGTGTTTGAAAGAATCATCAACATAATTGAGATGACTAGGAAACCACTTGCGCACTACTTTCTGAATGAGAGTATAAGTTTTCCTTTGAGGTCTAGGAATATCAAATTTGGTCTTAAGAACATCACATGGAATGATACCATTGTTAGCCACAATATCTTGAACAAGAGATATGCCTTTGTTGTTCCAAATCTTGGCAGAACAACATTGAGTAAGAGCCAAGGGCTTATCTCTGAAGTAAATGAGCCACCAAATAGATCTATCTCTAATAGCATAAGTAGGGTTTTTACCAACAAAATTTCTAGAGAAAATAAGGGGTCTAACATAGCACCATGCCTTCCAAATAGAAGCAAAAGCCTTGGACCCAAAAAATTTAATATCAAAATTTCCAAACACCATGTCATGGAAAGGAATATCCTTCCAAAGTTTTCCTTTTTAAACGTGAGATTTGCAAATTTTGTTTCTAATTAGGACTTTCCAAGGCTCATTCCCATACAGTGCATTGAGGATCCACTTATCCACCAAAGAAACCCCTTGTAATCTTAGTTTTTTCAACCCAAGACCCCAATTGTTTCTAGGATAACAACACCATTTCCAATTAACATAATGTCTTTTCTCATATCCCACTCCATTAGACCATAACATCTCCATGAGAATTTTATCAAGTGTATTAGTATGAGCCTTGGAAAAGATCCAAGTGGAAGCATATTATAGAGCATGGGAGGCAAGTACTTTCTAAACTATCTGGACTCTTCCCGCAAGAGAAAGAAGGTGGGTTTGCCACTTAAGATGCTTTCTCTCAAAAAAATTATAAATCCATGCCCACATTCCTGACATAGAAGGATTAAGAGCAAAGGGAATGCCAAGGTATCTAACGACATGGTTAGGACCAAACCAAAAACAATTTCTATCTTTAATCTAGTTGGGAGGAGAGTCAACTGAACCAAGCACAGAGGATTTCTGAGGTGCAATATTTGCCCCAGAGGCAATACAAAAAAAATTCAACCTAGAAAGAACATTATCAAAGTTCTTCTCATAGAGCTCCACAAAAAGAGTCACATCATCAACAAACTGTACAATCCAAAGTTCCTCATGATTAGGAAGAGTTGTCCCTTTAATAGGAGGACCAAAATATTTAGCTTTCCAAATGTAGGAAAGGGCATCAACAACAATAAAAAAAAGAGTAGGGACCAAAGGGCACCCTTGTTTAATAGATCTGCCCAAAAGAATCGGCTTAGATAAAACCTCATTCACATCAATAACCGTGGAAGCATTAGAGAAAATAATATTCACCCACTTGCAAAAGTATCTAGGAAAGCCAAAGGATTCAAGAACCATGATAACAAATGACCATTCAATTCTATCATAGGCTTTTTCAAAGTCCAAGAGAATCATACCCACATTTTTCCATCCATCTTTGTCCAATGCATTGCTTCATAGCTAACAATAAGATTCTCAAGAATATACTTTCCTTTGATAAACCCAATTTGGGTGACATAAATGATCTCATTCAAAAATATCAATAAGTCTTCTAGCCAAAAGCTTAGTAATAATCTTATAGGAAAGATTAAGGAGAGTGATTGGTCTCCATTTTTTTACTTGAGACATGTCCCCCTCCTTGGGGAGAAGCTTAATAACCCCTTTATTTATATTCCTCACAAGAAAGCTAGTATCAAAATTGTATTGATAGACTTTCAATAGATCTTCTACAATCCAATCTTTATTTTTTTCTTTAAAATTCAGCTGGGATACTATCGATACTAGGAATTTTTCCATTAGCCAAGGAATCAATGATGTTCACAATTTCTTGAATGGATAACTCTTGGCTCAAATTTTTGGCTTGTCTACTGTTGATCTTCTTGGGAATGACCTTAGCACATTTTGAATCATATCATGATTAGCATCACCATGTTCTGAAGAAAAAAGGTCTTTATAAAAGGTAACAAAGGCTTCCATAATTTTAGAATTGCAATTAGAGAATTCTCCATCAACTTGAATACCAAAGATCTCTTCTCTTCTTTGCTTGACCCTAATGATATTGAAAAGATATTTGGAACCTCTATCCCCATCATTTAACCAATTAGCTTCTCTAATCTTCTGCCCCTAGATTTTATAATTTTGAATTTTCCTAAGCATATTTTTAGTATAGATAAGCTCATTCTCCAACCCACTATTATTACCATTTTTTTGAAGCTCCCTTTCAACCTTATTCAACTTCTTTTGGTACAAAGTTTTCTTATAGTTTTTGTCTTTGGCTACCTTAGTCCCAATAGTTTGGAAAAAAAAAGAAGTTCCATCTCACAATCATCCCATCTTCCTTTTGAATTGGGATACACTTAGCATGACAAAACTTAGACAACAAGGATAGGGTCTTAACTGTCTCAATGTTGTCTTTATCATTAAGAAGTGAGACATTCAATTTGAATAATCTCCTTGTACAAGTTTTTTTATTGAAATCAAAGAGATCCTTCAAAGTAATACATACAGAGATGGGTGAATGGTCAAAAAAAGCTTGTAGGGAAGACTTGAATGGGAGAAGCTCCATGCTTCTAGATTAGGCAAAGATCCTTGTCATTTAGAAAAATTCTATCAAGTCTGCAATAAATTCTATTTTTGTTGGCTTATTTGTTGCACCAAGTAAACCAAATCCTATCAGAGACACCTTTCATATTCTCAATAGGGTCTATCAAAGAAAATTTTCTTTTTAATTTTGACACAAAAAAGAGTTCATTTCCTTTCCAATCCATTTCCCCCCTACTTTGTCATGTTTTCTTCAATCATGTTAAAGTCACCAATACAGGACCAAGAAGCCTATGGACAATTAGAGGAGAGTCAATCCCAAAAAAATGCTCTCTCTCTATAGTCATTGGAAGAGTAGACATTGAAAATACCAATCACTTTGTCCTCATAATTAAAAGTACACCATAGAGCGCTATGGCAAGGAGAAATCCCTTGGTTAACTATTCTGTTAGTTCATTATTGCCCAATTAAAATGGAATGGAAAGCCCATATTTCCCTCTTATATGACCAATGAAGAGACATTTAGCCTTATTCCAAAGGAATTTGAGGACACTAAAAGCATGATAACCTGTGACCTTAATCTCTTGAAGACAAATAATGTCCTTACTAGTAAGCTTACAACACCAATTTCTAACAACGTATTTTTTGTCAGTCATCTCAAGACCTCTGACATTCCAACTATGAATGTATATTGTCATGATTAACAAGAAGGGTTTTTTTTGACTCTTGCAGAGTCTGTTATCATGGGATCTCATTGCTTTTAATCTTGTTGGATCTTTCATAATTTTTAGCATTGTTAGTCCTCTCATAGATTTTCCTTTTCTTTTTTTAACTAACCACTTCAATGAATCCACCTTGATTGGTTTTTGAAACAATTTGATCATTTATGGGGTCAATTAGTTCAAGGTTTTCTTTGGAATTCATACTATTAGGTTAGTCCTCTACAAACTTAACCACATGTAACTTATTACTTTGAACCCTATCTACTTTTTCCTTCAAGATTTCGAGGGAAATTTGTTGAGCATTAAGCCTAGGGGCATTACCTTCATTGACCCTTTCCTTGTGACTTCAATATATTGTGGCTGACCACTGGTATTTTTTTCAATGTTCTTTTTAGTGACACTCCTAGCCTCTCTTACCTCATATTCCCCTTCAAAGAGGGGATTATCTCTTGAAAAATAAATTCTAACAAGAAAATCACTCGATTCATTAATGGAATTAAAATTATTCACATTAGTATCATTTTTTCCCTTTGCATTAACATTTGGACTTGAGACACTACTATTCACCTCTTTATTGTTAACATTACTTCCATTAGTAGAGTTAAAAATTTTCTAAATATTTTTCGGGGTTAGACACTCCTTTCTATTATGTCTATTTAATCTATAATAAAAGCAAGAACCACTATCACCTAACTTAAAAATTTCCCATCTGAAGGCTTTATTATCATTTTTTAAAGAGATTTCACTAGGGAAAACCACATCGAGATTAAGAGTCAATAGAACCCTAGCATTACAATGTGGGAGAGTAATCCTTAGGTTTTCAATTTGTAGAGTCGACCCTAATGACTTAAGCATATGTGGGATAAATGGCCAAAAATTTGGCTGTAGGCCTCTCAACTCGACCCAAAAAGGGGAGAAATAAGAAATTTCTTTATCACAATTACCTTTTGGTGACAAGGGAAAAGGCCTAAAAAGGGTTTGACCAACATTCCAGAGATATTTTTAAAAAACTTTCTCTTGCATGGAATGGTTTTTGAAGAAGATGATAAATAAACCCTTTTAAATCATCCGACTAAAATTAACAATAATTCCCAACTTCTTACCCCAAATGTTAATAAACCAATCATCTAGAAACTTTCTTATTGGCAAGAAGTTCATATCCATGCACATAAAAAAACTAGCCACAATTTTATAACCAATTCTATTCCAACTTAATAGAATCAATCATACTAGCATTCGGTGCAAGGGAGAGGATATTACCACAAGGTTGTGAGTTCATACCTTCCGGGCCAGATTCTATGTCGTTACATTCTCCAATGTCATTGGTTCCTTGTCCACCTCCATTAGTAATAGGCCTTCCTCTGCTTCCCACATTTACTTTTTCAAATATTCCTTTAAAACTTGTAGTTTCATAAACAAATTTATATGGTGGTTTATCATTCCCCAAAACCTTGTCCTTGTTTCCATCATTGCTAGGAATGACTTCCTCACCACTAGGATCTGTATCATTAGACAACACACCCATAATCAAGTTGGTCTAAGACTTGCGCAAGCTGAGTTTAGGCAACACCCACTAATGAGTGCCCTATATCTAACACACAAGACAAGAACACAACAAAGGAAAAAAAAAAGTGAATGAAAAAAAACATAAAAGAAAACAAAGCTAGGAAAGACTAGGATAAAGCCATAAGACAAGTGTGCCTTAGTTTGCAAGAGCGTGCAAAGTACAAGGTATGATGGTGCACAAATGACACCCAAGTTGCAGCTATGCTAGTCAATTATTCATGACTATCAACACTTCTAACATGTCAAAAACATCAGATAAATTTTCCAAAACCCATCACAAAACAAATACCACAAAACCTCAAATAAAACACACATCAAATAATGCAAGGTTCCATCAAATGATTTGGATTATATTGCCTTCAAAAGTTTTGTTTGATTATATAAAGGGTATACAAGTGTAGATAAATTTAATATGTTAATTATCTAATAAGTTTAGAAATATATATATATATATATATATATATATATATATATATATATATATAATCAATAATTTTTAACAATAAAGATAAAACATTTTCAAAGTTTATAATAGTGAGTTTTTATGCATTTTCTCAATGTAAATCAGTTAGTAGTTTATATGTTATAATCTAATATGGAATGATATAGATCTTCAACCTATATTGATGGTAAGATAATTTAATTTCACACATTTTTCATTATTATTATTCCTAAAGAAAAGGTCATTTGAATGGTGTAAAATGTAAATATTCTTAGCAACACTATTCAGATTTGAAGGTTACCACTTTATTAAAAAAGAGCATACTTTTGTTTGAATAGTTGGATGTTCATGAAAACCAACGAAAATATCCATAACAAACTTATTTACAATCATAAAGAAGATACTTTCCTAACTATCTATTTTCCAAAAGTTACAAGTGATTGTTTGTGTGTCTCTAATTGAAAAATGCAGCTCAAACATGCCTAGTTTTACCATGACAATCAATATTTGACCATGTCCAGACAAAACAATCATATATGATTTTATATATGTTAAATAAAATCCAAATATGTGTCTAAAAGTTTCTTTGTATTTTCTTATAAAATATATAAAATAAAAGTTATAGCAAAATCACATATTTCAAACCCTCAAATTGATACACAAGTAATTGGAAACAAATTTATTAATAATCAATAATATACCTATATATTTTAATTAAGTATATATAAAGTAGTAAAATAATAGTTATAAATACTAGCACCATAATTATTTTAATCTTCTTTCCTAAAGTTTCTAAACAAACTTTTTGAGAATATCAATTATGTCATAAACACAACTTTTAATAAAACTCTACTAATCTCTATATGTCAGAAAATCGAAAGTTCTCATTCAAATTCAAAGCTAAATTCACAATCAAGAAAACACTGAGAATACAAACTTTCCAAAAGAAATTGCAAAGAGATTTGAAAACCCCTACCTTTAAACACCAAGTTGATTTGTTAAGAAGAAGAAAATACAATTGTAGACTTCACTCCCAAGCTTTGAAAAAATATCTTTTCTTTCAAAATCTGAATGTAAAACTCTTGTAGCTTGTCTTCTAAAATCTTTGTTCTAAATTATCTTAGGGCCTATTTTGTAATGCCCCGCCTGGAGATCCTTGGAAACAAGGATTCAAATCAAGCCAAGATAAATTTTTTTTACAAGTATGAATGCACAAGACAACATCATACAGGGATCACAAAGATTGCAATGGAAGACTTCAACACAATCCCGGCAACCAACGAATCTCCAAACGCCACTACCCAACTGACACACCCAAACAAAAGCCAACAACCACCACAACAAGATGAGGGCACAAGAAATGACCACTCATCAACAAAACATCAAGCTGGGGTAAAATGCAGAATCCCAAAATTTGGCTAAGCCTGAAATCCTGAAGCCCTGAAAATTGGCTAAGTGTGGATTTCTGAAGCCCTGAAATTTCCTAGAACCCATAACTTATCTCTGAGAGGACTGAAACCTATCTCAAACGATTTGTTGCATATATTAAAATATATCTTAAGTATAAGAAATTAAATATACGTCAACCTATACTTAAACGATATATTTTAAATCCCAAGAGACAACAACAGAACCACGAAAATTGCATTCAAGATAAACCAACAGAATTCAAAATGCAACAACACAGGGTCGAAGAATGCCCAAAAGGGTATCCAAAACCACTCTCAAAAAGATCGGATCACGAAGAAAAGTGCCCGCTGATGGCACGCGCAGGTTTTTCACAAAAATCGTGTGACACTTTTTACTAAGGGAGGGCGATACTTCTCCTTAAGGCATGCAACACTCTTCCAGTGTCGTACGACATTTCTCAAGAAGGCATGTGACACTTTTCAGCATTGTACGACATTTCTCAAGAAGGCGTGCGACACTCTTCTAGTGTCATACGACATTTCTCAAGAAGTCGTGCGATACTTTACAGTGTCGTACGACATAGTTTGCATGGGCGTGCAATACTTTTTAAAGTGTCGCACCATGCTGAACAAATGTCACCCATAGAAATATGAAAACTCTTTCAGAAGCAAAAAGGACCAAAATTACAACAAAGAACCTCCACACCAGGGAGTACTAGATCCACAAAGGCTCGAGGAATGAACACTCGAGTGCAAGAACAACACAAAAAGGAAAACATCTATCCATCTAAACTACAGCATCAAAGAACACACTGAAATCAACATCGCAGAGAGCTGAACAAAAGCAACATTGCAATGTACATAAATACATCTCAGTAACAAAACAACCAAACTAAGTACGCGATTCCTCCCAACCGTCAATAGCATCATAAGAGCATCGTGGATCCTAGCCATCCCCCGTGCGTAACATTCGAAGCCACATACCAGATCGTCGGTACTATTGTAATAGGGACGTCACTACTAAAAACATGCAACAATATAAGCATAAGGAAATCTAACATGCTAGTGATAATGCATAAGATAATCCTACAGTAGATAACATCTCCTATCACATGCTAAATAGCAGTAAGCAACAGATATACTACTAAAGCAAATAACATCATCTAATCATATACTAAACATCATAATAAGGGAATGCGCCAAATAAAATAACATCATCTAAATAGGATATACAAGCATCCCAATGAAAGCATAAATCACAAGAAAGAATACTCCGGAACTCGAAGTACCAAGTGAAGACATCCAACAACAGTTGCACTAGGACAAAGATCGTCTTTGTGCATCGATCCCTAGCAGTGGTGAAGGTAGCTACGCCTCCCAACCACATGGCACCCATAGGTCCACACCCACCGTGCTGATGGAGATAATGATCCAACCACAAGCACACATAAAACACAACATCCATGGCTAACACTCACGCCAGACAGTATGATGGCTGCAACCAAGAACCTAAGACAATGCAAGGAGTATAGGTCCTGGTCAAACACTCAATAGGCTACTATGTAGGGACTAGCATCATAGAGAGTCGCTTGGCATCGACAAGCGCAAGCTCAGATCTGTGTAGCTCAACTCCCTCAATGGAAGGCCAATACACCGTGTAGCTCAACTCCCTCAACGGAAGGCCAATACATAAAAGTACCATTTTATTATCTTAAGTTTTATTACCAGTCACACATTTTCTTTAGTTATCACTTAAACAAGCTCCTCTCAGCCATACCCATGGCGTCATGATCACCAAGCTGTGAGATAGAAGCCCCCTCCATATGCTACCCTACCCTACCCATGCTCATCCTACGACAAGTGCCCGTGGGCATGCATACTCCCATCCCAACCCCAATGATCATAACTTCTGGCAAATCCACAGAAGATCGAGCCTCACAAGTCACCCAAAAAATGTACGTGCACGTACTAGTGTGTGGCGCACCACCATCACGAAGATCATAACACAAGGACAGGAATGAGTACACAATGCAAAGAAAACACCCAACTGAACGCAACACGGGAAGGATGGATTCTACACGAATCCCAAAGCCAATAAAACCACTCAACCGACTTCAATCCGAGAGTATGGATTCTACACGAATCCCAATG
This sequence comes from Cupressus sempervirens, assembly GCA_028749045.1. Classification (NCBI taxonomy): domain Eukaryota; kingdom Viridiplantae; phylum Streptophyta; class Pinopsida; order Cupressales; family Cupressaceae; genus Cupressus; species Cupressus sempervirens. The sequence continues at coordinate 557,985,665 of CM053788.1, read as the reverse complement.
ATGTAACAAGACCAAACATCGTGAACTCACTCAATCAGCCTCAATCCGAGAGTATGGATTCTACACGAATCCTAGTGTTCACGAAACAAAAGCAAAGGTCCAACAAAAATCATAACAAGAATAAAATCACTCAACTGATCACAATGTCAAGAGTACGGATGCAACACGCATCCCAATGCAACATAAAAGTGCAATAGTGGTTTGACTGATATCCAAATGGATTATCCAGGTCCACGAACCACAATGTGCCAAGAAAACTCGAGAAAATAGGGCAGCACGCAAAACGAGGTGAAAATCTCAAATTTTGGAAAACTTTCAAAATTAAAACCCATTTGGCCTTTGGGTTCAAAAACCCAAAAAATCCAAAAATAAATGGAATCGGACACCGTATGCAAAAATGACCCGCATAACGGCGTAAAATCCCAAACCCTCATCCCAAAAAATAGGGAAATGTTCATACCTGCCCAACTGGGTAGAACTAACATACAGAAACGGAGGGGAAGACTAGTTCTCAGCCTCCAAACAAATGACTACCAAAAACAGAAGCAGAAACAGAGCAGAAACAATAAAATGGGAAAGCCCTACCTCACAGCCAAAAGGGCAAAACGGGAATCTGAACCATAAAATAAATATCCCGCAGAAGTAGCTAAAAATTGCGGCAATCCAAGGTTTCCCCGAGCTAGATCCAATGAGCTCAACCTCGCAATGATCCTACACCCGTAGCTCCCACAACGAACAAAACAGTAAATCCTCATGAAGAGGATTTTGGGTTTTACTCTCCAACTTTCCAATTTGAAAGTGAGAAGTGAGGAATTAAATTCCTCTTTGGATATTTATTCACTTTTCGGGTGAATAATCGATTAGGGCATTTAACCAGCCAATCTAGTTAAACCCCGAATTGACCCAAATGAAAACAAGCTATTCTTATAAATAGGAATTCATCTATGGAAAAGCTGCCAGAAATTAAAATAAATCAATTAAAAAGCCCGAAAAACCCAAAAACACATAAATCTCCTTAATAACTTTCGCAACAATGCGAACCTCTAAATGCACAAACACGCTTACTGGTCTAATCACATAATGCAAATGAGTTCAGATTAAATAATCACCGAAAGGTTTAATTTAAACATTTTAATAAAGGATACGTCGACCATACAAGGACGACATTGGTAAAATATGAACAGCTGAATCACTAACTCCATGTGCCACTGCCAGGGATATAAATCCTGCACACTAAACAACACGATCAAGTGCAATTGCATATAATAACATAGCCGAAGCAATAAATGCATTAAATCACCTAATTTAACCATTTATTTAATTATATTAAAATAATCTATTTACATCACTCACGTTCGCATAAAGCATACCAACGTAGGAATGAAGTAAATAACCATAGCATTAAATCCTTCACATAACATAATTAGAGGTATGTCCAAATACCAGATAACCAGATATCATCATAAAACACATTGTCATCTCAAAATGGCATCATCATGCAATATGATTAACTGAACAACATAGTAGTCTAATATCTATGATACTGAAATCAAAGAGTAACATTTGACCCTTAGGTCATCTCAAATGTAAAACATCACATAAGAACAGATATCTCTCAGATCAAAATAAAACAAGGTAAATGTTCGCAGCACATAACCAAATAATCCAACAAGAACAATCCATTCTAATTACTTAAGCATTTAATAATGATTAATTACTCTGCATTAAAAAGGCATTAAAAACACACAAGCAACCACAGTCATAAACATGACTAACCACTGCTACAAGAACCTAGTCCAGTGTAGCATGGTAAAAGAACATAGTGCAATCTCTGCACACATCTCAGGGTAATCATGGAACAACCTCATGATACCACATCGATCCTGGTAACCATTGGCACAAACCTCAGTGAACCAAAAATCACATCATAATCTCAAAGATTAGTCAAAAGCATAATCAACGCAACTGATAAAGAAACATAAATCCAAACACCTCAACGGTGTAGACCACTCAGGGTCGCAATCATGATCCATCACAACAAAAGATCAGCAAGGGTGCATCCATCAGGACGACTTACAAAAGTCAAATGGGAGAGGCACTACATGTTTGGTGAGCGGAATAGGAATACGTATTCTGGAATAGAACGTATTCCTGTTCTCTGTTTGGTTCAGCCAATATTTGATGGGAATTCGCGGACCCGAAAATTTATGTTTTCTAAAATTAAAAAAAATGGAATAGGAATACGTATTCCAATACCACCTATTTTGGTGGAATTGCAAAACCCCATTTTTGGGCAAAAAATGGAGTACGTATTCCATTTTTGCTTCGTATTCCAATCCCGTTTTGGTGCATCCAAACAAGAAATTCACAGTTTTTGGAATACGTATTCTAGAATACGTATTCCTATTCCGCTCACCAAACGGGCCCTTATTGTTCTACCAAAAATCTTTTCCCTCAAAAGGACCAAAAATGACTTCTTAATAAAGAAAAATAAATAAATAAAACTAACAAAATTAAAGTTTCTAAAATGAGTAAACTTACAAAAGAAGGTAACTGAACTAAATTAAAATAATAGTTTTTCTTTGTTTTCTTATATTTTTAAAAATAAATAAAATTCATCTATTTTTTTTAAAGAAAATGAATATTTAATTTCTTTTCCCCCCTTTCTTTAAATATTAAATAAATAAATATTCTTTATTTATTTACTTTCTTTTCACAAAATAGATTTATCATTTTATAATAAAATAAATAATTATCTTTTCTTTGAAATTAAATAACCTATTCCCCACTCAAAAATCTTATTTCATTTTATTAATTAATGTGCAATTAAATTGCGTATAATTAGTTTAATCATTGCTAATAATTAAAGCTCATTAATTATGTGCAAATCTAATTTTATTATCATTGATTAAATATTCATGATAAATCAATATTTAGTCTTTTATATTTTGATTTATCTTTTTTTTTTCAACTTTCACATTTAGACTTTTTAAATCAAATCTATTAAATAAAAAGCAAATAGTTAATTAATTTAATTTCTTAATTAATTAAATATCTTGATATTATAATTTTTGATTTTATTTAAATAATATTTAATAATTCTAATATAATGTGATTGATCTAAATATCATAATTACACCTTTTACGAAATAAATAAGATAATCAAATCCACATAAGCAAAACCATGCAAAAACCAAACTCAAAACACCACACGTAAAGATAAACTCACGAGTTTAAAAGGCGGTAAAGAGTGAGATACAAGTCCTCCTTGTAGGACAAGTGTTTAGGCTATGGCTAGGATTGAACCTAATCATTATCTTCCCATTCTTACCATTGAGTTATTGTAATAGGGTACGCTCTTCCTAACAATTCAAGGAAGTCAATGCCCGGTACTTGCAACTTGCATAAAAAGACAAGCATGTACATATGCATATATATAACTAAAGTAGAAAGGTAATGATAGGGAGTGGTACATCGTGTAGATCCCAACTAACAGGTGGCTATGATTCCCTCCCTTAACCACATTGGACACGTCAAATAGAAAATTAACATAGACACACATACCTACACATGCAAGTATGGGGTAAGTACCATAATGAATCACGAGTCAACTCATCAAATGCTTAGATATAAAAATGCATTACTATGAATGAAAAATAATCATCATTAAAGACTCATCTGACATCATTATGAAAGCAATCACATTCTCTAACTAAGAATCATTAAAGCAACATTAACACTTAAGTAATCATAATCATTAGACAACATGTGAAATATAATCAACTATGTAACCATAAATTATATTTTGAAGTCATGAAATAACATCATATCATATATCTCTGAAACTAACACATGTATGAAATAGGCCTAAAAGAGTTCATCATTATAATATAGAGAAAACTACGGGTGGGCATTAAAGATAAATCCAATATTGGTTGTGCAACTACTTTTTGTGTAAATAATTCAAAACTCTTGTCAACTCCATGTGTCCATCTGAAAATGCTTATGATCACCCCTCATATTCTTTGTTGTAAGATTACAATCTGAATAAGAGTTCCTGATAAATTTTTCATAAAAAATACTCGATCCATGAAATGATCTTACTTATCTAACATTGTTAGGTGTATGCCATTCCAAAATCACTTCAACCATTTTAGGATCCATCTTCAAACCTTCAACTAATATTAGAAATTTTAAGTACCTTGTCTCTTCCCTCATGAAATAAAATTTCTTGAAATTGATCAACGATTTTTCTTTCTTTAATCTTTGTAATACTTGTCTTAGATGCATCAAATGTTCCTCTTTACTTTTACTAAAAATCAAAATATCATCCAGGTATAATATGAAAAATTTACCCTAGAATTTCTTGAATACATCATTCATTAACCTTATAAAAGTATTAAGGGTGTTATTTAAACCAAAAGGCATAACCAACTGCTCATACAAACCTTCATTAGTCTTAAATATAGTCTTCCATTCATCTCCTCTAATTTTTATCTTATGATAACTACTATTCAAATTGATGCAGGAGCATCCTGGGGTTGTTGGCTATCCTACATGATTAAGGGATTTTAGTGGAGTTGTGTGGACCTATTTGGGTTTTGGTTATTTGATTTTGATGTATTTAATAAGTATTGTAAGCCTTTTAAGGCATTTGGTATTTAATTTTTGTTGGAGGCCAACTTGTGGCTGTTTAAGTATTTAATGTAAGGGATATTTAATTTGTAGCTTACTAAGATGACTTGTGGCTTAGTTGGGTAAAAGTAGGGGTTGTGGTGAAGTCTTTAGTCACTATTCATCCATCTTGGAGAAGAGGTTGTGATAGAGGAGCAGATTTTGAGAGGAGCTAGTAGTTGAGGCTTGGGAAACAAGGAGATTTGCTTGGTGGGCTTCCGAGCATGAGATTAGATCTTCCTTGGAGGTTTCTACTAGAGTGTGGATCTAGAATAGGTAGGGCTTCAATGGGATCTTAATGGATCTTTCAGAACTATTACTTGCTTTGTATTTGGCTATAACAAGGAAGGCCTTACAACGCAACACATTGCATGTAATAAGTTATATCTATGAATAAATTATTGTGATTTGATTTCAGATCTTGCATTGTTGTTGTATTTTCATTGTGTGTTTATTTGTTGAGGGCTAGGACATCTCCTTTGGGGATTATCCTACCTTAAACTGCACCAAGTGGTATCAAAGTGAAGGTTGTTCATGAGTGTGTGGACATATCATTGAAGTTGTGGCAGTTTGCACCAAGATCTTGGGTTGGAGAAGGTTGATCTTGTGGAGCTGATTGATCTTCTGGATTGCTGGATCTATTGCTTAGGGTTTATAACATTTTTGGAAGATGCCCCCAAGAAGATTAGACCCTAGGGTGATTGATGATCTTAGTGATGTTGTGGAGAAAAGGATCTTAGAGAAGATTAGAGCATAATTTAGATCTGAGATTGCATTGATGAAGAGTGACATGATTGCTAAAATTGTGAGTGCTTAAGGTGGTGTACCTAGGCATGTGGGTACTGAAGATGGTTATGAGGAAGTTGTTGAAGACTTTGAAGTTGCTAGATCAAATGGTGAGGACAAAGTTGATCATGTGGAGAGACTTATGGGAAATAGGGTTAGTCAGTTTGCTAGACCTAGATCTCAGTTGAATTTGAAGCATAAGATGGAGGTTTCTAATTTCTTAGGTACTTTGAACCTTGAAGACCTGACTGATTGGATTGATGAATTGGAAGACTAGTTTGAGCTTGAGGATATTGAGGATCCACTCAGAGTAAGGTTGGCACAAACTAAGCTAAAGGGACATGCTACTCTTTGGTGGAAGGAACTACAAAGAGATAGAGAAGAAGAAGGTGAAATGAAGATCACTAGATGGAGATTGATGGTGACTAAGTTGAAGGCTAAGTTCATTCCTGCTGATTATGAACTTGAGTTGTTTAAGAGGTTGCAGAATGTGAAATAGAAAGATATGTATGTGAAAGATTATACCAAGGAGATCTTCAAGTTGACTATTCGGTTTGGACATAGAGAATTGTTAAAGGAGAAGGTAGTGTAGTACATTAATGGTTTAAGATTCAATATTCAGGATAAGGTTGGTATGCTAAATATTTATTCGATTGAGGATGCTTATCAATATGCTTTGAGAGAAGAAGAGAAGTTGAAGAGGAAGAATCAAGGTAGTTCTCAAGGGAAGGAGAAGCACGACTACTTAGTAAAGGCTAAACCAAGTGCAAAAGATGAACCAAAACCTATTGAGCAGAAGAGAAGGACAGGTAGAGTTGAGTTTAAGGGTACTTGTTTTAGATGTCATGAAGAAGGACATAGATCTTATGAGTGTCCGCAGAAGGTTGGTGATAGGAGAGCTGCTATTGTGAATGAGGTTGAAGACCATGAACCTGAGCAAGGAGAGAGTCTATTAGCTCAAAAAGTACTGGTTGGTCAGAGGAGACTTGAATCTTCTCAATGGAGTAATTTGTTCAGGACTCATTGCAAGTCTGGTGGTAAAGTCTGCAATGTGGTTGTGGATGGTGGTAGTACTCATAACTTTGTTGCTGAGGAGATGGTTCAGAAACTTGGTTTGAAGAGAGTGAGACATCCTTATCCTTATAGGATTGGCTAGTTATGAGGTGAGCATGCTTTGGAAGCAAGGGGGCAATGCCTTGTTGATTTCTAGATTGGGCAATATAAGGATCAAGTGTTGTGTGATATTGAGGACATGAACAATTGTCATGTGTTGCTTGGTAGACCATGGCAGTATTATTGCAGGGATGTGCATGATTGTGTCAAGAATGTGTTTACTATTGAGAAAGGTGGTAGGAAGCATTCCCTGATTCCTTTGCTGAATGCAGAGGTCGGTAGGAGGAACCTGAGTATTGATAGCTGAGTTGAGTTGGCAGATTCTGAAAGGGTTAGAAATTAGTATGGATAGAAAACCTATGGAACACTAAGGATGGAGGTGAAGAAGCAAAAGAAGAGAAAGGGAAAGAGTGTACAAGTTGAAGACTTCGAGGACATGTATGTGAAGAACCAGTTTGAGATTTATGTTGTTCTTCCAGCTATTAAGAACATCTTTTCACACATGGGAAGTTTGATGCAGGAGCATCCTGGGGTAGTTAGCTATCTTGCATGATTAAGGGATTTTAGTGGAGTTGTGTGGACCTATTTGGGTCTTGGCTATTTGACTTTGATGTATTTAATAAGTGTTGTAAGCCTTTTAAGGCATTTGGTATTTAATTTGTATTGGAGGCCAACTTGTGGCTTAGTTGGGTATAAGTAAGGGTTGTGATAAATCTTTAGTTGTTATTCATCCATCTTGGAGAAGAGGTTGTGGTAGAGGAGTGAATTTTGAGAGGAGCTAGTAGTTGAAGCTTGGGAAATAAGGAGATTGCTTGGTGGGCTTGCAAGCACAAGATTAGATCTTCCTTGGAGGTTTCTACCAGAGTGTAGATTTGGACTAGCTAAGGTTTAGATGGGATCTTGAGGGATCTTACAAAATTATTACTTGCTTCATATTTAGGTGTAACTGGGAATTCTTACAACTCGACACATTGCATGTAATTAGTTATATCTATAAATTTTTTATTGTGATTTGGTTTCAAATCTTGCATTATTGTTGTATTTCCATTGTGTGATTATTTGATGGGGGCTAGGATAGCTCCTTTAGGGATTCTCCTACCTTGCACTACACCACCCCCACTAGCATAAGAAGGAGTACTCTATACCAGCTGGTCATACTGATTGTGCTTATTACGCTGAGAGTACTGAGAATGCCTAGAGTGTGAACCACACCACCACTCCGTGCTGGAGGATAAGATCCTCCTTGCTGTTGCTGATTACCTCTAGAGGGAGGCTTCCTACTACTACCAACTCCTTGATTACCTTTGGACCCTGATGTTGTAGGTGCTCCCACAAAACCAACATGTCCCAAGGTGATGTTTTTCTCTACAAGAATAGCTGAATATAATGCATTCTTGATGGTTTTAGGTTGGAAAACCTTTACACCCCCAATGAGGTGGTTTTTTAGACCCCAAATGAAATGCTAACCATTAGTGGTAAACTATTACTAGTTCTTGCATAATGCATGAGCTCATAGAATTTTTGCTCATACTTTGTTATGGTCATAGTATACTACCTCAGACTATGAAACTCAACTTCCCTCTACTGGTGTCATTCCTTTGGTAGTAAGTGTTCATGGAAGTTCTTAAGGAATAACTCCCATGCAATAGTATTCATGTTAACAACCAATTTCTTTTCCTCAATGTTCCGTCATGTAGCCCCAAAGAACTCTAGGTGGGTTATGGAAAACCTTGCTTTGGCATTGGAGTCACAACCCTTAATGTCATTGAACTCATAATAACTTAGGGCAGAGGCAATCTCCAACATTGCTTGATTATGTTCTTTCTTCTTTTTTAGATCATCAATAGTTAGGGCTCTAATAGGGTTAACATGCTCAGTGGTGATGGTAGATTGTGCATGGTCTCCAAGATCTCCTAGGTGTAGCTTCATTAGACTTTTCCATGCAGGGAGGTTCTCCTTATTGAGCTTGGGTACTTCTCTTTTACACATCTTGATCTTTTTCTTCTAGTACCTTCAAACTAGTCCTCTTAAGCACATGAAGTTCTGACACCAATTGTTGGAATTCTTTAGAATAACTCAAAGGGGGGTGAATCAATTATCCAAGGTCTAGATGTACAAATAAAACTTTTCAATGCTTAGTTAACCAATATCCATAAAACCTTATTATGAATGCATCTATTAGATTATACAATACTTAAACTTTGTAGGTTATTGTCCTAGGTCTAAACAACTTTACACAAATATAAACATGAAACATAACATGATTAATAACACATTTGACACAAAGATTTTATGTGGAAACCCAATTTGGAAAAAACCACCAGTAACATGCTACTAATTCTCACTCTTCTGAAGTGATGCCTTGTGAAAGGCCAACCCTATTAAAGGTTACAATACATATTGTTAAATGTGACCTAGTTAAAGGATTTCAATCACCCTGATAGGAGTGAGCCTTGTTAGAGGACTTTAGACCATTCATTGGTTAAATGATTTAAAATGACTATTAGGTCAACCTTAATCCAAAAGATTTACCCTAGGTTGATACAATGATTAGAAAGTAACAATAAGGCTTGATTTGATAACAAATTACAACTCACTTGTCGATTATAGATCTCTACTTGGCATTCACACACTTCAGCTCTAATAGCTTGTTCACCCTTCAAGGATTCATACTCTTAATCCTTCTTGCTTTGCATGCCAATTGCAATCATTTTTGTTCAGCCATTCAATGAAGCAATACCCTAGCCTCCTTGTCTTTCTTATGTTCTCACACATGACAGCCTTTGCTTCGAACTAGCTGTCTCTATAAATATAGAATTAAGATCTTTTTCTGCTTAACCACAATCATCCATTTTAGGTTTAGGTAGGATACAATGAATCTACCCACTTTTCCATTTGGTTTCTCTAGAACCTTCTTCTTCAATCCTCTTTGAATTTGCCTCAAAATGGTTTACCTTGAATTTTGTGCCACCAACTCATCATAGTTATCTTCCACACACTTCACATAATTCAAGAAAACAAAATAGTTAGCTCAGATTCATTAAATCTTCGATTTAACATATTTACTAGCACTCCACATCAATATGCTATCACTTGACATCTATATTGTTCTTTCACTCGGCCAACACTAGTTTACTTGGCAAACACTAAAGTTTATTGATGCTTGACATCAACTAAAATTTACTCAGCATGTACTGACAATCACTCACACTATTTTTCATCTTTTCTCGACACCTCTTATTTTTCACTTAGCTTCCACTAATTTATGCTCGGCTTGAACTAACTGCTTGACAAGGCTCGAAAGACACTTTTCATACTTGATCTTCTTCCATTCTTAACTTGAGTAATCTTTCATTTTAGACTTTAAGTAGATAAATAATACACTATAGTATCAATGTCTTACTTGGTCTTAGTGCTTCTTTTACATACCAAATAACTCAACCTTTCTCTAGGTGCTATTGTTATCTCCTCTTTTCATGTTCTCTTCATCAATCAACTAAATGATAACTTTTAGACCAAAAAGCAATTGTCTCACTAACAAGTAGTAGGTTTGACATCATTAAAAAAATAATGATTATTCCATTATAGGTTCTTCACTTCAAAATAATCTTATATCAACACATCATTGAACAAAAAATTTCCAAACCTTTGGTAAACATCCTAAATGGTCAATGCACTAAGTCAACCCCAAACCCAAGACAAAGTAAAACGTACATCACAACAAGTGTAGTTTCATCTTTTATTTGATTTTGAAAATATAAGATTTTGATTTAACAATAGAGTTCAAGTTTTCATTTTTTTGTTTTTCAAGTGATATAGATTTGCTAAGTTTTTTGAATAAACAAAATTAATAGAATTTCTCTAATATCAGGAACCATTTCCTTATAACTAATTCCATTTCTTTTTTAAACAAAATAACACAACTTACTAATAACTTATAAAACTAATTCTTTTATTAAATATTATTAAAATTAAATAATAATTATTAAATTATTTAAAGTAATAATTATCAAATTATTAATAAAAAATAGTAATTTATTAATAACCATAATTATTAATTAATAATATAGTAAGAATTTATTAATAACATTTAATAGATTAAATCAATTTATAATAATTAAAAACTATATTAAAATTTTAAATAATTAATAAAATTAAAATATTTAAAAAAACCACATGCTCTAATTTGAAAGGCACGTAGGCTGTTGTTGAGGTAGTCTTAGCTACTAACAGTAGCTTTGGCTGCCTTCGTAGCCAAGCTGCTACGCAACTCAAGGATGGGGAGGTGATGACCCCGGTGTTGAAAGGAGATTGTTGAAATGAAGAAGACTGATGAACCTATCATGGAACAATCATTATTTTGTCACTAATGTCAAACCTACTACTTGTTGGTGAGACAATTGATTACTTTGGTCTGAATACTATCATTTGATTGATTGAAGAAAAGGATTTGAAAAGAAAGGATAACAAAAGAACCTAGAGAAAGATTGAGTTATATGGTGTATAAAAGGAGCACTAAGACCAAGCAAGACTTTGATGATATAGTGTATTGTTTATCTACTTAAGGCTCTAATGAAATGACACTTGAGAAAAGACTAGAAGATGACTAAGAAAAGAAATGTGTTTGCTAGACCTGACCAAGCAAATAGTGGAAGTCGAGCATGTTAGTGCAGGCTGAGTAGAAAGTTAGTTGAAGTCGAGCAAAGTAAGTTTAGTATAAGTTGAGTAATGAGAAATCTAGTAGGTGCCGAGTGAAGAAATATTAGTATGTGCCAAGTGTTAGAAGATGGCAGTATTGATTGAGTGAAACTTAGTGTATGCCAAGCAACCCAATGTTGATCTAGCACCAGAAGAGAATGTTTCTCGAGAAAACATCATGTTATTGCCGAGTGACAGTAAAATGAGTTTGATCAAAGATTTGACAAATTTGAGCTGACAAAGTTGAGTTCTTGAATTGTGTGAAGCATGTGGAAGATAACTATGATGAGATGGTGGTAAAGAGTTCAAGATAAACCGTTTTGGGAAGAATTCAAAGAGGACTATAGAGGAAGTTTCTAGGAGGAATCTTGACCTGTCATTTTGTACGATGCTTAACGACATGAATTCTTTCAAACTCCTCTCTTGAAAAGCTAATGTGGGATCAACTCCAAAGTTCTAGGCGATCTTGCAACCTACTGGAATCCACTCAATAGAAGATAAATGTGAGTGTTCATGAGGAGCACTTTGTTGGTTTGCACCAATTTTAGATAAGACGATCAATCTACTTGCTATTTCAAAATTAACCACAAAAATAATATGTTTTTGGTATTTTCTATTTTTAAATGAATGCAATCTAACAATGCAACTATATAAATTCCTAAATTAATCAAGTGTTTGTAAAAGAAGATAACGAAGATAGGGTAATAAGAAGTATAAGCAAATAACTTGAAAAGTAAATTTCCCAATGGACATGAACTACAGAAATAACATGTCTGCAAATTAAGCTTTTGAAAAGATCAGTAGGTAAACAATGAACATAGGAGTAGCACTTCCTTAATTCCACTGATGCAATCATCGATGGGAATTCAATAATCGCAAGATATTTCACTTTTCATCAAATCACAAGGCCACGAAAAGTGCACTCATGTGAGACAAAAAGCTATGCAAGAACAATAGAGTGATCTCTTCTCAAACTAAGTACATCAGTGAAATTTGTAAACCTGTAGCAAACACCAAAATTAAAATATTACACAATCAAATTAATGCAATAAAACTATTGGCTTAATTATATTCCATAAACATACATTCACAAAATATAACACACTGAGGCAAGAATCACTACACTCTAAATGCGAGCACCAATAACATATACTATTGCATCAAAATAACGGCCCATAATACATGTTACATTCCTAAATTTATAAGAAATATTCTCCTCAATTTGTGTTTAGAGTGAGAGATATCTTTATGCAAACATATGCTTCTAAACTAATAAAAAAAATCTAATTATATATACAAACTAACTCTCTAATTGGTGCTTAGTAGGACTCCATCTATATTTATATCATTTAATGGATGCATGAGCCTTTACATGTCTTAAAAAAAAGAAAGCATGAGAAAACAACAAGAAGAAAGCCATTAGATGGTGTAGGAGTCCCTGGAGGTGCCAAAAATAGAAGCTCAACCTTTGATGGATGTTTGTAGGAGTTAAACTGCCTTTAGAATGCATTTTCGGTGCATGGAAAGCTTTAAATTTGGAACTGGTAGTTAACTATCAGTGCACCTTTGAATTCTTCAATTTTTTTTGGAGTACTTAAGAAGAAGTGCACCTCAGAAGCAGTGCACCTGGTGCACCTCGAAAGCTTGAAAGCTCAACTCGCCAAAAAATCAAAGTTCTCAGTTTTGATAATGACTTCTGGGTTTTTCTCAGATGAGGTCTAGGAGCACTCCAGTGTACTTATTTTGCTCCTTTTTAATGATTTATACCCTCTTTATAGCCAAACACTTTTGGAAGAAGTGCACCTTGGAAGCTCGGAAGAAGCGCACCTCAAAAGTAGGTCCAAAAAATGCAAAATTTCACCAAGTGTCAATTTTCTAGAGTTAGAATTTTTTTCAACTTTAGAATTTTTCAGATTTAGAAATTTTCTCAACTTTAGAATTTTCCAGAGTTAGAATTTTTTTTCAACTTCAAAATTTTCCAGAGTTAGAATTTTTTTCAACTTTAGAATTTTCCAGATTAGAATTTTTTTAAAAACTCTTGGATCTTATTGACCTTCAACCAAAATGATGTGTGGATGTTTCCCTTTGAACTTTTGGATATGAGAGGTGATTTCGTGAGGAGATAATAAGTCTAAAACTTCATACTTTACCCTGACTTCCCAGTGGAAATCATGAAGTGTGATTTCTTGGTGATTCCCTAGTATTTGAAATTCATGGGTTTGAGTGTGATCTTAGCTACTACAGAAGAAAAGGTGTTTTAAGCTAGAGTTGTCGTTGCACCAAAATATCGACCTATTAACACTCGATACAACCACTAGACTTATAGAACATAGGAGGTGGTTAAGCCATGTCATGAATCTCGAAGAGGAAGGTTGGCGGTTAGTCCAACAATTCCCTCCTTAGCATTACCCGAGGAGATTCAAACTTGTGACTAAGCTCTGATACCCCTTGTTACAAGCTAGAGTTATCGTTGTACCAAAAGATTGACCTATTAACACCCAATACAACCACTAGACTTATAGAAAATAAGAGATGGTTAAGCAATGTCAGGAATCTTGAAGAGGAAGAATGGCAGTTAGTCCAACAAAAGGAAGCCATGGTAATGTTTAGGACCTTAGGGGGCCTCTAGATGTTTTAGATATGTGCACCTATGCATCTTAAGAGATAATTCATTCACAAAACCTTCAAATTGAGCACCTGAGCACCTTTAGGGAATTGTGTAAGGTGCTTAATTCACCAAAAATTCAAAGTTCTTTGTTTTGAAAATGGTTTCTAGGTTTTTCTCAGACAAGGTCTGGGATCACTTTTGTGTACTTACTTTGATCCTTTTGATGATTTATACCCTCTTTAAATCAAAACACTTTCATAAACTTGAACTCCTTTGCTTCTTCTACCTGAAATTCCAAGACACTTGTGTTGAATCTTGACATTAATAGTTGCATAAGATGAGGAACCTATTCTAGTACATGTGTCTAACCTCTATATCTTTGATCTTTTCTTATCGCCAAATGCCCATGCCTTTTGGGTCAGAGACCAGGTGATCCAGATTATCTAGAACAATCAAATGTTTGGAACTTTTCCATATATTTTTTAACAAGATTTTCTAGGTCTTTTTAACTGGCTTTTTTGGAGGTCTTCTACTAAAAATTTGAAGTTGAAACTTTCATCAGTCCCTAAAACTAGGTAGTTGAAGGCTGGCTATTTTAGAGACTAAAATTAGATTTTTAGTTCTTCTTTCCAACGGTGTAAACAATTTTGAATTCCAAGCTCTAGGTCAAAAGTTATGACCCTGACAAGTTAAGGACACCTTTTTATCTGCATAAAGAAGAAAACATTAATTAGCTCATGTTAGAAGACCCAAACAAGGACTCAAACTAAAGTCAAAATAGATAATTTCCCCCCAATAGGCTAGTTTTTTGCGCATTAAAAATCATCTTTTAACACTCAAATTCTCCAATTTTGACCTTTGGGTTTCTTAGTTAGAGGACTGAGGCTTGACCTAGATTCTTGGTGGAGTTTCCAAAATGACCTAGGCCCTAGACTAGGGGTTTAAGAAATAAAAAAATTACTGGGGTGTCCCCATTTTAAGGAGAAATGGGGCATGCATTGTGAAACCACAACAAGAAACAAAATGGAAAGATGGGAAGATTTAATGAATCTGACCTAACCCTAAAATGGACAATTATGGTTAAGAGACAAAAGATCTAAATTCTCTATATAAGGAGATAACAGGCTAGAAGCAATTTTTCAACAATACAAACCTAACATAGACAAGAAGTCCACAATGTTGCTTTGTATGTTGGCCGAATGAAAGAAACTATAGTTGACATACTAAGCAAGAAGGTTTTTAAGGGTGAACAAGCTATTAGAGACAAATAGGATGAATGCCAAGTAGTATGAAGGACTGAACAAGTGATCTATAATTTTCAAGTGAATTGTTTTATTATCAGCTCAAGTCCTACTATTACTTTCTAACAATTGTACCAGTCTGGATAAATCCTTTGGACTAAGATTGACCTAATAGTAATAAGTAAATCCTTTAATAGGGTGACATTCTAATGAAATATTTCAAAGTCTTGTAACAAGGCTCACTCTTAACTAAGTGTTTGAAATTCTTTAATCAAGGTCACATTTAACAGTGTGCATTGTAACCATTAACAAGGTTGTCTCCTCATAGGGCTCACTTCAGAAGAGTGAAAGTTGGTAGCATGTTATTGGTGGGTTTTTCCAAATTGGGTTTCCACGTAAAATCCTTGTGTCAAAATATGTGATTTATTTTGTGGTATTTCATGTTTACATTTCTGCAAGGTTATTTTGACCTAGGACAACAATATGCAAAAGTTTAAGATATTTAATGATAAATACATGCATAAGTATAAATTGAAGTACTAGAAAGTTTTATTTGTACACTTGGACCTTGGAAAAATGATTTACCACCCCCCCCACTTTCTCAATTATTCTAAACATTCCAACAATTGGTATCAAAGCACCAAGTGCTTGTGAAGAAAAAGTTTGAAGGTACTTAAAGCTAAAGATCAAGATGTACAAAAAGGAGGTGCCCAAGTTAAACAAGGAAAACAATCTTGCATGACAAAGTTTGATGAAGCTACATCTAGGAGGACTTGGAGATTTTGCATAGTCAACTATTACCACTAAACATGTTGACACAGTTGGAGCCCCAACTATTGAATAATTGAAATAGAAGAAGGAACACAATCAGGCAATGTTGGAGATTACATCTTCCCTAAGCTATTTAGAGTTTGATGACATCAAAGTATGTGATTCTACCAAGAATATGTGGGATGCCCTAAAGAAGATATATGGAGGAGACAAGAATGTGCTAAGAGCCAAAGCTAAAAGTCTTAGAGGAAAATTTGATGAAATGAGAATGCAAGAAGGTGAGACTATAATCCAGTATTGTACAAGAATCAATGATGTTTTTAATGCAATTTGAGGATCTAATAGAGCTATTGAAGATGAGACTATGATAAAAAAAATATTGAGAACCTTGTTGCCTATCTATGCTATTAGAGTCTCTACTATACAAGAATTGAGGTGTACTCTTAGTAGTAATCTGATCCTTGAAGGACTGGTTGGGTAGACTCACTACTTTTGAACTTTTAGATTTTGATAATTTGAAATATAAGAGTGTTGAATCTTATTTCAAAGCTAAGTTGACACTAAAATAACTGAAAGATAAGAAAAAGAAAAAGGTCAAACATATTGCTAGTGACAATGATAGAGATGATGAAGAGCTAGAAGAACTGGAAGCATTGTTGGCTAGGAAATTTCACAAAGGCAAAGGAAAATACAAAAGTAAGTTACCCATCATATGTTTTAATTGTAATGAGGTTGGTCATATTGTAGCAAGATGTCCTAAAAATTAAAACAACAAGAATGAAGACAAATGCAAAGGTAGACAAGATGACAACAACAAAGGCTATAAGGATGGAAAGAAGGCTTGTTACATTGCTGAAGAAGAATCAAATGATGAATCTGATGATCATGATGATGAAGTTGTCTATGTTTCTATGAAAAATTATTTAGATGAAGATGAGGCAACTACATTAGTATCTTATGTGAACAAAAGTGACAAATGAATCATTAACAATGGATGTTCACATCATATGACTAGAGACAAAAGTAAGTTCATTACCTCTGAGTATTACCATGGACATAGTGTTAGATTTGGTAATGATGCACCCTATTTGATAAAAGGAAAAGGATCAATAAGATTGACAAACAAGATCATGTGTGATAATGCTTACTATGTGGAAGGACTTAACTATAATTTGTTGAGTGTGTCACAATTGAATAGTTTGGGATGCCAAGTTGAGTTTGATAATAGGAAGGATAAGATTTATGACACTGATGGAAAACTAATTGGAAGTGGAAATGAAACTAGAGGTAAACTATTTTATCTTGACATGAATGATGCTACTTGTCTTGTTGTATAATTTGATGATGTGTGGCTATGACACAAAAGGTTATGTCATGTAAATTTTGACAATTTGGTTAATATTAGCAAGATGAAAAGAGTAAGAGGTTAGCCAAAACTAAAGAAACTTGATAATGTGATTTTCAAACAATGTTAGTTAGGCAAGATGACAAAGTCTAGTTTTAAAAGTAAGACTCATACTTCAAAATAAATTCTAAAATAAATTTATATTGTTTTATGTGGACCAATTGATATGCAAAGCTACTAATGATTACTTTAGAATGATGACAATAATGTTTTTAAGAGAAAAATCTAGTGCTTTTCAAATGTTTAAGTGATATCTGGCAAGAGTTAAAAAGGAAACTAGTAAAAGCTTGATATGTCTGAGATCTGATAGAGGTGGAGAGTTTACATCAAATGAGTTTGAATTTTTTTGCAATGACAAAGGAATCAAAAGACAAACTTCTGCACCTAGAACCTCTCCATAAAATGGGATTGATGAAAGGAGGAACATATCTATAATGGATTGTGCTAGAAAACTAATGATGGAGAAGAATGTTGCTTTGAAATATTGGAGAGAATCTATTAGTACAACTATCTATACCTTGAAATGAGTACAAGTCAAAAAAGGTACAAATTCCACACCTTTTGACTTATGGTATGGATACTCACCCAATGCCAACTATTTTAAGGTATTTTGAAGCAAGTGTTACATTCTTAAGGACAACAAAAATGGTAAACTTGATGCAAAAAGTGAAGAAGGTATAGTCCTAGGATAATCCATAAGAAGTAAAGCTTATAAGTGTTTAAATACTAACACTAACAAAGTTGTGGAAAGTGAAATGTGAAGTTTGATGAAAATACAGAAGTGCATGAAGATGAACCAAAGAAGGAACCTGAAAATTAGAGAACCTTTATGTACTACTATGAAGACATGTCTGATAATGCTAATAATTCTGCAAACCAAGTTGTTAATCAACAAGAATCAATGAGTGTTGAGTCACATATAATGGATGCCAAGTTGGAATCAGAAGCCAAGATACATTCTGATACTAAGACCAGTTTACATGAAAGGAATGCAAAGTTACCTAATAGAGAAGTGCACAATGAATCTAAAATTGAACTTCATGAAAGACTCATTATAGAAAGGAGAACAAAGCCAAGGTTGTCAAAGTATATTAGAAGACATCACCCTACTAAATAAATAATTAGAGATACAAAAAATAGACCAATGAAAAGGAATAAGCTAAGAAATGACACATGTTTGTTAAGCATGCATGAGCCTGATTCAGTGAAGGATGCATTAGAAAATGAAGACTGGAATCAAGCTGTGGAAGAATAAATTGATCAGATTGAGAAAAACAAAACTTGGACACTAGTACCCAAACTTGAGAACAAGAATGTTATTGGAACCATGTGGGTGTACAAAAACAAGTTGGATGAGAATGGTGAAGTTAAAAGGAATAAGGCAAGATTAGTTTGCAAAGGATATACACAAGAAGAGGGAATTGACTATGGAGAGACATTTTCCCCTATTGCAAGATTAAAAGGAGTAAGAACTCTACTTGCCTACTCTTCTTACAAAGGATTTAAAGTTTATCAAATGGATGTTAAGTTGAAGCATTTCTAAATGGTATACTAGAAAAGGAGGTTTACATTGAACAACATGAAGGATTTGTTGATCCAAACAACAAGAACATGGTGTGTAGATTGCACAAAGCTTTATATGGTTTGAAGCAAGCTCCTAGAGCTTGGAATGAAAGACTGCACAACTATCTTGTGAAGATTGGTTTTGAGAAAAATCAATTTGTACTTGAAGATAGAAGGAGGTAAAATAATCTTACTAGCTGAAATATTTGTTGATGATATCATATTTGGAGGACAAAATGCATTGTCTAAGACATTTGCAAAAGAAATGATGAAATAGTTTGAGATGTCTATGTTTGGAGAAATAGAGTTCTTTGTTGGATTGCAAGTATATCAGATGAAATATGGTATTTACATAACTTAGTCCAAGTATGTGAAGGAAATCTTGAAAAACTTTTGGTATGGAAGATTCAAAACTAGTTAGTACTCTTATGGTGATAGGACACAAAGTATCCAAAACTGATGACTTTGCCAAAGTAAATCAAACATTGTGCAAGTCTATGATTGACAAATTGCAATTTGTAGTTCATAGTAGACCTGATATTACACTAGCTATTGGAATTGTTGCAAGGTTTTCTGCAAATCCTAAGGAGAATCACTTAATGGCTATTAAAATGATTATGAGATACTTGAAAGGTACATAAGGCTGTGGTCTATAATACAAAAAAAATGAAAAGTTTGAATTGAGAGCCTATACAGATGCTAATTGGGCTAGAAACATTGATGACTGAAAAAGGACAAGTGGAGGAGAATTTTTCTTAGGAAAGAGATTAGTCTCTTGGACTAGTAAGAAACAAAACTGTATTTCACAATCTACTGATGAAGCTGAATATGTGGTTGTTGCAGTGAATTGCACAAATGCAGTATGGATTAAACAATTACTTAAAGGAATGAAGAAAGAAATCATTGAAGCCATGGTACTCTACTATGAAAATACAAGTGCTATAAACATATCTAAGAATCTTGTGATGTAAACAAAGACAAAGCACATTGTAATCAAGTATTATTACTTGACTAGAGAATTGGTTCAAGAAAAAGAAGTGAGAATGGAATATGTGAATACAAAAGAACAAATAGCTGATATATTCACAAAGGCTTTACCTAAGGATGCACATGAATATCTTAGAGGTAAACTAGGGGTGATACTTCTATCCAAAGTTACTTAAGGAGTAAGAGTAGTGCCCTACATCAACTGAGTTGAATGACATATTTTACAACTTGATACAATGGATCTTACTTTAGGACCCATCTAAGATAAGGAAGGAGCTGAAAATAAAAGATTTACTGTCACATGCAAGGTGACAGAGGGAGAACTTGAATTGATTATAACTGCATGTATAGATGACAAGTCTTTGGCATTTTTGTCAAAGAGGGAGATATTAGAGAGATCAGAGAAGGAAGTAGAAAGATTGTTGTCAAAGGACAAGACCATATGAGGGAGAAATCTGAGGAAGAGATTAGAGTATACAAAGGAATGCACACATATTGATATAGGGAAACATTTCAATAAAAGTTATTAAGTTTCTTTTTGGTATTATTGTTAATATTGGTTTGTCATCAATGCTAAAGAGGGAGATTGTTGAAATGAAGATGATTGATGAAACCTATCATGGATCAATCATTATTTTTTCTTTGATATTCAACCTGCTTCTTGTTGGTGAGATAATTGCTTACTTTGGTTTGAATGCTATCATTTGATTGATTGATGAAGAGGATTTGAAAAGAAATGATAATAAAAGACCTAGAGAATGGTTGATTCATATGATTTATAAAAGGAGCACTAAGACCAAGTAAGACTTTGATGATATAGTGTATTGTTTATCTACTTAAGGCTGCAATAAAGGATACTTAAGGAAAAACTAGAAGATGACTAAGCAAATAAATGTGTCTGCCAAGCCTAACTGAGCAAATAGTGGAAGCCAAACAAGTTAGTGCAAGCAGAGCAAAAAGTTAGTTGAAGTCAATCAAAGTAAGTTTCGTATGTGCCATGAAATGAGAAATCTATTAGGTGCCGATTAAAGAAATCTTATTATGTACCGAGTGTCAGAAGATGGTAGTAGTGATCGAGAAAAACTTAGTGTATGCTGAGAAACCTAATGTTGACCTAGCATCAAAAGAAAGTGTTTGCTGAGCAAACAACATGTTATTACTGAGTGAAAGTAAAATGAGTTTGATCAAAGATTTGATGAATTTGAGCAGACAAAGTTGATTTCTTGAGTTGTGTGAAGCGGGTGAAACATAACTATGATGAGCTAGTGGCACAAAATTCAAGATAAACCATTTTGAGACAAATTCAAAGAGGATTGTAGAGGAAGTTTCTAGGAGGAAGAAAATGAAAAGATGGGAAGATTCAATGAATCTAACCTAATCCTAAAATTGACAATTGTGGTTAAATGACAAAAGATCTAAATTCTCTATATAAGGAGATAATAGGCCAGAAGCAAGTTGTCAAGAGTGTGAACTTGAGATAGACAAGAAGTCTAGGGTGTTGCTTCATATGGTGGCCGAATGAAAGAGTATGCAGTTGGCATACTAAGCAAAAAGGCTTAAGGAGATGAAGGCTTGAAGGGTGAATAAGCTACTAGAGATGAAGAGGATGAATGCCAAGAAATATGGAGGACTAAACAAGTGATCTGTAATATGCAAGTGAGTTGTTTTATTATTAGATCAAGTCATGTTGTTACTTTTTAACAGTTGTATCAATCTAGATAAATCCTTTGGATTAAGGTTGACCTAACAATAATAAGTAAATCCTTTAACAAGGTGACATTCTAATGGAATGTTCTAAAGTCCTCTAACAAGGCTCACTCCTAACAGGGTGATTGAAATCCTTTAACCAAGGTCACATTTAATAGTGTGCATTGTAACCTTTAACAGGGTTAGCTCCTCATAGGGCTCACTTTAGAAG
Organism: Cupressus sempervirens; assembly: GCA_028749045.1. Lineage (NCBI taxonomy): Eukaryota > Viridiplantae > Streptophyta > Pinopsida > Cupressales > Cupressaceae > Cupressus > Cupressus sempervirens. Next base: position 557,963,901 of record CM053788.1, on the reverse strand, counting down.
AGTGAAAATTGGTAGCATGTTACTAGTGGTTTTTCCCAAATTGGGTTTCCAATATCTCAAAAAATTATGAATCTCCAAAAACTATCAAACAAGGGTTTCCAATATCAAATTTATTCACAGATGTTTTCAAGAACAATAATTTTCATCACAAGGGTCTCAAGCCGAATTAAGTTATGAAACAAATCCATTTAGACACAGAGAAGAAAAAGAGATTCAAAGAGGAATTTACTGCACAAAACTCAACAAGATCCTATGTTGATTTGATGCTAACCGATCAGATGCTCAGAGCTCACAAGAAAACTCCTTTCCTTTTGAAATCCCTCTTTCTCAAAAATTGGCTCCTCCAAACTTGTGTGTGGAGAAATGAGCTCTAATTTCTTAATAAAGAGCCTTCTCCCTTTAGGGTTTACCTTTTTTTATTTTATTTTAATTTCATGTGCAAACTTTTTGCATTTTAATCAAAATAAACTTTATTAAATTAATTCTTTCTCTCTTTTATTAAATCACAAGACGTCTTTAATAAAATATTTATTAATTTAACTAATAATAATATTTAAAGGTTATTATAAAAAATAAATCTCCTAAATAAATTATTATTAATTTAAATAAATATAATTACACCAAAATTAGAACTTTAATTAAATCTTTAAATTTAATTCTTTTATTTAATTAATTTCTTAATTAAATAAATATAATTAAATATTGATTTTTCTTTATAAAATTTTCATTAAACCATTTAATACTCTTTTAATTTGATTTAATTATAATTGAAAATCACAACATACCCACAAAACTAAATAAGAAAACCCATTATAAAGAATAGAGTACTAGATCAAACTCAAGGGTTAAAATCACGAATTCACATCACTTGAAAAATCTGATAGGGTAAATAATTTAGATACTTGTTCTACTTTCTAGGACAATTGGCTTAGGATTAGGATTTGGACTCAAGAACTATCTCCCCTCTTTTACCATTGAGATACTACAACAGGGCACGCTTGTGCTGAGAATTCAGGAAATTCGATGTTTGGTACCTGCAATATGCATAAAAGATGAACATGTACATATACATATAAATCTAAACTAAACAAATAATGGTAGGAAGTGGTGCATCGTGTAGATCCTGACTAGCAAGTGACTATGACTCCCTCCCTAAACCACATTAGAACTGTCAAACATAAAGTAAAACATACAAGTACACCATACACATGCAAGTATGGGGTAAGTAACCATATAAACTACATATAAAGCATCCATCCATCTATCATCATGAAATAACTGAAAGCACTATATGAACATATGAAACATCATCATTGAAAGGATAAATATAAACACTTGAAATAACCATGTATCAAGTAGCTCATCAAATATATCAATTGACTATGAAATAACATCTAAATTAAATTGAGTAACCAAGTACCACAATTGTAAAACATAGTCATAAAACTAGCCTAAAAGAGTTTGGCAACATAACATGAAATGTAAACTAGGGGTAGGCATTACAATATTGCTATATGAAATCATTGTTGATGACATTATATTTGGAGGAAAAGAAGCATTATGAAAATAATTTTTTGATGAAATGAAGAAGGAATTTTAAATGTTATTGTTTGGTGAAATCAAATTCTTTGTTGGTTTACAAGTATATCAAATGAAATCTGATATTCTAATTACCCAGTCCAAATATATCAAGGAGATACTATTCAAACTTTTGGAATGGAAGAATCAAGACCAACGAGCACACCTATCTCTACTAGACATAAGTTATGTAAAATTGATGAATTTTCAGATGTGAAACAAATAATATACAAGTCAATGATTGGAAAACTATAATACATTGTTCATTGTAGATCTGACATTGCATTAGCTATTGGGATAGTTGCTAGATTTTCAAAAAATCCTAAGGAGAACCATATGATGGCCATGAAAAGGATATTGAGATATTTGAAAGGTAAATAACATTATGGATTATATGACAAGAGGAGTGATAGATTTGAACTGAAGGTCTTCACTAGCTTTGACTAGGCAGGAAATGTTGATGAAAGAAAAAGCACTAGTGGAGGTGCATTCTTTCTAGGAAAAAGATTGGTGTCATGGACAAGCAAGAAACATAACTATATTTCCCAATTAACAACGGAAGCCAAGTATGTGGAAACTATAGTGAACTATTCAAATATTATGTGGATCAAGAAATTACTAAAAAAATGAAGGAAGAGATTATAGATCCAATGACTATCTATTGTGATAACACAAGTGCTATCAACATATCAAGTAATCTTGTTATGCACACAAAGACAAAACACATTGCTATCAAGTATCATTACTTGAGAGAACTAATTCAAGGCAAAGAAGTGAAGTTAGAATATGTAACACCAAAGAACAAGTTTTAGACATATTCAATAAAGCCTTACCTAAAGATAATCATGAATATCTCAGAGGTAAAATGGGGGTGATTTCCCTAAGAAAATCTACTTAAGGTACCAAGAGGCACTACATCAAAAGTGCTAAAAAAATATCTTACACATTGATAAAGATAGTTCTACTTTAGGAGGTTCCTAAGGTAGTGAAGTAAAGTAAAGAAGAAGATTATAATAATTGATAAATCATATGTAGATGAGAGAATTAAGCCCTAACATATACTTATCTGCATAATCAAGATGTACGAAGAAAATGAAGCTCAGAGAGATAGTGTATTTGGCATTGTTGTCAGAGAGAGAGAGAGAGAGAGAGAGAGAGAGAGAGAGAGAGAGAGAGAGAGAGAGAGAGAGAGAGAGAGAGATAGAAGTACTAAACATGAAGAGAAGTACTAAGAGAGAAGTAATAAAGAGGAAAGTATGTAAGGGAGAGATTGTATACAAGATGTAAGAGGGATAATTTATAGAAGAAAACTGGTTGAAATATCTATGATAGAGGGAGTCTGAACTGAAAACTTAGAGGGAGTTTCTGAAATTGCATGCATGGGAATCAAAATAAAATTAAGGATATTGGTTACTCATGATAGTGAACTCTTTTGGATTTCATGGTAACAAAGAGGGAGATTTCATATTATTTGATTGATGAAGAGGATTTGAGAAATTTCTCATAACAAAAGCACCTAGAGAAAAGGTTGAGGTATGAAAAGAAAGATGCAATGGACATTTTATTAGTTAGACTTTGATAAGATAATTTGATTGTTTATACTATGAAGAGATGTGAAGAGACTGACAAAATGCATAAGCTTGATTGAGAAATTGAGAAAAAAGATGAAAGATTTTTGAAGTCTATGTCGAGTGACGCTAGTGTTAACCGAGCTACTGTAAGTGTTGAGAAAATCTAGTGTTGACTGAGCATCAATATCGATTGAGGATAGTGTTGATTATGAGTTAGAAGTTCTATAGTGATCGAGCAATTTGGTGATGATCAAGTGTCAAAAGTTAGTGTTGGATGAGGAAACATATTTTAATTGTTAGCAAGAAATCATGATTTTGTTGGAAATATATATGATAGGCTAAGTTACTGAGAGGGGAGGGGTGAATCAATAACCAATAAAACTTAACCCTTAATTAGCAATGAATCCTTCATGTGTATTCTGTTCTAATTGAATTCATGAGAAACTGAAAACATTAAAGCATTCATAACACTTTTGACACACAATTTGGTGACCCAGAAACCATCCAAATAGAAAGTAAAACTGGGGTGGGGATGATACCCACAAGCTTTAGTATTGTAGTATAAAGTTGGCCTATTAAGGTCTATAATGATCACTTTTGATGATCTACCCTATTAGGAGTAATAATGACTGCTAGGTCCACCTTGCAAAAGTATTTACAAACATACAATCAAGCATGCACTTGGTAAAGAGATTTACAAAAGACTGTTAAGTCTACCTTGTGAAAGGATTTAGCTGATCCACATGTTAGAATGAAACAATATCTAATCTTTGATCTACAACTTGGTTTTCTAAGTGAGATACCTTTGAGTGTAATTATCACCTTGCTATGATAGATAAATCTATGTTTCTCCCTATACTACTTTAGCCTTTGTAATTTTCTCTTTTGCTCTTCTCTTCTCGTTACATTACTTCATACTATCTCTTTGGATGTGATACAATACATTACATATATACCAATCCAAATTATAAATTACAAAGTTAGCTACAATACACATTTACACAAAAATCACAAAGTCGGCCCAACTATAGAAACTCAGGTTCTGAAGACTAGCTCAGTGAGATTCTGATACTCAACGTCCATTGTGAATTCTTGACATCATCATGCACTCAGTAGATGTAGAAGCTCGGTCCATATTGATAACTTCCAAGTAGTCTTGAACTTAATCTGCACTAGTGACTCGAGGAATACTATGAAACTCGACATATAAACTGAATCACTGGATTCATACTGCATAACTCAATCAATGCTATTACTACAAGCTCAATATAAACCGAATCACTTGGTTAACACTGTGTGGATTGGTTAACACTAGATTCACATCATAGTAATTGCGAAATTGATAAGCATTGCACAACTTGATTTACACTGAATAACTCAACATATATTAAGATGCTTAGTTTACAATGTTGATCAACAACTTGGTGGAAACTGCTTTGGCACAAACTGAATATTGTCCCTTGGACTCAGTTGCAACTATAGAACTTGGTAGAGTCTAAAATGCTTGGTTAACTCTGCTAACTGTACAATATGCTTGATAGATACTTACATTCTGAATACGTGTATGTCATTAATAACAAACACAACTGAAATGTCAACAGATTTCCTATCAACTCAATTAATTTTTTGGGATATGGAAAGCAATTTGAAGATAAGGATTGACGCGTTGGATCATTTAATTTAAGGAAAGGATTAGGTAAGATACCTAATGAATGGATTTTGTATAAAGTTTCTAGAAAAGAGAAATGGAGATGAACATATACAATGGATCTATTGCATTAGATCATAAAACCTAAGATCTATGGTGATTGTGAAAATTGTGAAGGACCAAAATTATCTATTTAAGGAGGCACAAAGACAAATTGAAAGAGGGAGCATAGAGAGATAGAGAAGCAAAGAAGAGAAGAAAGAAAAGAAGCTATGCATGTTTGAAATATTTCCAATGAGATGGAACAAAGCTACTAACGTTGATAAGAAAAAATAAGAAGGCTTAAGTTTGATTGTGAAGAGAAGGGTGAATGCTTGAAGGGTTTCCAAGAAAATTGAGGACATAAATGACAAGGAAGACTTATTAAGGATTCAACACATGAACTAGAAAAAGATCTAAAACTACAAAGTGAGTTTTATTCATACAGATCAAACCCTACTATTTTATTTCTAATAATTTTAAATAGTTTGTATTAAAATCCTTTTAATGAAAGGTTGACCTAATAGTCAGTAAGGAATTAACACTCTATGTAAATCCTTTAACTACGTGACATTCTAATGGAATGTTTTAAATTTTTCTAACAAGGACACTTCTAATAAAGTGATTAAATCCTTTAGCAAGGTCACATTTAACAATGTATATTGTAACATTTAACAGGGATGGCTCCTAATAGGGCTTACTTCAAAAGAGTGAAAAAGTGGTGACATGTTAATGGTGGTTTGTTTACAAATTGGGTTTCCATGTTAAATCCTAATGTTAAACTTATGTTGAATTTTTTATGGTGTTTTACATTTCAAATGTTTACATTCAACAAGTTCACTATATTAGGATAATAAAATGCAAGTTGATATTTTTATTCAGTCTATAGTAGAGACCAAACAACATGATAAGAAAAAAAAAATGTTTAAATGTTTGATTGTTCAATTAGTACAATGGACCTTGAATAAATGATTCACCCCCCTCTTAGTTATTCTAAATATTCTAACAATTGGTATCAGGGTAGTTTGTGCTTATAAAGAGAAGTTTGAAGGTACTCAAAGATAAAGATCATTACTAACAAAAGGGAGGTACCAAAGCTGAACAAGAAAAACTTTCCTACATGGAAAATGTTGATGAGGCTACACATATCTAGTATTAGTGATTTTGCAATAAAAATTATGGATAATGAATATGTGAAGATAATAACTGTTCCTCTGACTGCTCAACAAATGATCGAAAAGAAAGAACATAATCAGGCAATGTTGGAGATTGCTTCAGCCCTAAAAAATGCCGAGTTCAATGACATAAAATATTGTGACAGTGCAAAATAAATGTGAGACAAATGAAAGACCATATATGGAGGAGAGGAAAATTTCTTAAGAGCCAAATTAGAGAGCCTAAGAGGAAAATTTGATGAATTGAGAATGATGGAAGGTGAGAACATAGAGCAATATTGCACAAGAATCAAGGAAGTTATCAATTCTATTTGAGGTGCAAATGGAAAGATTGATGATAAATAATAATAAGAAAGGTATTGAGAACTCTACTTCATGTATATGTTGTTGGCTCTTGAATTATCAATTTTTGAATAACCTCGTGATAAGAACACATACACCTAGGGGTAACTAATTTCCATGTTCAATGCACCTATTCAGACACTAGGGCCAACTATAAGGCTATTTACTCTCCTTCTTCTTTAGGCTCTACAAAACCTAGGTGGGTGGACCTCAAATTCTTTATATGGTACAAGTATCAATGCATATAATTGAATCAATATAATAGATAAAACCCCTAAATCTTCTATGCTTATGCAAACAATCATGGGTATGAAATAGCTAGTGACATAACTTATGAATTTGATAAACCAAGTGAGGGAAACTTCTTTTCAACTCTTAAACTAAAAGGGAAAAGATATTCGATTAAATAATGAATCAACATAACCTGGGTATGCAACAACAAGAACATGTAATCTCTAAGATGATCAGTCCCTTATCCATTGGGCATTCAATAAGTTAGAACATACACATGGATACCCAAAATATACTCGTATACTTAGATATCTGATCTATCTATCTACCTTGCAAATAGACATCAATCTTCAAACAAAATTCATACTTATCAGATCTTCCTATGATCCTTGCAGTTCTATTGATACAATATCAAGAAAATTAATCAGGTCCTTAACCAAACAACAAGATACACAACAACATACAACTTTAGAAAACAAGCTGCAATTGGACAATATGCACTTTGGGTATATATCAACAGAAAACCACAAACCCACACAGAGGAGACAAATTTTAGAACGAACCTTTCAATGAAACTCTATATTCATTTCCTTAAAATCAATACATCATGGTATGCAAAAACTCAGAGGATACACAAAGGATGACTGTATAATTTGAATACTTCAAAAGCACTACACTACTGTTCATAATAGAGAAAATACTGAGAAATATGGAATCTCAATTATGGAAGAAATTTCAATCAAACTTGATGCAAGAGCATCTTGTATCCAAAATAAAGGGGGCATGTTGAAAGTTGAAAACCTAAAAAAAATTGTGGCGGAGAGAGAAAGTGACAAAAATAGAAGGAAAAATTTAACAAAAATAATATAAGGGAAAAAGGAGAAAAGAAAAAAAAAGGAATTTCTATTTTCGAGGTGTATAGGTGGCATAGTAGAAAAATAAAATAAAAATGGTTGTCATTCCATTTATCGAGGTGTGTAGGTGGAATTCTAGAAGGTTGTGGATATTGTGTAGGTGGAATCTTAGAAGGTTGTGGATATTGTGTAGGTGGAATTCTAGAAGGTTGTGGATATTGTGTAGGTGGAATCTTAGAAGGTTGTGGATATTGTGTAGGTGGAATTCTAGAAGGTTGTGGATAAATCATGCATTGGGTGGTAAGTGCCTATTTAAGCAAGGCATATGAGCATTTCTAATCAAGCTGGAAGGTGTGAAGGCTTCAAGGTGTGAAAGCTCTCAAGGTGTAGCTCTTCAAGTAGAAGTTCTTGGGCAGAAGTTTTGGTGTGAAGAATCTTCTTGTGGAAACTCTTATTTGGGAGTTCTCTTATGTTGAATAATTTGTAAACTTCTTTTGAAGAAGTCATATCTATGATATCATCTTGTGGATGTTGTAAGGATTTTCAAGTATAATAAAATTGCTTGAGAAGCATTTTATCTCTCTTGTTTCCATATTGTTGCATTCTTGGTTATGAGTTGGTAAGGGTGGTGTGGCCCTTCATCAAGTGGTATCAGAGCAGGAGTTCCTAAGTGTGTGGATAGATCGCTGAATGTGAGGTAGTTTACACTAGGATTTGCAAAGAATGTTGATCTTGTGGCTGATTGATCTTTTAGATTGGTGGATTTTTTGCTTAGGGTTTGATAAAATTTTGGAAGATGCCTCCAAGAAGATTGGACCCTAAGGAAAATGATGACCTTAGTGATGCTGCAGAAGAAAGGATCTTAGAGAAGATAAGAGTAGAGCTCAGATTAGAGATTGCATTGATGAAGAGTGACATGATTGCTAAAATTGTAAGTGCTTTGAGTGGTGTACCTAGGCATGTAGGTACTGAAGGCAGTTATGACAAAGTTTCTAAAGACTTTTAAGCTGATAGTGAGGATAGAACTGATCATGAGGAGAGACCCATTGGAATTAGGGCTAGTCAGTTTGCTCGATCTAGATCTTAGTTGAAGCTGAAGCATAAGATGGAGGTTTCTAAATTTTTAGGTGCTTTGAATCTAGAAGACTTGATTGATTGGATTGGTGAATTAGAGGACTACTTTGAGCTTGAGGGTATTGAAGATCCACTAAGAGTAAGGTTGGCACAAACTAAGTTGAAGGGACATGCTGCTCTTTGGTGGAAGGAACTGCAAAGAGACAAAGAAGAGGAAGGTGAAATGAAGATCACTAGATGGAAATTGATGGTGACTAAGTTGAAGGCTAAGTTCATTCCTACTGATTATGAACTTGAGTTGTTTAAGAAGTTGCAGAATCTAAAATAGAAGGATATGACTGTGAAGGATTACACCGAGGAGTTCTACAAGTTGACTATTCAATCTAGGCATAGAGAATTGTCAAAAGAGAAGGTAGTATGGTGCATTAATGGTTTGAGATTCAATATTAGGATGAGGTTGGTATGCTAAATATTTCTTCAGTAGAGGATGCTTATCAGTATGCCTTGAGAGTAGAAGAGAAGCTAAAGAGGAATAATCAAGGTAGTTCCCGAGGGAAGGAGAAGCAAGATAGTTCGGTACAAGCTAAGCCAAAAGGAGAAGGTGAACCAAAACCTATTGAACAAAGAAGAAGGACAGGTGGAGCTATATTCAAAGGTAATTGTTTCAAGTGTGGTCAAGAAGGGCATAGATCTTTTAAATGTTCTATTGGTAGGACAACTGCTATTGTGAATGAGGTTGAAGTCTAGGAAAGTTAGCCTAAGGAAGGAGAAAGTTTGTTGGCTTGGTGAGTACTAATGGGTAAGAAGACATTGGATTCATGTTAGAGGACTTGTTTGTTCAAAACTTGTTGCAAGTCTGGTGGAAAAATCTGCAAGGTAATTATAGATGGTGGTAGTACTGATAACCTTGCTGCTAAGGAGATGGTTCAAAAACTTGGTTTGAAGAGATTGAGACATCCTTGTCCTTATAGGATTGGCTAGTTGCAAGGTGAGCATGCTTTGGAAGTGAGGGAGCAATGCCTTGTTGATTTCCAGATTGGGCAGTATAAGGATCAAGTATTGTGTGATATTGTGGATATGAACAGTTGTCATGTGTTACTTGGTAGACCTTGGCAATATGATTGCAGGGTTGTGCATGATTACATTAGGAATGTGTTTACTGTTGAGAAAGGTGGTAGGAAGTGTTCCTCGATTCCTTTGCAGAATGAAGAGCTTGGTAGGAGGAACTTGAGTATTGGCAGTTGAGTTGAATTGGTAGATTCTGAGAATATTGGAAATCAACATGGGAAGCAGACCTATGGAACACCTATGGTGGATGTGAAGGAGAAGAAGAAAAATAGGGGAAAAAGTGTGAAAGTTGAAGACTTGGAGGACATATATGTGAAAAACTAGTTTGAGATTTATGTGTTGAATCTCAGAAGATGTTCTTCTAGTTACTAGAACATATTTTCAGACCTGAGGAGTTTGATGCAGGAGTATCTTGCATCCAAAATAAAGGGGGCATGTTGAAAGTAAAAAAAAAAAAAATAATTAAAAAAAAATTATGGAGGAGAGAGAAAGTGACGAAAATAGAAGGAATTTTTTTAAAAAAATAATATAAGGGAAAAAGGAGAAAAAAAAGAAAAAAAAAAGAATTTCTATTTTCAAGGTGCATAGGTGGCATAATAGAAAAATAAAATAAAAATGGTTGTCATTCCATTTATTGAGGTGTGTAGATGGAATTCTAGAAGGTTGTGGATATTGTGTAGGTGGAATCTTATAAGGTTGTGGATATTGTGTAGGTGGAATTCTAAAAGGTTGTGGATAAATCATGCAGTGGGTGGTAAGTACCTATTTAAGAAAGGCATATGAGCATTTCTAATCAAGCTGGAAGGTGTGAAGGCTTCAAGGTGTGAAAGCTCTCAAGGTGTAGCTCTTCAAGTAGAAGTTCTTGGGCAAAAGTTTTCGTGTGAAGACTCTTCTTGTGGAAACTCTTATTTGGGAGTTCTCTTATGTTGAAGAATTTATAAACTTCTTTTGAAGAAGTCATATGTATGATATCATCTTGTGGATGTTGTAAGGATTTTCAATTATAATAAAATTGCTTGGGAAGCATTTTATCTCTCTTGTTTCCATATTGTTGGCTTCTTGGTTATGAGTTGGTAAGGGTGGTGTGGCCCTTCATCAAAAATGGAGCAAATAAATTGGTCACATAATAATAATAAATGTCCAAAACTAGAACCCTTACAATGAGAGGAAAAGAGGAATATATAGACAATAAAAGGACTCCTGGATCTGAAATCTAATTCTGCCAAGTGTCTTGCTGAAAACTCCTCTTTTTGTCATTGTTGAACTCATCTCCTTTCTCCATCTACTAAAAATAAAATCCCATCAATGCTATAATAGAATGTTTAAAATATCACCTTAAAAGTAATGAGGAAGCCCCCCTTCTAAAGGAATATCAGATACATGTCATAGAGTATGCAAGAGCTTCACATCTGATCTTACTTATCTTCATCTGCCCTTAGCCATGAACCTCTTCAACTAATCCTCTGAAAAAACTCTATCTTAGAAATTGCCTTAAAAAAATTCAATCCAATTCTTTATGGTTGCCAGTGAATCTAATCTCATCTTAAACTAATCACAATCTAATCTTATTCTATGTGAAACAACAAATCTTCAATATCATTGAGAATGTCTTGGAAACACAAAATTGCCTGTAGCGTTAGTTTACTATCATGAGGGGAATATAATATTGTGATTTGGGCTCATGAAAAATAACAAGGAACATATGGCAAGCATGTGAAGTAGGGTACGTAGATTTGCAAAACTGGAATTATCAGCAAGATATTGATTTTTGCAAATGGAATGCACTTGGGAAAGTGTGCAAGTGGACATGTCAAGGCTTGAAAACTAGCACACTTAAAGAATTTTCAGAGTAGAATGTAGTGTACAATCTATTTTTTTTAAAATAGAAAATCACAAATTTAGAGTTATGACATCCCAAATAGGGGCACTAATTAATCTGCACTTTATGATTTCAGTAAAACTTTATAACTTGCATTCAAAATCGCATTTGAAAATTGATCACATAGATTCATCCTAGGCTCAAATTTGAAACATAGAAAGTTTCTAACCTCTAGAAAGAAATGCAAAAATAATTTTCTAATTTTGGACAACTAGGTCAAAGTTACAATTAGTCAAACAGGGCCTTCTAGAATTCAAGGCAATTTGCATCAGCATGACAGAGATAAGTAACCAACTTCGAGGGATTTAAAACCTAGTCAAAACATATCAAAATAAATTGAAAACTAAAGCATAGGTTCTTTGATATGGGTACTAAACACTCCCAAAGTGGAAAGTCATGAAACATTACTGGATGCAAGATATTCAAATACAAACTAGGCTTCCTGTCGCTGTTTGACATTTGTGCAAAAATGCAAAACTGAACATTGCTCAAAATGAAACTTTGTAGAATGAATCATAATGATAATCTATCATTATAGGACACATGGATATTCTGAATGCAAGGTTTTAGAAACATAAAACACCTCTTAGGCCTCAAAAGGAAAATCAGGTACATAAGTATTAAAATGCGCTTATAGGGCTCAAATGGACTCAAAAGTTTAGAATGGTACTCAAAATGGGAATGCAATTTTTAGTCCCATCAATGGATTTGTATGGGGATTCATGCCCCTTATAAGCATGGAAAGGATTCAAATCTCTAGAGGAAGAAGACCACTCCAACAAAAACTTTTCTCGAACAACTTATTGAAAATAGGGAAACCTACTCTGATTATACAAGATGATGCTCCTCGGCCACCAAAACTTCTCAAAACTTCTTACCAATGTCAAAAACATGATTTTTATTTACATATCTCTGAGTTAAGTTGTAAGTAATACTTCCATAAGTTTCACCACACACACCAGAATCACTCATTAGCATATTAGGTGAAACAACATCATTCTCATAGTGTATATAAAAACTTGAATTAATTTCTTCATCTTGCTCACTATGAAAACATGGGTTAGCATGCTCAAAGAAATCAAGATCAAACTAAAAACCTTCAACTACATATTGATGCATGCTATCAAGAGGAAACACAAAGTGTTCATAATCCGCTTTGTTCACCAAGTTACACATGTCAAGAAAATGAAACTCAACTTGTGTATCTAGGTGTGAAGAACATAAAAAATATGATTTCTCATATTTGTTGTCCTTTTACTCATCTAATCAGATTTACCATTCACTGAAACCTCTTCACACTAAATTTTTTTGTCACTCACCAAGTTTGAAACATTTTCACGAAAATGTTGACACAAAATATGTTGATCATAATCATAGTTTTCACCTAAAAAACTGTTAGAGGGAACCTTGAAATCATTACAATATTTATCAACATATAAAGAAAATTTTGAATCAACAATACAACATTCACTATTTTCCTCTTCATCTCCTAAAACATAAAAATGTATTGCAGCACTAGCACCAATGTGAGAAAAATCTGAAACAATACCAAACTTCCCTTCAATCACATCCCCTGCATCTAACAAGTCATCATGTGCACAAACATTTGAGGTACTATCATATGCACCTCCAAAGCTTGACCAAGATAATTCAGATTTTGTATCTTTTTCCACATCAAACATTGGGGAAGTAACTTGACTAAATGAAGAAACATTATAAGGGAAAGTAAAAGCATCCTTAGAAGTACTTACATATTTTTCAAAACCATGAGCTAAAAAAGTTGAAATATCATCAAGGTTCAAGAAGAATTCCTCACAAATCTTCTCTTCTTTGCTGTGATTATTATTTGGATGATATGAAGAACTTACAATAGTAGAAACATTAGTACGAATCTAAAAAATCAAAATCATCACTACACTCATTTTCATCATAGTAAGAATTACTTCTATTGGTATTGTACACTTCTTCAATCTCATATTCACTATCACAAGACTCATTTTTAGTTATATATCTATCTTCCTCATGTTGGTTGCAATCACGTGTTTTACTAAAAGTTGAATCCATCTCTTCACACTCAAAAGATAGATTATCATTATTTATGGATTCATTACATTCACTATTATCTTTAGCACATTTACCATCATCATTAATAAGATATAACATGTACTCTATTGTTGTCACTTTCCATCTTCTTAATGAGTTCTTCAGCTTGCATAAGCTCATGTAATCTTACAGGTGCTGGCTAGTTAATTGAATTAGGCACAAGAATATCTAGGTAAAGACTAGTTAAGGAAGATTCCTCAGGTCTTGAAGAAAAAGGCATCTTCATGATTGCTGATTTAAACTTCACATAAAATTGCTCAACATTTAGATCCTGAGCACTTCCTACTACAATTCTTATGAACCTGACAATCCTAATGTGGGTTTTCTTGTTCAACATAGCAATATTATTAACCACAATTTCCAAACTTTTAGATTTTTCCAACTAACCTTAGATCCAAGATCTAACTCCATTTATAAATAATTTTTCTACCTCTTTCTCCTAGTGCTGAAATTCATTGAATAGAGGCAACCATTTCTTTTTATTTAACTTTCATAAAAGGGAAACTCATGAAAAGTAAAATACATTTTAGTATTACTACAAAACTTTCCTCTGCTAATTTGGCACGAGTGCAAACTAATACTCTTTCACACCATTGATTGAAAGCCATGTAAAACTGTCACCTCCTTGAAGAGGACAAGTAAATCACAACTGTGATTCACTTTCAAACATTCAAATTTCTTATAACAATAGAAGCATACCACACTCAACTTTAATCCAAAATTAGAACTTCTTTCCAAGAATGACTATCAAAAGCTTTAGATTTTCCCATACAACCTAAAAGTCTTTCAAAACTTACAATATGAAATCAACTAGGATACACTGGTATAGAGATATAAAGTTCCCACTCACAAACGTGACAATAAAAAACAATTTTTCAATTGACAAGATTTGAACAAAACTTTCAACTGTAGGAAAAATACAAATCATCAAACGACTCTTATAGATTTACAATCTTGAAAAAGAGAACAAATCCTATTATTCATTCTTGACTTTGAACACTACAAAACTTTGAAAACACTTCCCGACTGAACTAATTGATGATGAATCACTTAGTAATACTGAAATTTTTGTTCAACCTTCAAAGCTACTGTTGTCCACGATAAAATATTATTGGAATGTAGGACTAAAAAATTTAATTTACACCAGAGATTCTTGTCCTTCTAACTATATTGAATAGACTTTTAGATTCAATACATCCCCATTAGAGTCACCATTTTGTTGGCTCTAAATTAACACATACACCTAGGGACAATTGATGTCCATGTTTAATGCACCTATTCAGACACTAGGGCCAAACATAAGGCTATTTACTCTCCTTCTTCTTCTGCAGGCTCTGCAAAACCTAGGTAGGTGGACCTCAAATTCTTTATATGATACTAGTATCAAAGCATATAATAGAATCTATATAATACATAAAACCCCTAAATCTTCTATGTTTATGCAAAGA
This sequence comes from Cupressus sempervirens, assembly GCA_028749045.1. Classification (NCBI taxonomy): domain Eukaryota; kingdom Viridiplantae; phylum Streptophyta; class Pinopsida; order Cupressales; family Cupressaceae; genus Cupressus; species Cupressus sempervirens. The sequence goes on along the minus strand of CM053788.1, from coordinate 557,948,891 downwards.
ACCATGGGTATGAAATAGCCAGTGATATAACTCATATATCTGATCTATCTAGCTACCTTGCAAATAGACATTAATCTTCAAACAAAATTCATACTTATCAAATCCTCCTATGATCCCTACAATTTTATTGACACAATATCAAGAAAATTACTTAGGTCCTTGACCCAACAACAAGATACACAATGACATACAACTTCAGAAAAAAAAGCTGCAATTGGACAATATGCACTTTGGGCATATATCAACAAAAAACTATAGACCCACACAGAGGAGACAAATTTTAGAACAAAACTTTCAATGAAACTTTTTATTCATTTCCTTAAAATCAATACATCATGGTATGCAAACATTCAGAGGATACAAAAATGATGATTGTATAATCTAAATGCTTCAAAAACACTACACTGATGTTCATAACAGAGAAAATATTGAGAAATATGGAATCTCAATTATGGAAGAAATTTCAATCAAACTAGAGCCAACGAAGTGGTCACACAACAATAAAAAATGTCCAAAATTGGAACCCTTACAATGAGAGGAAAAGAGGAATAGAGGAATATATAGTCAAGAAAAGGACTCCTAGAACTGAGCCAAGTGTCTTGCTGAAAACTCCTCTTTTTGTTGCTGTTGAGCTTATCTCCTTTCTCCATCTACCTGCAAATCAAATCCCATCAATACTATAAAAAAATGTTTGAAATATCTCCTTAAAAGTAATGAGGAAACCCTCCTTCTAAAGGAATATCAAATACATGTCATAAAGTATGCAGGAGCTTCAGATCCGATCTTGCTTATTTTCATATGCCCTTAGCCATGAATCTCTTCAATTGCTCCTGCCGACAAAACTCTATCCTCAACAACTACCTTTAAAACATTCAATCCAATTTTTTATGGTTTCTAGTGAATCTAGTCTTATCTTAAATTGATCACAATCTGATCTTATTCTATCTGAAACAACAAAGCTTCAATATCACTAAGAATGCCTTGGAAACACAAAACTGCTTGTAGCTTCTAGTAATGGAGACCTGTGCAAAATCTGGTCATAGAAATAGAAAATTCAAATTCTCCTAGTTTTGGTGGTATATTATATTGCATATTTTGGGTACAAATGATGCCTCTGAAGTCAATTTGAAAAACTAGGCCTCGGGCCATGAACTGAGCAATTTAATTGAAAAATTTAAAATGACTATATAGTTAAACTATATAATATAATGATCATTTAAAATTTTCAAACATTTAAATTTTTAATGTGTTCAATTTGAAAAACTTTTAGTTTTTATTCCTTCCCCCTGCCACATGTCAATTTCCCATTTGTGATCTCATCCAGGCGAGCCCCACAATTCCCTATGCAACATTTGAAATTCTTGAATTTTATGCCTCTCAATCTCATGATGACCCAACCATATGATGTTATGACAAATCATAGCATCTCAACCTTAAATTTATCTTCTTACAATTTTATGACATGGTCATAGTATCCTAAGCCTCTTTCTAAAGACTCTCAACCTTATAATTTCCTATGTTTGGCATAACATCATACCACTTCAATCTTGTCATAACATCTTAGCACATCAACTTCCATTTCATGATCATACAACAACTTCATAGCATCTTAGCAATTCTAATTTCATTCTACAATCTCATGCTGATCATGAGATTGCAACTCCCCTTGCCAATCTCTATGATCTTATGCCATTTGTAACATTGTAAGACTCCATGCTTACCTTTCATGAACTTATGATGGACTCCCAAAAAATCACCACGTGGCACCTTTTCTTGTGCACACTCAGTTAAATTTGTTGCCTTTACTGCCAAATTGGCCACGATAGGCCCCTCCACACAATTTATGTGCCTTTCATAAGTGTCTGCTTGAGACACTCTAATCAACACGTGTTTTTCTATTTAAAATACAAGAACTCCCCCATGATGTCAATTTGGGATTTAAGATAAGTCTAGTTGCCTCACATAAAAACACAAATTGAGATCCCTTGCCATTGCAAATCTATGGGCTGGCATCGATGATGACAACTAGATGCCATCTAGTTTAGTCATATTTCTCATGTAAGCAAAAACAAGGGCATTTGTAAGACATAGACAAGTATATGAGCTCTGAGATAGATTCAATTATTTTCCCCTGCCATTTGCTAGGATTAACTGATCCTTCTCTAGCAATCATCAAAATGGATGCAAGTATCCCCTGTGGTTCCCAAGTACTTACTACTGCTGCTAATTTGGGCTCCTCCATTGAAAAAAGATCCAAGCACTTACTACCTGTGTGTTCTACTCATCATGGGTCAAATATGATTGGGACACTTCACTCTTTCTTGGAGCTGACTTGTCCATGCTCCTGCACAACTTGCATATGTATCCATGAGATGGTGCAGCCTAAAACTACCCATGCTTGGAGTCTCCCCTTTCCATTAGGTAGTAGACTGATCATTCTTTCTAACAATTTGAGGATGCCCAACTTTGTTAAAAGAAACATGATAGACATTGAAAGGTACTGATAGATTTGGGGGAAAACCTGAATGGGATTACAATGTACCACAGTTAGAAACAAAATAGTGTTATTTTAAAACATGATGGGATGTCCCTAGTCAAAACCCTACACTGAAAGGAGAACATTGGGAAATATGACCAAGGTTAGACTGCAAACTCTCTTATGTGTTGGCTTCAAGAAGAAATTGCCGCTGCTTGAATTGGGAAAATTTGCATGCACACTTCCCCCTCTTGCTAACTGTCTTTGAAACATATGTGTAGAATCCATCAAACACAAATCAAAATTTGACCAACCCATTAACTCAACATCTCACTCAATGCTAATAAAACTTCTCTTGACCCATGCTTACAACTAATTAAATTTTCCAATAATGGGAAAAAATGAGATTAGGATCTATCAAATTAGTATGAGTCTTTTAAGTCCACTGAAGACTTGTAAAGTTGAAACTACTAAAAGAGCACCTGATTCTGATTCTCTCCTCCTAGTAGAGCCCAATGGAATTATCTAGTGAGGCTTTGACTATCCATTATGGGATTAAGGAAGAGATATAGAGCATGTAATTTTAATACATACATGCAAAAATTATTCACACAAATGTACAAGATAATCCCCTACTTCTATCCCTTTACCAAATATAGACTTATCAACAATGATATTTCGCAACAAATTAATACATGCCTAGTATGACTCACTCTTAAGTCTTAGTAAAGGGGAAGTGAAGTGCCTCAACAAGAACCTTCATGTAGGATACTGACAACTGTTCTCTCTACATATTATAAATCTCCATCATAGCCTGGATCAAAAGAAGTTGCACTGCAGTATGACATTTGGTATCAAAGATTGCGAGTCCTAACTTGTCATGCCTATATGCTTCCTATTTATTCTATAGTAATTTATGCATCAGATGAAGCTCCATAAGTTGGTGTAAGATATTCTATAAAGCACTTCCCAAGACTTTAGAGCATCCTAGAAATATGATGAAATTAGGCGAGCCCCAAAGTGGGTCCAATTAATTTTTTTCTCAAATTGAAACACCTGATACCTCGAATTGATCCATTGAGACATTGGTACAAAACAGAATCAAATTCAATCCTTGAAACATCATTTAAATCTCATTTACCCCATTTTCACAAACTATGATTTCTTTGATAAGAGGGCCTATAAGTTGGCTTTAAAAACTGACCAAAATGGATAACTGGGCTCTAACAAGTGACATGCTAATTCTTCATTCCACATTCCTTTACCCTGTATGATCTCATCTCATGAAAACTTTAGGGTCAAAATATATTGACCATCAAAGTTACCTTGCTAAAACTATCTGCAAACAAATATGTGAGAAAATAGGAAAGTGCATTTGGTTTCAGCTTTGAAAACATGTCAAATAGATACTTGGGGGCCTAAAAAATGTGGTGTTAGTTCACTATCATGAGGGGAATAGAATTTTTTTATTTGGGCTTATGATGAATAACATGGTGCATTTGGCAAGCGTGTGAAGTGGGGTACCCAGATTTACAGAACTTGAAACATCAACAGGATATTGATTTTCTCAAATGGAATAGACTTGGGAAAGTGTATAGATGGATTCGTCAAGACTTGAAAAATAACACACTTAAAGAATTTTTAGAGTAAAAAATAGTGGTACAATCCATTTGGTTTAGAAAATCATGGATTTAGAGTTATGACAGCTTGAACTGGGGCACCGATCAATCTGGACTTTATGACATCAGTAAAACTTTATAACTTGCATTCAAAATCACATTTGAAAACTAATCAAACAGATTCCTCATAGGATCAAATCTAAAATATAGAAAGTGTCTGACCTATGGAATACAATGCAAAATGAATTTTATGATTTTGGTCAACTAGGTCAAAGTTACAACTAGTCAAACGGGGCCTTCTGGAATTGAGGGCAATTTGCATCAACATGATAGAGATAAGTAACCAAATTTGAGGGATTCAAAACCTAGTCAAAACATATCAAAATGACTTGGAAATTGAAACATAGGTTCTCTATATGTGTAATAAACACTCCTAAAGTAGAGAGTCATGAAACATTACTAGGTACAAGATATTAAAATACAAACTAGGCTTCTTGTCAGTGTTTGACACTTGTACAAAAATGCATAACTGATCATTGCTCGAAATAAAACATTACAAAATGACTCAAAATGATAGTTTATCATTATAGGACACATGGATATGCTGAATTCAAGGTGTTAGAAACATAAAAAACCTCTTAGGAATCAAAAGGATAGCTGGGTACATAAGCATTAGAATATGCTTATAGGGGTCAAATGGACTCAAAAGTTTAGAATGGTACTCAAAATAGGAATGCAATTTTGAGTCCCATCATTTGTCATTAGGGTTTCTAAAATACAAGAGATGAGATTTACTCCAAGTACCATTGAATATGCTTTTATGTCACAACTGGTTCTTAGCAAAAGAAAAGGCAAACATGTGAAGAGTGATAATCACACTTCTGATGATGAACTTGATGAACTTGAAGCACTTATTGCAAAGAGATTTGGAAGAGGTAGAGGTAAATACAAAGGTAAATACCTATACCTTTTTTTTTCATGTAATAAGGTTGGTCATCTTGTTCCAAGGTGTCCTTACAAGGAATACAAGGATGGGAGAAAAGAAAGCAAGTAGAAAGGAAGGAGAGATGATCAAGATTACAAGAAGAATAAGGATGAAAAAGGTAAGAAATCCTATTACATTATTGAAGGAGAAACTGATACTGAATTTAAAAGTAATTATGATGAAGTTGTCTATGTTTCTATGAAAGAAGATTCTGATGAAGATGAGAAAACTGCTTTAATTTCTTATGTGAACAAAAGTGACAGATGCATAATTGATAGTGGTTTCTCAAATCATATGACTTGTGATAGAAAAAAATTTGAGGATAGTAGACCATTCAAGGGTGGCTATGTTAAATTTGGTAATTATATTCCATGTATTGTGAAAGGTAAAGAGACCATTCGATTGACTGACAAAATAAAGCATGACAATGTTTACTGGGTGGAAGGACTTAACTATAATCTATTGAGTGTTTCACAACTAAATAAATTAGGATACATAGTTAAATTACATTACAGGAAGGCCAAGATATATGATGTTGATAGCAAGCTAATTGGAAGTGATGATTAGAAAAAGGGTAACTTGTTCTATGCAGATTTATCTAATGAGACATGTTAGTTTGCACAACAAGAAGATATTTGGTAATGGCACAAAAGGTTATGCTAAGTAAGTTTTGAGAATTTTCTAAACATTAGTAAAATGAAGAAAGTAAGAGGGTTGCCAAAACTAAAGAAGCCTGATAATGCTATGTGTAAATAAGGTCAATTGGGAAAAATGATAAATTCTAGTTTCAAGAGAAAAACATACACTTATAGTGATATTTTGGAATTGGTTCATATGGACTCATGTGGACCTATTTACATTCAAAGCTATTGTGGTGATAAGTGTAGAACAAGATTTAGTGTGCAAAGAACATTAATATTAAAGTAAACATTCACAAACTAGAACTAAATTCACATATGAGTTTAGACAAAGAAAGAAAACAAGAAATGCAAACCTCAAAAGAGAAAACACTCCATGCTTCCTTGATTTTGTAGATGTGTCCTTTGATGTGGATGTATGCTCAATTGCTTGCCCAATTGCTTCAATGGTGGAGATGGGTAATGACAAATTGGTAGCCTTGTGAGCTCTCAATTTGGCATTATAAGGTTAAGATTGATGACTTTAGTTCTCAAAATAGCATGGTAACTTTAGCTCAAGGATTGTGATGATATGGCTTGGGAGGGGATTCAATTTATAGGCAAGAGGCTTGAGGGATGGAGGGCTAAGATGCAAGGATGGAGAGATGGTTAAGGAGGGCTAAGATGCACTCAAAGGGGAGCACATGGATTGTGCTTGTTTAGCACCAATGGGAAGGTGACACTTGTCACAAGGAGGATGAGTGTGAGAGGGTAGGATAAGGGGTTGGTTAAAGGCATGATGAGGGAGATTGAGTATGGAAGAGGGATGTAAGAGTCATGAGTGGGCTTGTAAGAGTCTTTTATGGTTTGTAAGAGCACTCATGGCTTGGTGGTTGGGATATTTTGGAGAGGGGACTTTGATTTGGTTTAGGAAAGTCTTAAACTTGTTTAGGGAATGTGACAACATTAGGGGGTGGATTAGGCTTGGGTCTAGGATTAGATTAGGAATGTTAGAGATGTGCAAGTGGATGGCATTAATGAGGTTGGGTGAGTTAGTGGCTAAGTTTGGTTAGTATGGGTGGATGGGGTGGATTAGGCTAAATGGAGGATTAGGGATAAGTTAGGGGCTTTTAGATTTGAGAGATTTATTTAATAAATGGGGATTTTGGAATTAGATAGGAGAATAGAATTTAATTGATAAATGATAGGTTATTTGATTTATCAATTAGGACTATAGATGGTTAATTAGATTAATCAGCTAGGGGATGGCAAAGGATTAATTAAATAATAATTTAATTAATGATGCCTTTAGAGATGACTAAATTAGATTACCAAGGCGGTGTAATCAAATTTAGGTGTCTACATTTTGCCCCTCTTTGACATAGTGTTGAGACAACACTATTTCAAAGAAGTTCAAATGGAGACGACACGAGGAAGACATTTTTAGCAATAAGGTTGCCCCAGTCTTGGATAAGAAGAGGAGAGACTAGACTTAAATGATGCCCCCTCAAGAAGGCGACGGGAAGAGAAATGAGGCTTGACGACTTCTTGAAAAGTACAAGAAATCGAGACAAGCTGAGATACAGGTTGGCAAAGAGAAGGGGTTGAATTAGCTCAAACTCTCACTACAGGAGAATGATAAAGGGAAATCAGATGCACAAGCTTAAGACTTTCCAGGATTGGGGGGGGGGGGGGAGATGAAGGAGTGGAGCACTATAAAAAAGGAATCCAAGATAGCGAGATGGATGATGGGATGATAAAGCTGATGCAACAGGATTTCAAAGAGTCAAATTGGTGGAAGATGGGTTTCGAAGATCCCTAGGACTAGGATTGTGGATCTTGAAAGATGAGGCTTGGTGGATTGATTATATTGGTGGATCCCTAAGACTAGGATTGTGGATCCCTAAAGCTAAAGATGAGGAGTGATTCAAAGAGATACTGATGCATAAGCTAGGGGGGGAGTGATAGATGCTGGAGATGGATGGGGGATAATGGAGATGAAGGGAATCCATTGAAGCCTTTTGAGCAGTGGGATACTTAAAAGAGAAGTACCACCATGTAGTTGAGCACTAGATTTGCTATAGGACTATTGGTTAATTGCCAAGGTTACCAAGAACATCAAGGCCTTTTCACCAACTGTCCAAAGGATTGATGGACTGACTCAAAAAAAAAACACGTAAGGATTGCCCCAGCATTACACATGAATCTCAAAGGAAGCAACGTGGAACCGACATTGGGTAAACCACAAGCAGAAAAGAAAAACAAACAAAAGACTTGATCAAGACCTTACACTTAGATTGTCCCATTCGCAGTATACCATGATATGGAAGATCATGGCAACCTTGAGGAGGGAACAAGGAGATTGCTTGGAAAAGATACTTCAAGACCCAAAAGGGAAGATTCCAAATTAAAAAAAAGCAAAAATCCAAAAGAGAACCATTTGCCAACGAGATGGGTAGGACGAGGTACTAACGGACCAAGATCAGACATGAGGAAAGCTATATCCTGCAAGGATCTATCGGAGAGTACCTAAACTGGTGGATTTGGATTAGTGATGCATCTGGCAAGCTGAACTAAGAAGGATAACACTTTGGTGATAGGAGATCTAGCTAAAAGATGCATTGGAATAGCTAACCAAGATGTGCGATGTGTGCAAGATGCTGATCAAGGACGAACTGACACGAACACTAGATAGATACAATGGTACTAAGCTAAAGAGGATGTACAAGCTGACGAACCAAGATATGTTACAAATGTACAAGGTTGTTCATGTTTTAGTTTTTGTGAGATGGAAATGTTTGTGAAGGGTGGGATGTCTATAATAGTTGATAGGTAGATAGGTAGATGGTTTACGAAAAGCTTGAGTGAAAATGGGGTTCTTTGTGTGCATGTGATAGGATACAAGCTAGGATACAAGATTTGGCATATAATACAGGCTGGAATATGGTACAAGCTTTGGACAAGATTTGGATATACAAGCTATGATACAAGGGATGATACAAGATTTACAAGCTGGGGTACAAGATATACAAGCTAAGGTACAAGATTTACAAACTGTACAGGAGGTATTTACAAGCTTCATTAGATTTTGGATATTTGGTTGGAACACCAAGGGAACAAGCAGGTGTTTTACAAGATGGTGGGTGAATGGATGAGGGATAGGATAGTGATAGATAATGGATTAGTCTTAGTACACAAGGCACCTGAATTACCAAGTTTTCACCAAGGTACCTATCCAAGGTGCTTGAATTGTCAAGTTTTCACCATTGGATGCTTATTTCTCTTTACTATTTTTTTATATTTTTCAAAAGTAGGGTATACCAAGGATCTTCAAGCATAGAACTTCTTGAGTTGAATGATGTTAGTAGGATCATTCAAGAGTTCTCCTTCTAGTGTAGATAGCTGATAGGCTCCAGAGCCAAAGGAGGTAGTGACAACATAAGGACCAAGCCATGTAGGTTCAAACTTACCTTTCTTTTCTCGATCTACTTGGACTTTCATATTTTCTTTGAGGACCATGTCACCCGGCTGAAAGTGTCGTGGAAGCACTTTCTTGTTGAAATTCCTTTTGAGATGAGTTTGATAGACTGTGAGATGATCATAAGCTTGTTGTTGCTTCTTGTCTAAGAGATCTAGCTGGGTGAGCCGAGCTACTCTATATTCTTCATCTAATATTTGCCCTCGCAAAGATATGCGCAATGAGGGAAGTTCAACCTCTATGGGTAGTACCACTTCGACACCATAGACCACAGAGTATGGAGTTGTGCCTGTGGATGTATGAAAGGAGGTTTGATAGGCCCATAGGGTTGGATTTATTTGTAGGTGCCAATTGTGTCCGGAATCATTGACAACTTTCTTTAGGATTTTGAGGAGGGTTTTGTTAGTTGCCTCTGCCTGACCGTTACCTTGTGGGAAATATGGGCTAGAAAAGTGGTGATGGATACGAAGGGAAGTGCATAGTTCTTCCATGTTGAGATTTTCAAAGTTATCTCCGTGGTCGGTGAAGATGGTGGATGGGATGCCGAAGCGACAGACAATGTGGTACAAGATGAACTTGGAGACCTGAACTCCTGTAGCTGAGACTAGGGGGACTACTTCCACCCACTTAGTGAAATAGTCTGTAGTAGTTATTATCCATTTATGTCCATCAGATGAGAGGGGTGTGATAGTTCCAACTAGATCAAGGCCCCAACAAGTGAAAGGCCAAGGTGGTGCAATAGGTTATAGATCTTGTGCTGGAGCGTGCACAAGATTTGCATGCTGCTGACATGGGAGACACTTTCTGACAAAGTCACAGGAGTCTTCTTCAATGGTAGGCCAATAGTAGCCTACTCTAAGGATTTGTCGCGCTAGGACAATACCACTCGTGTGGGCACTGCAAAGTCCGGAGTGTACTTTTAACAACATCGCGGCCTCGTTTTGGTCTAAACATCGAGAGAGAGTATCGTGATAACCCCGACGATAAAGGGTATTGGCTATGATAACATAGAGGGATGATTTTTGGATGAGGTTTTGGCATTGGGTGCGTGTGAGGTGAGGGGATATGATACCATCGTTAAGGTAAGCGTGAATCTCATGGTACCAAGGGGATTAGGGACCAACCAAGATACAAACACGGTTTGAATCCTCATTCGCATAGGCGGGTGTGAGGAGCTGCTCGACTAAAAACTCATACTATGTAGCTGCTTGGGGAATTTCCAAGAGCGAGCCAATAGTAGCCATAGTGTCTGCTGCTTTGTTCTGCATTCAAGGCACTTGTGTAAACTAAAGCTTTGTAAAATGCTGGGGATTTTTGGATGAGGTTTTGGCATTGGGTGCATGTGAGGTGAGGGGATATGATACCATCGTTAAGGTAAGCGTGAATCTCATGGTACCAAGGGGATTAGGGACCAACCAAGATACAAACACGGTTTGAATCCTCATTCGCATAGGTGGGTGTGAGGAGCTGCTCGACTAAAAAATCATACTATGTAGCTGCTTGGGGAATTTCCAAGAGCGAGCCAATAGTAGCCATAGTGTCTGCTGCTTTGTTCTGCATTCAAGGCACTTGTGTAAACTGAAGCTTTGTAAAATGCTGGGTTAGTTGATCAACTAGATCTTTGTGGGGTAATAGCTTTTCATCTTTGGTTTGATATTCATTTAGGACTTGCTTGATGATGAGCTCAGAATCGCCAAAGATTTGTAACTCAGTGATGTTCCATTCTGCAGCTATCTTTAATCTTGCTACGAGAGCTTCATATTCTGCTATATTTTTGGTGCTAGGGAATTGTAGCTTGAAGGCTTTTGGAATGTAATCTCCCTAAGGTGTAACCAACAATATTCCTACCCTTGATCCATGAGATGTGTATGAGCCATCAAAATAAAGTTTCAATGGGGGTTGTTCTTCAATTAGGTAGATATGCTCATCTGGAAATTCTATGATCAAAGGATATGTATCTACTAGAGGCGCATTAGCTAGATGATCTACTATAGCTTGCCCTTTGATTTCCTTTCTGTCCACATACTGGATGTCAAATTTGCTAAGGAGCATAACCCATTTGGCCAAACGCCCTGTAAGTGCTATTCTGGAGAGCATATACTTGAGAGGGTCGATCTTGGAGACTAGTTGGATGGTATGAATTAGCATGTAGTGGTGAAGCTTTTGAGTTGAGAAAACAACTACCAAACAAGCTTTTTCCATAGGAGTATAATTGAGTTCATAACCAACTAGGGTTCTACTGATGTAGTAGATGGCTCTTTCTCTGTCGTAGTCATCAAGCTATGCTAGAAGTGCCCTTAGAGTAGTAGGTGTTGCTAATATGTACAAAATCAAGGGATGACTAGGAATTGGTGGAACCAAGATAGGGGGATTGGTGAGATACTACTTGAGCTGATCAAAGTTGCGCTGACATAAAGGATCCCACTTGAAGTTCTCATCCTTCTTCAGTAAATGTGCAAATGGTGTACACTTATCTGCAAGCTGGGAGATGAAGCGCCAGAAAAATTGAAGCTTTCCTTGAAGAGAGTGACGCTGTCACAGTGTCTGGGGAGGAGGCATGTCTAAGATAGCCTTGACCTTCTTGGGGTCGATCTCTATACCTCATTTAGAAACTATAAAGCCTAGAAGCTTGCCAGATGTGACCCCAAAGACACACTTCTTGGGATTCAGCATGAGATGATATTTGGCTAACCTATCAAAGACTTTCTCCAGGTCAGCAAGATGATCTATGAACGTGTGAGATTTAACCAAGATATCATCCACATAATCCTCCAAAATGCTATAGATAAGATCATGGAAAATGGCTGTCATAGCTCTTTGATAGGTAGCCCCAACATTCTTTAGGCCAAAAGGCATCATGTTGTAATAAAAGGTTCCCCAAGGGGTAGTGAATGCTATCTTATGCTGATCCTCTTTTGCAATCTTGATTTGATTATACCCAGAAAATCCATCCATGAGGGACAAAATTTCATGTCCAGCTGTAAGATCTACAATCATATCTATTTTGGGCAAGGGAAAATCATCTTTTGGACAAGCTTTGTTAAGATCTCTGAAATCAGTGCAGATTCTGATATCACCGGAAGGTTTAGTGACAGGGACCATGTTGGAGATCCACTTTGAGTAGTCAATAGGTCGGATAACCTTAGCAACTAACATTCTTTCTAATTCAGCTTTGACTAGTAATGTCGCCTTGGAGTGCATTTTTCTAAGCTTTTGTCTGACGGGCTTGATCTTTGGATTGACTGCAAGATGATGAACTACAAGCTTTGGATCAAGTCCTAGCATGTCCTGATATGACCATGCAAATCGGCCAATGTTCTCTCTTAAGACCTCAAAGAGGAGGTCAACTTGGTCTTGTGATAGGGATGCAACAATGTGAACAAGTCTGGGGATCTCTAAAGAACCGATGTTGACTTCTCTAGTATCCTCAATTAGAATAGAAGACACCTCTGGTCAATTATCTTGAGGAGGCAATGCTAAATCCTCATGTTCTACCTGTGACTCTAGATTTTCTTGCTGAGGGGTTCTCTTCGCTGCCTTAGCTAGTCTCGGATTCACCTTAGTTCCAGTTTTGGGTGTATCGAAACTAGGTTGGGTACCTACAAAAATAACAACAAACCTTTTGCAAGAACACATAAGCAAACCATGTTAGACTTGGTTAGTTTGTCATAACAACAAAAAAAAACCAAAACATGATTAGATAGACCCAAATGTGGGGTCCCACCAGGCGTGCCAAAATGTAGAACAAGATTTAGTGTGCAAAGAACATTAACATTAAAGTAAACATTCACAAACTAAAACTAAATTCACATATAAGTTTAGACAAAGAAAGCAAACAAGAAATGCAAACCTCAAAAGAGAAAACACTTCATGCTTCCTTGATTTTGTAGATGTGTTCTTTGATGTGGATGTATGCTCAATTGCTTGCCCAATTGCTTCAATGGTGGAGATGGGTAATGGAAAATTGGTAGCCTTGTGAGCTCTCAATTTGGCATTATAAGGTTAAAATTGATGACTTTAGTTCTCAAAATAGCATGGTAACTTTAGCTCAAAGATTGTGATGATATGGCTTGGGAGGGGATTCAATTTATAGGCAAGAGGCTTGAGGGATGGAGGGCTAAGATGCAAGGATGGAGAGATGGTTAAGGAGGGCTAAGATGCACTCAAAGGGCAGCACATGGATTGTGCTTGTTTAGCACCAATGGGAAGGTAACACTTGTCACAAGGAGGATGAGTGTGAGAGGGTAGGATAAGGGGTTGGTTAAAGGCATAATGAGGGAGATTGAGTATGGAAGAGGGATGTAAGAGTCATGAGTGGGCTTGTAAGAGTCTTTTATGGTTTGTAAGAGCACTCATGGCTTGGTGGTTGGGATATTTTGGAGAGGGGACTTTGATTTGGTTTAGGAAAGTCTTAAACTTGTTTAGGGAATGTGACAACATTAGGGGGTGGATTAGGCTTGGGTTTAGGATTAGATTATGGATGTTAGAGATGTGCAGGCGGATGGCATTAATGAGGTTGGGTGAGTTAGTGGCTAAGCTTGGTTAGTATGGGTGGATGGGGTGGATTAGGCTAAATGAAGGATTAGGGATAAGTTAGGGGCTTTTAGATTTGAGAGATTTATTTATCAAATAGATTTATTTAATAAATGAGGATTTTGGAATTAGATAGGAGAATAGAATTTAATTGATAAATGATAGGTTATTTGATTTATCAATTAGGACTATAGATGATTAATTAGATTAATTAGCTAGGGGATGGAAAAGGATTAATTAAATAAGAATTTAATTAATGATGCCTTTAGAGATTGCTAAATTAGATTACCAAAGCGGTGTAATCAAATTTAGGTGTCTACAATAAGTACTTAATTTTGTTTGTTGATGATTACTTTAGGATGATGACTGTGATACTACTCAAATCCAAATCTAATACTTTTTAATTATTTAAGTGGTAATTAGCCAGAGTTAAAAAAGAAATAGGGAAGAGTCTAGAGTGTTTGAGATCTAACAGAGTTGGTGAATTTATTTCCAATGAGTTTAATGCATTTTTTAATGACAGAGAAATCAAAAGACAAATGTTAGCACCAAGGACTCCTTAGAATGGGATAGCTAAAAGGAGAAATAGATCAATCATGGACTATTTTAGAACATTGATAATGGAGAAGAATTATCACAAAAATATTGGAGAGAAGTTGTTTTTACTATTGTCTATACCTTGAATAGAGTGCACGTCAAGAAAGATACAAGTGCTATGCAGTTTGAACTATGGTATGAATATGATCCTAATGTAAAATATTTCAAAATATTTGGAAGAAAATGCTACATATTCAAAGATAATAGGAATGGAAAACTTAATGTCAAGAGTAATGAAGATATATTCCTAGGATATTCCACCAAGAGTAAAGCTTACAAATGTTTGAACTCTAACACTAAAAAAGTTGTGGAAAGTGCACATGTGAAAGTTGATGAAAGACATGATGTTAAATGTAAGAAAGAACCTTGAGATTATAGTACATTCATATACGTAGATGATGGTGTTCCCAAGACTCCTACTAAACAAGAAAACAAAGCTATACTTCCCTAGCAGATAGGGAATGTCGAGATGCAACAACAAGTTGGTGAGTAGTAGACAGTTGGTGTCAAGCATCAGGAAAAATATGTTGAGTCATAGATAGACAATGCCAACCATCAGGTAGATAATGCTGAGCATGCTAAACTAGAACTAGAACTTGAAGAAGAAAGAGATAATGGGCCTGAGATTATTTTTCAAGATGAACTTGTTGAAGAATATAGAAGGAGACCACACATACTAGCTAAGTATGTAAGAAGATATCATAAACCTAAAGAAATTAATGGAGATGCAAAATCTAGTGTTATGACAATAAAGCGACTCAAAAGTGATGCATGCTTACATTGTGAATTTGAGCCCCAATTAGTGAATATGGCCTAGGTAATGAAGATCGGATCCAGGCAATGAATGAAGAAATTAAAAAAATTGAGAAGAACAATAATTGGAACCTAGTACCTAGAACAAAGGACAAATTTTTTATTAGAACAAAGTGGGTTTCTAGGAATAAGCTAAATGAAAAGGGTGAAGTTACAAAGAACAAGACAACATTGGTATGCAAGGGATATGCACAAGAAGAAGGGATTGACTTGTTGGAAACATAAGAGAAGTAACTAAGAGGGGAGGGGTGAATCAGTTACCACTAAAATAAATCCCAAATCCCGTAGATGTCAGCATAGAACATAAACTCTAAAAAAATAATGTAGCTCGACAAACACATAAGAACTTAGTTAATACTGATAATATGTTGTAACTCTAGAACCACTGAAATAACAACTATAACTTGACAAAGCTTAACATGAAAATCTTGGGATATTATCTATGATTAACCTTAATTAACTTAGCTACATACACATGAAAGAAATAGCATGAAAATAAGTGACACCAAGATTTAATGTGGAAATCCAATTTGGAAAAAAACTACCAATTGCAACTAGTTACCTATTTTCACTCTTCTAAAGTGATCCTTGTTAGGAGCCAACCCTATTAAAGGTTACGACACATTGTTAGGTGTGACCCTATTAGAGGATTTAATCACCTTGTTAGAAGTGGCCTTGTTAGAGGTCTTTAAACACTTCAATCTAGAAATGCGACCTTGTTAGAGGATTTACAAATACCAGTTAAGCCAACTCTATTAAGAGATTTAGATCACTACTATAATGCTTAGAGAGTAACAATGAGATGACTTGATTTTAGATCAATTCTAGCTTAAATAATTGATCCTTTTTGATTGAATGTATATTTGCAACTCTTTAAGGATATTCTTTTTATCCTTCTACTTTGCTTCCTCTAAGCATCTTCTATTCTTCCATATATTCTCACTTACATTCAATCCTCAATTTGACCTTACATTTATAGCTTCTGCACTGTCAAGTCATCTTTAATAAATCTTTGAATAATTAATATTCGTCTCCTCAATTGGCTAGAACCAACAAATAAATCCATTAAACTGAATATGGAAAAATAAGACAATCCTTCATTACTAACCAAGTGAACTTGGTTAACACATCTTGACAAACTTCCTTTGGTAACCAAGTGAGCTCAGTTAACACTTAACTTTTGCAAAATTCTCTTCGATGCCTGAGTGAACTTAGTAGACATTGTCTTCTAAACTTGGCAAACACTGGAATGCTTGACAGACACAGGAAACTATCTTCGTTACCCAAGTGAGCTCAACATACACTAACTGGTAAAGATATGACATTTTGTGTAACATCAAAGACAATATACAATTAACCAATTGGTTTCAACAATATCCCTCTTTGGAATTGATTCCAATACAATATGTCATAATACAACGAAATTTTAGAGCAAAAATAGTAAGGATAATATCCTTAGTTTCATTCTAATTCTTATCCATGAGAATTCCCTCTATCAGTGTGAACTCTTTTTGCCTTCAATTTCTTCCTCTATCAACAAACTCCAACATTTTGATATTAGACCAAGTTCATTCTCTTTGACATCTTTGACTAAACTCTCCCTCTTTGATATGAGACACACAATTCTCCCTCTATAGAAAATTTTTGTGATATGACAAAAAACTCTCCCTCTTTGACATCTCATGCCAAAGGAAATATACAGTGAGTTCCAATGTACCTCATGTATAGATTCATATGCATTCTACTCTTTTATTACTGCATCAACTTGAATGATGTTCAACATGCACTGGATGATGCATCACTAAACTTAATTTAGTGAGTTTCAGATAGGGCAATGACCCCTAACTTACCTCTTAGATAAAGAAATGCATCCATAAGTAATGGCTTGATGAATATGTCTATAATTTGTTCTTTAGTATTCACATATTCCAATCTTACCTCTTTATCTTGCACCAATTCTCTCAAAAAATGATTTTTTTTGCAATGTGCTTGGTCTTGGTATGCATCATAGGATTCTTTGATATATTAATTGCACTAGTCTTATTACAGAAGATAACCACTGGATCCTTGATCTCTATGTTCATACCTGCCAACCATTGCTCGAAAAAAACAAATTGGAACAATTAACCACTACTACAATATACTCTACCTCTGCTATAGACCGAGCAATTCAATTCCTCTTCTTACTTGTCCAAGACACTAGTCTTTTACCAAGAAAGAGTGCTCCACCACTAGTGCTTTTCCTATCATCAACACTTCCTACCCAATCAGCATTAGTGAAGGCTTTCAAATCTAAAGTGCCTGCTTTCTTGTACCATAATCCATAGTCTTTAGTACCCTTCAGATACCTCACAATTCTTTTTATTTCCATCATATGATTTTCTTTAGAATTAGCTAAAAATATTGCCACCATACCAATTGCTAATGCAATACCAGACCTTGTATATTAGAAACAATAGTCCACCAAGATGACTGAGAGTTGGGGGGGCAGGGGGGGGAATTAGTTATCCAATTAAGACAATTATCAACATTAATTAATCTTAACCATTCAATCAAAGTAAACAACAAATTCAATTACACCAAATTTGTTAACTAGGGAAACCCTTGATCAGAGGGAAAACTCCAGTGGGAATGATGCCCACAAGATTATGTACTAATATAAATATTCCTTGCTAGAGGATGGATCCTATTAGGATTCAATTACAAAATTTAGTACATATGAGTCTTTGTTAGGAGACTTTGAATCCCAGTTAGGAGATTCCAACCTTGTTAGGAGTTGTAGAAGGTGGAAGGAACCATTGTCCAAACAACTTATGGGGCAAGACCATTGAACTCACTGTTAAACTAATCTTTCAACTATTCCTTGCTTAATAATTGTCTGTACTATAGTTTAATCTCTTTCCTCTATCCTGTCAACTAGACCAATCACTTTCAAACCTTGTAGACCAAGTCACAAACCTTAGATCCAAATATCAAACCTCTGATCTCATAATAAAACCTCAAAAATGAAGTTTTCTTCACCTTTGTTCTACTCTTCTTATCTTTTCATTTCACTCTTCGTGCTTCTTGCAATCATTCATACTCCATACATGATAAAGGAAAATTTCTTTCCTTTATACCAAAGCCATAAAATAATTCCCTAAGTTGGCTATTACACCTTCTCAATTAATTATTATAGGACCTCATTAAGAACACGTTACACTTAGTGATAACATTGATCGTTTGCCTTGTAACTTGAATAAATTTTTGTATGTGTGACATTATAATGAGTGAGATTAGCTACACCATCTCCAAAATGTCTTCTTCACATCTTTAACTTCAGCTTCTCAGAATAAAAAATCTACTAAGAGATATAACAAGTTTACCAGTTGTTGCTTCTATAAACTCTATCTCAGAACAATCTTCACTGAAACTTGCATAACTTCTTCCAAACTTAATATATTATGCTTTTGAAGTTAGCTACATGTACAGGACACTTAGTATTATCTCCTTTTAACCTCACTTAGTGAAAATGCTCAACTATCTGTCTATACCAACTTGATCTTTACCGTTGTTCTTCTGTCAGATACCACATAGAACTACTATGTTGACATCAATGACAAACATAGTCATGAATGTAACATATCATCATGATAATGATATAATCATGTTTCTACAATATTGTAGTTTACCAATCATTGATCTGTGTGTGGTTTGATCTACCTCCTTGGAATCATCATTCTTGGAATCATCATCCTTGATCTACTGGTCTTGAATCTTCCATTCCAATTTTTTTTAGTATCGCCTTGATATATTTAGATTGAGTATTGTAGATACCATCTTTCTTCTATTGAATCTATAATCCAACAAAGAATTTTATCTCTCCAAACATGGACATCTCAAATTCCTTACTTATTTCCTCTAAAAAAGCTTTGCAAAAGTCATCATTTCCAACAAATAATGTGTCATCCACAAAGATTTATGCCAACACAATCTAGTTGTCTGGTCCTTCTTTGATATATAGGCTGCTATTATAATTTATCCTTTGAAAACCTATCTTCATCAAATAGTTATGAAGTCTTTCATACCAAGCTCTGGGAGCTTGCTTGAGACCATACAATGCTTTGTGCAGTTTACAAATTATATCCCTTTTGCTAGGACATAAAAAACCTTTAGGTTGTTCTATGTAAAATTCCTATTCAAGAATTCCATTCAAGAATGCAGATTTTTCACATCTATTTGATAAACTTTAAATCCTTTATATGCAACAGTAAGGTCCTAACACCTTCTAATCTTGCAACAGGAGCAAAAGTTTCACCATAATAAATACATTCTTCTTGAGAATAACCTTTGCATACTAACCTTGCTTTGTTTCTAGAAACTTCTTCATCTTCATTCAGCTTATTTCTAAAAACCCACTTTGTGCCAATTACATTTTTATCCTTGGGTCTAGGAACAAGGTTCCAAGTCTTATTCCTTTCTATATGCTCTATCTCTTCATTCATTACTTCAATCCAAATTTCATTATCCAAAGCATCTTTAACTAGTCTAGGTTACAATTTAGTAAGCAAACATGTACCTTTCAATTTGTTTCATGTCATTATACCATTTGACTTGTCTCTAATGATCTGATCAGATGCATGGTGCCTTCTGACATATCTTGCTAACACAGGTACTTTGGATTTAGAACTTGTTCCACTAGCCTCACCATGATCTTCTATATCAAGCCTAGGTCCCACTGTTTGTGACTCGGGTCCTTCAAACTTGGTTTTCTCCGATTGTAACTCGGTAGCTTCTAATTGTGACTCAAGTCCTTCTAACTATGACTCAGGTTGCACTGGATGCAACTCAAGTGCTTTTGGAGATTTTGGAGACTCAGGAGGTGAATTTTGTTGACTTCCAATTGGATTTGGAAATGTATTAGGTTCAAAGTAAATAATTTTTTTGTAATCCCTAGGTTCTTTGCTACTCTCTTCTTCACTCTTTTATACAAACTCATCAATTCTTACATGTGAACTTTCCATGATCTTATGAGTAGAACAATTTAAACATTTATATGCTTTACTTTTGCTAAAGTATCATAGGAATATGACTTCATCACCTTTGACATCAAATTTACCTTTCCTAGTCTCTTTTAGAATATAATATTTGCTACCAAATATTTTCAAGTAACTTAGATTAAATTTGTAGCCATACCATAGCTCATAAGGAGTTTGATTTGAGTCTTTCTTTAGCTATACTCTATTCAAGGTATGCACTTCAGTACCTTCTAGTATTTGATTGCAACATTTCTTTCTATCATCAAAGTTCTTGCACAATCCATGATGGATATGTTCCTTCTTTTAGCTACACCATTCTACTGTGGTGTACCAAGGGTTGATACTTGTCTTTTAATTCTTATTTTAGTGCATAATTCATTGAATTCATTGGAAATGAATTCACCACCTCTATCTAACCTTAAACACTTTAACTTCTTTTTAGTTTCCTTCTCTACTCTTGCTAGATACCACTTAAACTTTCGAAAAGCTTCAGACTTATCTTTTAGATACATTACAATCATCATTCTAAAATAATCATCAACAAAAAGAATAAAGTATTTATCTCCACTGTAGCTCTCAATTCCAATAGGTTCACATAAGTCAAAATGAACCAGCTCTAAGACTTCTCTAGAATGATAGTTCTTGCTTTTAAAACTTGTCTTGCCCATCTTACCAATTTGACAATTTTTGCATAGGCCCATATTAGGTTTTGCCGAGCTAGGAATACCTCTCACTCTTTTGTTTTTTCTTATCTTGATCATATTATAAAAGTTCACATGACAGAACCTTTTATGCCATAACCAACTTTCTTCTACTTGAGCAATGAAACATGAAATTTCATTCAGATCTAGGTAGAATAGGTTACCTTTTGTTTGATTACCAGACCCAACTAGATTTCCTTTTCCATCTAGCAGCTTGGCCTTCCCATTCATGAATTCTACCTTAAATCCAGTGTTATTCAACTATACCACACTCAGTAGATTATGCTTTGATCTTTCAACCCAATAAGCATTATCACATCTAAGTTCATTGGTTAGTGAGATACAACCTTTTCCCTTTATGCAACATGGTTCATTGTTTCCAAATATTACACTTCCACCATCATAATGTTCCAAATGTTCAAACTTTGTTTTATCACTAGTCACATGATGTGAGCAACCACTATCAATAATCCATGTATCATTTTTTCTAACATGAGAGATAAGTGCTATTTTATCTTCTTCATCATCAAATTAATCTTTTACAACAATATAGACCATTTCATCATCATCACCACTATCTGAATCTCCATAAAACAAGACTTCTTAATTTTTCTTTGTACTCCTTGAATTTCTTGAAAACCTTCTTTCCTTTGTACTTGATGTGCTTCTTTTCATTTTCTTCTTCTCTATTTAGACACCTTGCATCGATGTGACCAACTTCTTCACAAGAAAAATAGATTAGAGAAATTTTACATTTGTACTTTCTTTTGCCTTTAGGATACCTGCTTGCAAGCAATGCTTCAATGGCTTCAAGATCACTATTAGAATTATCTTCCTCTTCACTTTTATATTGTTTTCTTTTAGACTTTGTAGCTTTCTCTTGAGTGTTAACTTGGCTTCAAATGTAGACTCAAGGTTGCTAGAACTATGAGTATAATTATCATAGTTATCTAGCTCAAATGTAGTCAATCTTCGAACTAGAGCATCCAAAGTTATCTTGTTATTTGGATCACATCTCATCTCTTGAATAACAGACACTCAAGTTGCATAGATAAGAAGAAGGGTTGTGAGAAACTTGCTTACTATTGTCACATCATCAATTTTTCCTCTAGAGGCTTTGATTTCACTGACATGAGCTTTGATTCTCACAACATATTTTGTAATGTTTTCATCATCTCTCATCTTCATTTGATCAAACTGACCTCTCAAGCTTTCTGATTTGGCTCTTTTCACATTATCATCACCTCTATAGATATCCTTTAGTTTGGTCCACATGTCATGAATAGTAGCACATCCTTTGATCTCATCAAATTCAACATAGTTAAGAGCTGATGCAATGTCAATCATCATAATGTTATGATTTTTCTTTTCAACAATCTCCTCCACAATCAATGTTCTAGTAGGAGCCTTGTAAGAATTTTCCAAGCATTCCAAACCTAAACCACTGATGGTTTCCATGTGAAACTTCATAATTTCTTGCCATGCCTCGAAGTTATCTCTGTTTAGCTTGAGAATCTCTCTTCTGTAAGACATCCTAATCTTTTAGCTTAGGTCCTTGAAACCTTTTCTGAAAGCACCAAAACCTCTAATACCAATTGTTGGAAATATAAGAGGAGTAACTGAGAGGGAAGGGGTGAATCAGTTTCCACTAAGTTAAATTCCAAATCCCTTAGATGTCAGCATCGAACATAAACTCTACAAAATACTGTAGCTCGACAAACACACAGGCACACGGTTAATACTAATAATATGCTGTAACTCAGTAACCATTGAAATAACAACTATAGCTCGACAAATGATTAACATGTAAATATTATGATATTATCTATAATTAACCTTAATTAACTTATTTGCATACACATGAAAGGAATAACATGAACACATGTGACACCAACATTTTACATGGAAACCCAATTTGGGAAAAACCACCAATTACAACTAGTTACTAATTTTTTCTCTTCTAAAGTGAGCCCTATTAAGAGCCAACCCTATTAAAGGTTAAAGAACATTGTTAGGTGTGACCTTGTTAGAGGATTTAATCACCCTGTTAGGAGTGGCCTTGTTAGAGGTCTTTAGGTATTTCAACCTAGAAAAGCCACCTTGTTAGAGGATTTACAAAAACCAGTTAAGCCAACTCTGTTAAGAGATTTAGATCACTGCTACAATGGTTAGAGAGTAACAATGAGATGACCTAATTTTTGATGCAAATGTATTACTAATTTTAGATGTCAATTCTGCCTTGAATACTTGATCCTTCTTGATCAAATGTATCTTTACAAATCTTTAAGGATATTATGCTTATCTTTATAATTCTCTTCCTCCAAGCATCTTCTATTCTTCCATATACTCTCACTCACATTCAATCCTCAACTTGATCTTATATTTATACCTTATGCATTGTCAAACCAGCTTGAATACAACTTAGAATAATTAATATTCATCTCTTTAGTAAGCTATAACTAACAAAAAAATCTATTAAACTCAATATGGCAAAACAAAAAAAATCCTTCGTTAGCCGACCCTACTTGGTATACACTAACTCAAAAAATATTTTCCTATGTTAACCAAGTGGACTTGGTTAACACTGCATCTTCACAAACTTCTTTTGGTAATTGAGTGAGCTTGGTTGACATTGGTTTCATCCAACTTTCCTTTGTTACTCGAGTGAGCTCGGTTAATACTCAACTTCTACAAACTTTTCTTTGACATCGGCAGACACTATCTTCTAAACTTGGAAAACACTAGAATGCTCGATAGACATAGGAAACTACCTTCATTACTTGAGTGAGCTTTACATGCATTGACTGGTAAAGATATGACATTTTGTGTAACATCAAAGATAACATACAATTAACCAATTTTTTTCAACATGGATATTGTGAAACTTTTGCTCCTATAGCAAGATTGGAAGGATTCAAAACTCTTGTTGCATACCCATCCTACAAAAACCTTAATGTATATCAAATGGATGTCAAATCTATATTTTTGAATGGTATACTTGAGAAAGAAGTATACATAGAATAACCTGAAGGATTTGTGGACTCAGACAAGAAAATAATGATATGTAAACTGCAAAAAGTTCAATATGGATTGAAACAAGCTCTAAGAGCATGGTATGCAAGAATTCATAATTACTTGGAGAAGATAGGTTTTGAAATGAAAAATGATAACAATAATCTATACTTGAAGAATGGTAAGAACAATGAGGTACTACTATTTGAAATCATTGTTGATGACATTATATCTGGAGGAAAATGAGCATTATGTAAATCACTTGCTAATGAAATAAAGAAGGATTTACATAATGAAAATGAGCATTATGTAAATCACTTTCTTTCCCAAATTTCATTTGATATACTTGTAAACCATATTCTTTGTTGGTTTACAAGTATATCAAATGAAATTTGATATTTTCATTACTCAATCCAAATATACAAGTGAGAAATAGAACATTATTTCCCAATTAGTAGTTGAAGCCAAGTATGTGACAGCTATAGTGAACTGTTCAAACATTATGTGGATCAAGAAATTATTGAAAGGAATGAAGGAATAGATTATAGGTCTAGCGGTTATCTATTGTGATTACACAAGTTCTATCAACATATCAAATAATCTTGTTATGCACACAAAGACAAAATACATGCTATCAAGTATCATTACTTGAGAGAACTAGTTCAAGGCAAAGAAGTGAACTTAGAATATGTACACACCAAAGAAAAAATTGCTGATGTATTCACTAAAGCCTTACCTAAATATTCTCATGAATATCTCAGAGGTAAACTGGGGGTGATTCCCCTAAGAAAATCTACTTAAGCTACAAAGAGGCACTACATCAAAAGTGCTAATAAGATTATCTTAAACATTGACAAAGATTGTTCTACTTTCAGAGGTTCCTTAGGTAAAGTATAGAAGAAGATTAGAATAATAGATGATTCATATATAGATGATAGAATTAAGCCTTCACATATACTTATCTATATAATCAAGATGTATGAAGAAAATGAATCTCAGAGAGATAGTGTATTTGGCATTGTTATCAAAGAGGGAGAGAAGTACTTGTAGACGCTTAAAATTGTTCCTAAAGACTATATTAATTTATTAATATTGCCCATGACATTGTAATTATTTATTAATTAATTAATTATATTGGTCACATTCTTCTACTTATTTAATTAAATTAATTAATTAAATAAGTTCATTCTCCTCAGTATTTAAATTTAATTTAAATACTCTTAGGCCTAATGTGTTAAATTAATTTAACACATGATCCTCCATGTTTCTCCCTTTTAAATAAATTTTATTTATTTAAATCCCCATATCCCATTAATTCTTCTAAAACTATGATTAAATTAAATCCTATTTAATTTAATCTTAAGTCTAGCCTTAAACTTAGCCTACACCCATCATTTTCATCCTGTTAAGCCTACTTTTTCTCTAATCCCACTTAATCATCCTAATCTCCTTCCTAATCCCCCTCATTAGCCTAAGTGTGTGCTCACACACGTGTGAGAAGGCATGCCTACACACTCCCCTTTGCACTCTTGTCTCCCACTCTTCTTCTCAAGTTTGCTCACACATGTGTGAGAAAACTTTGAATTTTTGACCACTTGCATGGCTTGCATGTCACCTTATGTGGCAGCTACATGGATGCCACCTCACTAAGCCCTCCCTCAAGCCTATAAATAGAGGCCTTGTCTCAAGAATTTCCATCTCTCATTATTGCATTGTTATCATGTTGGTTTGAGATTTGAGTTTTTAGTTGCGCTTGCATGCTAATTTGAGCTTTCATAGTAGCTTTCATGGTAGTTTTCATAGTGATTTCTAGATGCATACTAACCATTTGGTAGCTAGTTTAGCTTTTCATTTGCATCATTATTTTAGTTTACTTATGCATTCACATTTCCTTTGCATTTATATGTTAGTGTAGCTTGCATACTTAGGTGGTTTTCTTGGTTGCATTTCATTTTCATCTTTGAATGCTTTAAGTATGGCTTTCACCATAGCCATTTTTTGAGGTGTTATTCATCTCATGTAGCTTAGGTTCATATTTTATCATCACTCACATTTACACATCCACATTCAAGAGATTCAGTACATTTTTGTGTTTGAGAAAGCACACCAAACATATCCCACATCTTAACACACCAAAAAGGCCTTTGATGGGTGTCTTTATTGAGTTGTAGAGGTGGCTTGAGGGCTTGATTTGTTGGCTACTTTGAGTTGCAAAACTCAAGCAAACATTAGTTAAGGTTTCTTTTATTTTGATGAGTAATTGTTGCATGTTTTGATTTGAACTAATGTTTGCTTATTTATTCATGCTCCCAACAGGTCACTTCTTCTAGCACACATTTTGGCATGCTCGATGGGACCCACGTCCTTGATTTCATTTTAAAAATCTGCAAGCAAACCTTGTTTAGCCATAGAAATCCTCGCATTATTGTCTCTGTGGGATGCAACATCATCTGCAATAGTCATCTGCGCAGATTAGCATCTGTGCAGACTAACGTTTTCGCTTCCTAGCATCTCTACTGTAGCTAAAAACTCACCTTTGCCACAAAAATATTACTTTAGCATCTGCATAGGAGAACATTCTGTTGTCTAGGTTTCCACATTGTCGTTTACAAAGTTTGCTTTGTCATCTGTGAATATCGATATGTCGTCTGCGTGTTGTACAACTCCTAGTTGTTATCTACAAATTTTGGCATCTCTGCATTTCACATTCTCATCTTTGTCTAATATAGTGCCACATCACCACAAATTGCACTAAATTTTTCCTCTATCGTCTATGATTTTTGTTGTCTACAATTTTTAGCGTCTCTGTATTTTGTCGTCTCCAAGTTTTAGCATCTGCGCCTGTATTTTGTTGTCTGTGCCTATAGACAACGTTGCCCAAGTTTTTAAATTATTTTTTCTATATGGTGACTTACAAATTTTTACTAATGGTTTTTCATGTAGAGAGTTAACCTTGAAAAAAAAAAAAAAAAAAACAAAACCAATAGTAATTTTTATCACTAAGGAAATTTGAAGTGATTTTTATCACTTAGACTCAAAAGTTAATGAACTTGTATGCTTTAATCACTTTTATTGGAATGGATGAATGTTAGAATAGAAAATATTTGGACTTAGTGCTTAAAATTGATACGAATATTAGCATAGCAAACATTTGAACTTGGTGCTTAAAATTGACATGGATGTTAGTATAGCAAACATTTGGACTTGGTGCTTAAAATTGACATGAATGTTAGAGTAGATAACATTTGGACTTGGTGCTTAAAATTGACATGAATGTTAGGGTAGAAACAATATTTGAATCTGGTGCATAAAAATAACTCACACTATCTTGAATGCATTAAGAGATAATGGACGTGTATGTCTAGGCTAGAGAACATTTGGAATTGGTGCTTAAAATTGACATGTATGCCTAGGCTAGAACACATTGGGGTTTGGTGCTTAAAATGAAGTCACACACTCTTGAATGCACTAAAGGAAATTTACCATTATTTTCAGCATCTTTCATTTTCAACATTTTATTTACGCATGCTCGCTTTACTTTCTTGTTGACAAATCCACATTTTTTTATTTACGTTGACATCATTTCAAGTTGGAAAGAACCTTGCATGTTTTAATCACGAGTGTCTTCAAGTAGATAGAAAACTTAAAGCTTCATTGGGAAAGAAAAAATGTCTTTTAAACCCCAAGACTAGTTACGTATTCTCTCCCCTCGTGCCTTCGGGTGATCTTGGGTGCACAAGAAATAAGTGGTTTTCTTTTTCTTTTTTTAGGAGGCCTACTTGAGGATTTCATCACCCCTTGGGATGACCTCAACTCCAGTGTTTTGGTGAAGTATAAATATTTAGAGGTGAATTGAAAGACACCTCTCTTGAAAGCATAATATTGTCACTCTTGGCTAAGCCCCAAAGAACTCTATACCTTTGGGATGTGAAGGAGGAGATTTGGGTTACCATCTCCCCCTGGTTGTGTGGCAGTATTTTCTTTTATCTATATATTTGGGCCTCACGTACCTTGCGTATATCAAGGACACCCCTTAGATAAGCCTTGTCCATCCTAGTGGCAGCCTTATTAGGATTGTTGGCATGTTCAGCGTGCTTATTCAAACATTCAAAACCTAAGCCAAACATCAAACAGGTTCTAAAACAAGTGAAATTGTGAGGTAACCCTTCATTAAGTGAAACAATGGTAAGTGAGGTCCTCTTGACTCACGGTTATTTTTAGCATGTCTTACATTGACAGTGGTTGAGTCTAGTTAAGTCTTGTTGCAAAGTTTTTGGGTACTTGAAATTTGGGTCTTGTTTTATTCCTGCCATGACTGATAAAGTCAACCAAGTCAAGCATAAGAAAGTGAAATTGTCTAAAACACCCATCTACAAGGAAAGGAAGAACCTTGCACATGGTGACAAACAATTTTGATACGCTATCAAAGACATTCAAAAGGAAGAAGCTAGACAAGACCGTTATGATAGAATTGAATACAATGGAAAACTTCGAAATTGGTCTGCCTTCCTAGGAGTGAACCCAAGGTTTTTATTTCCAGTAAACGAGGATTGAGATAACTGCATAAGTGACCATAATATCTTCCATATCTATTTCCATTTTCCAAACTCCTAGTCTTCCATTTTCAAATCTTCTTCTAGAGAGCTTGACCCTTTAAAACATCTTTTGAAATTGCGACGCTAGACCTTTCATCCATAGGCTAACATTTATCTTAATTACACTTACTTATTTGGGATCACAAGTCCATCTCCAAATAGGGAGTAATCAATTTAGTGTCCTATCTTGCCTAAAGATCACTTGACTATCTTTGGTAGGAGAAAGATACTATTATCCTTTAAATCAAACTTTGTTTGCTAAACCAAAGTCTTCGGTCCACATTTGGGTAGTTGACCCTTTAATCACATAAGGTTAATAGCTCTCATCCTCATTTTCTTTTTCTCCCATAATCTTTCACCAATTAGTTGGTCACTATTGCATGGTACACACACAATTAGGAAGGTTCACATTTAATCCCATGTCACGTTTGTGGGAATCGTTGAGACAATCAGAGATGGAGAATCCATTTCCTCCACACACAACTTCATTAGGGAGCACAATTCCCTCTAGTTCAAACCTTGGTATGCCTAACTCAACATCCATGCAGGAACCAAAAGATCCCTTTTGTAAC
Source organism: Cupressus sempervirens (assembly GCA_028749045.1). Taxonomy (NCBI): domain Eukaryota; kingdom Viridiplantae; phylum Streptophyta; class Pinopsida; order Cupressales; family Cupressaceae; genus Cupressus; species Cupressus sempervirens. The sequence continues at coordinate 557,919,875 of CM053788.1, read as the reverse complement.
ACAACTTTGGGGGGTGATGATGAAGAAGTATACCAAGATGAAGATCCTATTGACCCCAACGATGTACCCAGTGATGTTAGGATGTTCCTTGTAGATCCATACAATTTGAAAATAATGGAGAAATCCATTAGGGTAAACAAAACTAAGATATTCCTAAATTTGGTCAAAGATGGTGTCAATGTTCCCCCAAGCTTTGATGAGAACACCTTGTTTAGAAAAATTACAAAAGGTGGTGCTCTCATATTGCCTACTTCAAACGTAGCTCCAACTTCTAGCAAAGGGAAAGAAACCATGGTGGAAACTAGTGCTGTGCCTACATCCGACACTTCCACGCAATCAACCTTTCAATTGAGTGTAGAACATATTCAACAAATCATTAGTGCTATGCCCAATGCTACCACACATGCTAACATTCCACAATCCACCTTGACAGGTACCACTATGGGATGCTTAAACATTGGGCAAGTGTCTACTCAACCAATGGCAATTCTGACACAAACAATGCACTCATCTTATTTTCAAATACCAACAAGTATGGTAAAGACATCTGTGCCAATTCCAACAACTGCATATCAATACATTGACCAAAGTGGATTACTTCCACCCCCTCACACTACATTTGGGACTCCTTACAATTTAAGAGGTGGATTCATGAACTCCCAACGATCACAAGTGCAACCCAATCAAGATTTGGCTCAACAATTCCAAGAATTGCAAAATGTGGTCCTTAGCATGAACAACAAAGGGGTGAAGGAATTCTCTTTTGAGAAAATTTGTCCTTTTTCATTCGATAAATCCATCAATATGGTACCATTTCCACCCAGTTTTGAAATTCCTAAATTTGACAAGTATACAGGAGAGACATGCCCTATCACACATCGCAAGGAATTTTCCATTCTGTGCCAATAAGTAGCTTACAATGATGATTATCTTAAGAGACTCTTTGCACGAAGTCTTGGAGGCCCCACACTAGAATGGTTAATGAATTTACCTAAGGGTTCCTTTACTTCCTTCAATGATTTGACAAGCAAGTTTATAGCACAATATTCTTACAACTTTGAACATCATGCCTCATTGAGTGATTTGTGCAACACAAAGCAACGAAGCGGTGAAACATTTGCCAACTTTCTACAATGATGGAGGCATCTTGCTAACCGTATGCCCTACAAAATTGAGGATTCCCACCTTGTAGATATATTTATCAAGAACTTGATACCCAAAATGTCTTTCCACATGAACATGGCTAGCCCTGAAGACTTTTCCACTTTACTCAAGAAGGGCAAGAATATTGAAAATGGACTTTTGGAAAAAGGTACCATTAAACATTATAATTCATCATCCTCACACAATGAGGCAAACAACAATAGAAAACCCAAATTTTGGTCCAAGAACAAAGGTGTCACGCACGATGGTGTCACTGATGTCAAAAACCTTCAAGGAGGAAACAACAACAACTATTGTAACCGAAACAACAACAATTCAAACAATGACAATCAAAAATCTCACAATCAAACACAATTCTTTCTTTCAACAACAACAACTACAACTGTGACTATGATTGTAATAGAAAGTTCATTAACTTTTGTGAACCCTTGGAAGCCATATTTCAAAAATTAGTAGATCACAATTTGATGGTATTTCCTAACACATGACCCTTTTATGAGAACCAACCCAAATCAAAATGGTATAGGGAAAATGAATATTGCAAATACCATCGCATTAAAGGTCATGACACAAACAAGTGTATAAAACTCAAAGTCTTCATCCAAAATCTTGTCGATGATGGAGAGATTGAGGTAGAAGGAGGACCATCATCTAAAAATACTAAGCTAAAGATATTTCAAAAACCATTTTTTGATCACAACAACGACAATAACAACAATGGAAACAACAATGCGAACAATGCAAATCGAGCTTCCACATCAAATGCATTACCTTATGATTATTCTACTAACCAAATATCAGGGTTTGACTCCTTGTGTGGTAAAATTGAAATCAATGATATATGTGGATTTAGCTCCATGTGCGGTTGCACTGAGGAGACAAACACTCATCTTAATACCCTTGTCCTACAAGTAGTTGATTGTGATGCCACCACCCAATGAGGAAGACTTACTTTGCAAGTTGCCACTCCTAATCACTCTAATCCATCAGTGCCACATGCACCTGCCATACCATCCACTTCACAAAGGCCCACTTCTTGCTATGATGTGTTATCCTAGTTAGGTAAGACTCCTGCACAAATATCCATTCTTGAGCTCTTAACCACATCACCCACCCACAAAGAAATCTTGGAGAAGGCTCTTTTAGAGTCTCATGTTCCTGAAAACATTAATGCCTCCTAATTCACCTCCATGATTGGAAACCTTGTTGCCGAACAACACCTTGTTTTCATAGATAAAAATTTCCAAGGTCTTGATCCCTACCATAATTTGTCACTCCATATTGAAGTCCTTATACAATGACATAAGATTAAAAGAGTCCTTATAGATAATGGATACAGTTTGAATCTATGTACATTGAAGATGATTCATTTCTTGGGACTTCTAGAAGACCTCCTAGATATCAATAAAAGGATAACAATCAAAGCCTATGATGAAAGGGGAAGAGAGTCAAAAGGAGTTATCATGTTACATCTAAAGGTTGGACCCACCATTATAAATACTGAATGCCATGTCCTAGACTTGGATTTTCCATATAACATTTTGCTTGGTTGACCTTGGTTACATAAACTAAAGGCTATCCCATCTACCTATCATCAATGCTTGAAATTCCATCACCAAGGAAGAGAGGTCACAATCCCAGGGGATCCTACTCCTTTTGCATTTTGTAAAAGATTGGAAGGTGCACCAGCAAATTTTTGTCCAATCAGTGAGTTTGCCAAAGTTATACCTAAGCTTCTCACTATAACAGAATCACCTTCCACAATAGTGCTAGAATTACCCAGTGATGATTCCAATTCCTGCAAAGGAAAAGAGAAGGTGGGAGATACTAAGGTCAATACTATAGGAAAGAAGGTTACATTTACTGATTTGGGAATGGGAGAGTATAAGTTTGAAAATGCCTTGTGTGTTGGACAACTACCACTCTCCCCTCACTCCTTTGGAAAACCTTCACAATTGCCACCTCTTGCCAACAAAGAGACTATGCATATTAACAAGACAACATTTGAACATTGGGGTTCACTTAGTGATGAACATATGGAATCTAATATTCTAAATTGGCTATACTATGATGGAAAAGATGACCCTGTTGAGATCCCCAAGGATAAGTATGTTAAGGCCCCTCCCATTATCAAAAACATGGGATATCATGGTACCGGCCTTGGACCTAAAGAAGATAGAATGAGACAACCCTTAGAAGCTAATAGCTATCCTAAAGGACGTGGATTGGGCTCCATTAAACCTAAGGTATCCTTTGCTGACAACCATTGTACGATTTAACCTGATTCTGAGACTGAAGAGGAGGAATTCTTCAAAGTGCCTTTCCAATGCATTAAGGATGACCTAGATAACTATGTCCATGCCATTACCATAGATGACCTTTCATCCATCGACCTACCTCTCACTATCCCTGACATGATAAACTGGGATCTTCAAGATACACCACCAACTCTCGATATCTGTAAGTCTAATGAAGTAGTGATGGCACTCTTTGGCCTTAAGAATATCTGAGATTATGAACATGAGATCTAATACAATGAGGAAGCCTACTTTGGTAACCAAGTCAACTCTCTTAGTCACAACAGTGAAAAAGAAAATAAAAAAGATAAAATAAAAGAAACATCCTCTAGTGAAAACTCTTCCAGGGCACTTTTGGATGAAGAAAAATATATAATAAAGGACACATCTTTTGGTGAAAACCTCTTAGAGGCACCAGAAGAGGGAGAGATTGACTTGCCATTTATATCTTTACCACCAAAAAAGTCATCTATTTTGAATGAAGATAGAATTCTAGTCAACTTGGGTGCAAAAGATAATCCACAAATCACCTATATTGCCGCTACCCTAAATCCTGAAGAGAAAAAAGCCATGATTGAATTCTTGAGAAAGGGTAAAATCAATTTTGCATGGACCTATAGAGATATGCTAGGTTTAGATACGGATTTGGTTGCACATGATTTGATATTAGATCCCAAGATTAAACCAGTGAAGCAAAAGTTGTGCAAGATGCATCCTAAGGTAGCACTTTTAGTCAAAGTAGAATTACAGAAAATTTTAGAGGCAAAGTTCATTTGCCCTATTGATTATCTTGAGTGGGTCTCCAACATTGTTCCTATAGGAAAGCATCTGGGGGCATCCGTGTTTGTTCAAATTTTTGAGATTTAAATCTTGCATGTCCTAAGGATGATTTTCCACTTCCTAACATAAACATCATAGTGGATTTGACTGCTAGACATGAGATGTTGTCTTTGATGGATGGTTTTTCCAGTTACAATCAAATCAAAATTTCAAAAGAAGATCAACATAAAATGACATTTACCACCCCATGGGGAATCTTTTGTTATCAAGTCATGCCTTTTGGCTTGAAAAATGCCGGTGCCACTTATCAATGCGCAATGACCACCATATTTCATGATCTTCTACATGTCATAATGGAGGACTATGTTGATGACACCCTAGGAAAATCAAAGACATGTGAGTCCCACATTGATGTTCTCACCATCATTTTTGAAAGGTTGGAGAAATATAAAGTGTACCTTAATCCAAAGAAATGTGTATTTGGGGTCAAATCAGGCAAATTGTTAGGCTACATTGTATCAAGAAGAGGTATTGAGGTAGATCCTACAAAAGTGAAAGCCACCATGGATATGCCTCCACCTACAACATTGAAACAACTTCATAGTTTTCAAGGAAAGTTACAATCCATTAGGAGATTTGTGTGACAATTAACAGATAAGGTCCATCCACTTCAACATTTGCTTCGCAAGGGAAACAAGTTTCAATGGAATTATCTATGCCAAAAAGCGTTTGAACAAATTAAGACATATTTGGCTAATCCTCCAATTCTAGTCCCTCCAGTTATAGGATGACCATTGATTCTATACATTTCATCTACTTTAGTTGCCCTAGGAGCACTTTTGGCACAATTAGATGACAATGGGAATGAGCAAGCTATATATTACCTCAGTTGAACACTAGTTGGCTATGAGTTGAACTACATTGCTATTGAGTGAGCATGTTTGGTTGTAGTATTTTGTACGCATAAGTTCTACCATTATATGCTTAATCATACTACATACCTCATTGCTAAGATAGATCCACTAGAATATTTGCTATCAAAAGCTGCCCTCACTAGTCGAGCAGCAAAATGGGTCTTGATTTTAAGTGAATTCGACATTGTTGATAAGGATCGTAAGGCCATTAAAGGAAAAGTAATTGCATATCAGCTTGCTGAAGGTCCTCTTCAAGGTGACCATCCCATTGTAGCAGATTTTCTAGACGACACAATTATGACTATATCCCCTAATACACCATGGAAACTATTTTTTGATGGATCCTTTACACAAAAGGGATCAAGGGTAGGAATTTTGTTTGTAACACCATAAGGGGATCTCATTCCTGAGTCTTATAAAATCTCATTCCCTTGCACAAAAAAATAGCTGAGTATGAAGGTTTAGTCACAGGACTACGTCAAGCCATCAGATGGAATATCAAAAACCTTCTTGTTTTTGGAGACTCACAATTGGTCATTAAAAAAGTCACATATGAATACCACACCAAGGATGAGGAATTGTTGCCTTATCACAAGATAGTGGAGGATCTTAAGCAGCACTTTACATAAATTATTTTTCAGAAGATACCAAGGGGTAATAATAAAGTAGCAGATGCTATGGAAACTATTGCCTCCATGATTGCCATGCTAGAATATAGTCCTAAATGTGAGTTTCTTGTTGAGAATCTTTTTACTCCTGCTTATGAGAAAACTAATTCAGAGTTGGTGTGTGAGATTGTCGGTCCTGAGTCTCCATGGTATGCCAACATCTTTTCCTATTTACCTCACAAAACCATTCCCATAGCCCTCACCCCAAATTAGAGAAAAACCTTCATTCGTCGCACAACCCGATATACCATCCTAGGTAACACACTTTTCTGAAAACATTTTGATGGAACCCTCCTTTGATGTCTCAGTTAAGATGAAGCCAGAATGGCATTAGAAGAGGTTCACCAAGGGATTTTTGGTGCCCACTCTAGTGGCCTTACGTTAGTGAAAAAGCTTCTTAGGATAGGTTACTATTGGCCCACTATGGATGCAGATGGATATCATTTTTTGAAGAGATGTGTTCCTTGTCAACAACATGGCAATTTGATACATGCTGGGGATTCAATCTTGTTGGTCAAGTATACCCAAACTCCTCAAACAACCACAAGTATATTATTTCCGCCACTAAGTACTTTACAAAGTGGGTCGAGGCTATTCCATTAACCTACATCACTAGAAAATAGATTTCAAAGTTCATCTTGAACTACATTATCTGTCATTTCAGCATACCTCAAGATATCATGATTGATAATGGAACCCCTTTCAAAAATTAAGAAGTTGCCACATTATGTAGGAAATTCGAAATCACCCAGCATTTTTCCACTAGATACTACCCCCAAGACAATGGCCAAGCTAAAGCTACTAATAAAACCATTTTGAAAATCCTAAAGAAAACTGTTGATGTAGCTAGCCATGATTGGCATCTCTATCTCGCTCCTACCCTTTGGGCCTACCATACCTCCATCTGTACCCCCAAAAGAGCCACTCCATTTTCCCTTGTTTATGATTTTGAGGCTATCTTACCCATCGAAATTGAGCTCCCTTCGCTTAGAATCTCTCTCAAGAATTTGATGTCCGAAGAAGAATATAGAGTTGCTCGCTTGCAAGAGCTGCAACTCCTTGATGAGAGACACCTAAATGCTCTAAACCACCTCCGCATGTATCAAAATCACCTTTAGCTTCAGTATAATAAGAAAGTCAAGCCAGGAGAGTTTGAAGTGGGTTACTTAGTTTTGTAGCATAATATGAGGAACCTCTAGAACTGTGAAAAGAAAGGAAAGTTTGAGGCAAATTGGCTAGGTCTGTTTATCATTATAGCCAAATATGTTTTTGGGGCATATTAGATTGCTACTTCAAAGGGAGATCTGCTCCCTGAGCCTGTAAATATCTAGCATCTCAAGCGATTCTATGCTTGAGCCTTTGTAGTTCCTGTACAGTGTTTATAGTCTCGCAAAAATCCAAAAAAAATCAAAAAATTAGAAAAAACCAAAAAAAATTCATAAAATGTTCTTCGAAAAAAGCCTAAAAAGAAAAAAATGTTCCTGACAAAAGTATGGTTGATCCATTGTCTATAAGGCTCGTTTTGCTTCACTTCATTCCACCATTTCATTTCCCTTGTGCAAAGTCTTATCTAGCTTTTTGCGTTTCATGCATCCAATAAAAGACCTCTTGTCTGTAAGGCTTCACTTCACCTCCATCTTTTAAAAGACCTCTAGTTTGTGAGGCATTTTTTGTCAAGTGGTTAACCAATCCCATCACATAGATCTTTTTCACAATAGTGACCACACTTGGACTTACACAAAATCACCATTTGAGACCTAATGATTCAAGAAACTTGTTTGCTTCACAGCCCCTGCCGAAAAAAAATGATTTTATTGACATCTGACTTGACACATTATTATAGGATGAATCCTTCCTATAGGTGACATTGCGAAATTCACTTCTAGACCTAAGGTTCTTGGCAGGAACTGTGGACTGAATGACTACTTGGTCATGAGGTCTCTTTTTGGTTGATTTTTATTTTTGTGTGTTAGTGAAAGCCTTTTATGGTGCACCTTGATCTTCTATATTTTGGTCATACTTGAATGGATCTCATTGATTACACATGTTGTTTGTGGTATGATCTATTTTTTTTTGAGGCTTTATTTCATATGTGTTAGTTTTAGGTTATGTTAATGCATTGCGCAATGGGGGCAACAGGTTAGCACACTTTCTACCAAAGATCCCTAAAAAGACTTTGGGTGTGCCCAGACCTCTCCATGGCATATATGGCATTTGATCCATCATGACTATGCAAACTACACCTATCATTTTAAAGTATCTATGGTTTGAAAGACTCATGTCATTTATGCTTCTATAGCATATAATGCATCAACTCATTTGCAAAATCAACTTAAGGTGTGCTCTCCATATAAACACAATGAAATCTCTTGATATCATGTAGTAAGGTGTCATGTAGCTAGGGTTTTCATTCGATTCATGCTTGAGACAAGGTCCTATTTATTTTCTCCCTCCTATGCTACACTGCTAGATTTCTATAAGTGACAGTTTGGACAAATATTCATTTTAGGTTGCATTTTCATTAGGTTGCATTCCTTAGTTCATTTTCATTAGGTTGCATTCATTAGTTCATTTTCATTAGGTTGCATTCCTTAGTTCATTTTCATTAGGTTGCATTCATTAGTTCATTTTCATTAGGTTGCATTCATTTTAGTTTATGTTTATTAGTGTTCCTTTTTCATTTTATTAGATTGCATTGATCGTTCATTTCATTAATTACATGCATCCATTTTAGTCATCAAATCTAGGGGCATATACATCATAATCACATCTCACATATATATAGTGCATCCATACATGTAAATAAAGCAATGCATACATAATCAACAACAAAACTTGCATCATCCACATGTTAGGCATCATGTACAAATACATACATCATAGGAAACATCACATAGCATCACATCCTGCATCACAAATGTCAATATCCACATCATAAACATCATGTGCATCATAGAATTCCATACACATATAGAGCCATCGAATAATTTCATGTATATATCTTAAAAAATAGTGTTTGTACAATCCATATACAAATCATGTAGAATTATATAGTACAAATGCATCATCAAAAACTCGCTGCATCTGCACATATCTGTCAAAAATTGATCACTATACAAAATCAAGTCACTGGCTGTTAGGGCCCAACCCCCCCTGTATCCCCCCCCTCGAGGAGGTCTCTTCTATCCTACAGACTGCTCTGATCTAGCTCTGCCCCCTGAGATCCATGAGCTGGCCCCCCTCTCAAAATCTAGTTGTCACCGATCGACAGGCACAACCTCAATATAAAGCGATCTATAATAGGTTGCCTCTCGTATGGCCCATGCCTTTGCTTGGCTAGCTGCAATGGCCTCCTGCATCACTGTGATAGTTGCCCCAGGCTATAGCATCTATCTAGCTATGTCCCTCTGCCTACGGTATCCATCCAGCTGTGCCTAATGGATGGCCCACTCGACCCATAATGTGGCCACCTCCCCTTGGAGTCTTTCTAGTTCCACCTGCTCCTCTACCTCTGTGTGGCTCCCCATCCCTGCAAACTCCTTGGAATCCACTTGTGCCTATAGGGCTACTAAGGCCTCCTATGCACTATCTCCTTTTTCCCTCTGCACCTGCAAATCTACTTGTATGGCCCCCATGGCCTGCTCTATGCTATCTGCTCGTGCCTGCTGCACCTGTGCTACCCGTTGTAGCTAGGCTACCTCTACACAGAGGCTATCTCACTCAACCCTCACCATATCTGGATCCTCTGCTGGCCCCTATCTCTATCCCCCTGTTGGCACCTATACCTGTACCTGTACCTGTGGCCCCTATGCTAGTGCCTATACTGGTGCTGGCCCTGGCCCTCTCCTCGCTTGGGCTCTGCACCCTCACGGTCCCTCCTGTGCCCCCTATGCTAGTGGTGGTGTCATAGCTGCCTGCCCACCATCCCCTACTCCATCCCCCTCCCCCTATGGCTGCTCTGCTGGTGGAGGCACCCCAGGCACTATGAGTCTAACTCGCTGGTGGGTTGCCCACCACTGTGCATATGCCGATGTCACACTTGCATCTCCCCTATCTTTTCCATGTACCCACAACACTATTGGCATGGATACCCATGATATGCAAGCCAACCGAAGGTTGGTCCCATGCCCCCATAGCCGACCATACTCCTGAGAGATAATAGGGTATAGGAATCTATTTGGTACCACATCTTGTGTCCTCCCAAACTGTCGACACACCTAAGAATGCATGTACCGCATAATCACATGCATGGACTACATCTGATCCTTTGTGTCATCCTCACCACCTACTGCTAGTGTCCACCCCACCGCTCTACCCCATCATATGGAGTCCACTCAAACATAATAATCTCATCAATACAACGGCGCCAAAATCCCACTGACTTTATCACTGTATATTGAATCAGAGGCCGGTATCTACAGGTGAATGGCTCGCCAGGATGCTTGGTCTCCTATCGAGTGATGAGCCGAGTGACTCCAATATGCTGTCATGACTAGACCATCCGTAGTGTTAGTCTTGGTCGCACAGTCTACTATGTACGATAGGCACACATGTGAAAATCATGGTATAGCTCTACTAGGATAGTCTGTCCCCAATATTAGATTTCTCCATCCTCCTATAGAAGGGTGCTTAGCACCCATGCCCAGCTGACAAGCCACCTATGTCCTGCATGATCAGGTAGCATCTACCATATGAGGGACACTAGATATACTACTAGCCTTAGTAGTCTCTACTCTAGTGCTCCCCTCCAAGATAGCCACAACCATTGGATCAACAACCTCTGCTACCGTTTGTCGAAGCACTCTCTCAGGAATGGGTTTGATCACTCCAGTACATACTCTAGATATGCCCCCTAGATAGGCACTCATAGGATCTGCCACACATCTAGCAGTGTGACCATAGCCTCCCCTGTTGGCAGATAGAAGCTCCCTATGGGTGTGTGCCATTGCTTTATCAATGCTAATAGCTGCACTAAGTGGGCCCTTAGATTTGACCACTTGTGCACATGCTCCAGCCCACATAACTGCACGTGTCCATAATCCACGTCTGTTAGTCGCTCCTAGATCACCATGGTAGGAGGGTAGTGCTCCCTTGAACTAAACACCCCCATGTCCTCTTGTAGCATAGACATGCAGAGAGTCAATCTTTCTAGCCTATGCCATCCCTAGAATGGGGCATCTTCCCTTACCTCCTACTGATTTGTCCCAATTGGCAGAGCCGTTAATCAGTGTAGATGTCAATAAGTGCAGATGCTAATCAGCATAAACACCGATCTGCACAAACGCTGATTGGTGCAGATGTCGATCAGCGTAGAGAACAAACCTTTTATCATTTGCAAAGATGATGACCTGTGTTATGCCGTCTCTGTTTGCCCTAACCTACCTTTTTTGTTTGCAAAGATGATAGGATGAAACTTGTCATCTCTGCAGAGTCCATTCCCTTTTCTGGCATCTTCGTAGACAACAGGATCAATCCTGTCATCTCTGTAGATGCTGTGGATGCCACTTTGTCATTTGCGAAGACAATAGTGTATGGACTATCATCTCTACCTCGATAACATTTTTGCATGATTTATTGTGTAATAAATGTGCATAACCTAGCCTAGTCTACCAAAACATGAAGAGGATCAAATGACTTACCGATGGGCCCATCTCAGCTGCTCGCTAGTGCTCCTGAACATGCTCACCAAGCTGTAATCGATAAATGGGGTCCATGTTTGCTCTAGATGCTCTACTTTCAAGGTGTGCCAATGACCCTCTTTGGGCCCATCGGAGGCTTATATAGGCCTTTTGCGAACCCCATTTGAGCCCGTGCCTTCCTTGAGCCATGTTCGTCTCTTGTTTACTCACAAGTCATGAAAATGTAGATATTTATTCCTTGTTTTCTCTTTTTCCTTCTTTTGCTAAGATCTTTTCGCAAAAATTGCCCAAAATTTATTTTTTGCGCAATTTTCATGAGGGGGCACCCTCCTCTGTCGTTGCCTGTAGGACTCTTACCTTCTTTGGGGCAACCTATATTTTCTTTTCTTTGATATAATGTCATTCTAACATCACATCAAAGAGGGGTAAAATGTAGACGCTTAAAATCATCCCTAAAGACTATATTAATTTATTAATATTGCCCGTGACATTGTAATTAATTATTAATTAATTAATTATATTGGTCACATTCTTCTACTTATTTAATTAAATTAATTAATTAAATAAGTTCATTCTCCTAAGTATTTAAATTTAATTTAAATACTCCTAGCCCTAATGTGTTAAATTAATTTAACACATGATCCTCCATGTTTCCCCCTTTTAAACAAATTTTATTTATTTAAATCCCCATATCCCATTAATTCTTCTAAACCTATGATGGAATTAAATCCTATTTAATTTAATCTTAAGTCTAGCCTTAAACCTAGCCTACACCCATCATTTTCATCCTCTTAAGCCTACTTCTTCTCTAATCTCACTGAATCATCCTAATCTCCTTCCTAATCCCCCTCATTAGCCTAAGTGTGTGCTCACACATGTCTAAGAAAGCATGCCTACACGCTCCCCTTTGCACTCTTGTCTCCCACTCTTCTTCTCAAGTTTGCTCACACATGTGTGAGCAAACTTTGAATTTTTGACCACTTGCATGGCTTGCATGTCACCTTATGTGACACCTACATGGATGCCACCTCACCAAGCCCTCCCTCAAGCCTATAAATAGAGGCCTTGTCTCAAGCATTTCCATCTCTCATTATTGGATTGTTATCATGTTGGTTTGAGATTTGAGTTTTTAGTTGAGCTTGCATGCTAATTTGAGCTTTCATAGTAGCTTTCATGGTAGTTTTCATAGTGATTTCTAGATGCATACTAACCATTTGGTAGCTGGTTCAGCTTTTCATTTGCATCATTACTCTAGTTTACTTATGCATTCACATTTCCTTTGCATTTACATGTTAGTGTAGCTTGCATACTTAGGTGGTTTTCTTGGTTGCATTTCATTTTCATCTTTGAATGCATTTAAGTATGGATTTCACCATAGCCATTTCTTGAGGTTTTCTTCATCTCATGTAGCTTAGGTTCATATTTCATCATCACCTACATTTGCACATCCACATTCAAGAGATTCACTACATTGTTGTGTTTGAGAGAGCACACCAAACATACCCCACATCTTAATACAACAAGGCCTCTCATGGGTGCCTTTCTTGAGCTGTAGAGGTGGTTTGAGAGCTTAATTTGTTGGCTAATTTGAGTTACAAAATTCAAGCAAGCATTAGTTAAGGTTTCTTTCATTTTGATGAGTACTTGTTGCATGTTTTGATTTGAACTAATTCTTTCTTGTTTATTCATGCTCCCAACATGTCACTTCTTCTAGCACACAGTACTAACTCATCACCAAATTGCCTCTCGCCAAAAAATTGAACAATGCCAAAGCCCACCTAATGGTCACTTTCCATATTTAAATATTCAAATGCCATGGGAATACAAGATAAATTAATGAAATAATCTTTATTATATTTCCTATTTTCCTAAGTTTACTTTTTGGCTCCCGCAACTTTCTAGACCATCGGATCTTACATAGATCCATGACGGGTGCTTTCCTGCATTATAAAATTGCTCAAACTTTAAGCAATGTGGGTGAGTGCCTTGCTACCATGTGGCATGTATGTCCATTTTCTCTTTGTGGACCGCATAAAAGGAAAAGCTATCAGCCAAGTTGGCATTTTGATTGGCCATCACTTTCCCACATTCTATGTTTTGTGAGAATTTTTGACAATGTGGGAAAGAGATTTTCTACCACGGGGATTCATGGGTCCAGCTTCTTCAGTGGGTCATCGCAGACAAGGTGGACAAGCTATCAAAAAATATTGGCATATGGAGGTAGTTTGGTGTTATGTCATTGGTCAAAGGTATTGACATGGATAGTTTGTTGGTTGCATGTTTTTGGGCATTTCGATATCAGATGGATCAACGAAAGGCACTTCCCTGCTTCTTGAAGATACGATATGTTTAAAAGTTGTAGGGAAGTGATAACACATGGCATGTAGGACCTATTTCCAGTGTAGGCCACTAGGATTTAAAAGATAGTGCAGTCAGGGTGCCAGGGAGTGTTGAGGTGGAAAGTATGTGCTAGTTATTTTCTATTGATTTGCTAGAAGGGTTGATGTGCTTGATGAAGGTGGATACTAAGTGTTTGGTGGGCCCAAAAGTTTTAAAAGAAAATGCCATGATAATTGGGATCTTCCACAATTTTTGATCTTGTGGATATTGATGATCAACAGTTTCCCACATTTTGAAGTTGTTAGGATTTTAGACAATGCGAGAATGCACCTAATTGCCATGTGTCCTCATGGATGTAGTTTGAAAGAAAGACAATCATAGTTAAGGCTGATAGTTATGTGATATCATGGTTAAGTTGGAAAGTTGGTGTGATTAATAGGTTATGTGGTCAAACACGTGAGGACCTTGTGAGGTGGTAGAAAAATAAAGGAGTATTAGCCCACGTGGCTCATCTTGGTTACAAGGTTTTGTTTGACCTATTGACCTCACTAATTTGTAAAGCTAGAAATAAGAAAGATAGGGTTTCTTTTATGATTCGATCTTCATGATCAATTCCAAACACTCTCCAATGAATTCCATGCCTAGTGAATGAAGGAAAGCACTCCACCATAGTTGGTTTTATCCATCTACTTGGTCAAAGTGATTTAATGGCGTTGTTCTATCTTCTCAAGGCTCTATTTTGGAATAATGTTGGATTTCATTATATTTGAATCTGTGCCAAGATTAGATTTTCTCTAGATCTATATGATTATTCTTTGCAATCTTAAATGGTAGTGGTTGAGTTTGGTTTAGGACAGAAAATATCTCAGTTATGCCTGAGCTATAAAGGTAGTTTTTGTAAATTTTGTTAGGGTAGACTCTTCTTTGTTTTCTTGATATTACTCTGCAAGTTCACTATAAATTTCCTTTGCCTTTGAATGAATATGACATTCTACTTTACCTCCTCTAAAAATTGACGTATTGTGGAAGACCTATTTGCCTCTCATTAGTGTATTGTGGATATCTACAATCTTGCATGACTGTATCTCTTTTTGGCCTATGAATGATATATAAGTGAATTCTCTTCTTCCTTGTGTCATTTATTTAGATTTTTTGATCTGCATGTGATTGTTAGATTAAAACAAGTTTGGATGTGTATATCTTTGGTGTCATGATGGTTCAAAAGTGCATGTATGGGTAGAGATCAGTTTGAACACTCTATTTTGGTGTATCACCCCTTAGGTTAGAGTAGGCATAATTTATTTCATGCATTCCTTCTCCCTTTTCCTCTCTAAGAGTAGTTAGGTGCATCCTAATAGAAAAGGAAGCCGAACTTCTCTGGAAACTCAACCTCACAGTTCAAGTCTCATAGCTTGGAGGTTTTTCCATGTTTCACAAGGTTTTCCTTAGATAAAAAAATTGGACAAGGGTGCAAACTTCTGTGACAACACTAACCAAGGAGATAAGTACTAAGAGAGAATTACTAAAGAGGAAATGTATGTAAGGGAGAGATTGTATACAAGATGTAAGAGAATGAGATTGTATACAAGATGTAACTTAGAGGGAGTTTCTATATTTTCAATGCATGAGAATCAAAATGAAACTAAGGATATTGGTTACTTGTGGTAGTGAAATCTTCTGGATTGCATGTTAACAAAGATGAAGATTTTATTCATTTAGTAATTAATTTGAGATATTTTTGTTAGATTGTGGTGACTGATTAGGAAAGTACTGTACATACTTCATAAATAGTGGGGTTCGGGCCGAAATTTTTTTTTGGGTAGTAGCCGACATATTATGGCTGACATATGGCCGACATGTTATAACCCTAAAATGGTTTAATACTTGTATAAAAGGGCTTAGGGTTGGGTATTTTTCATAATGTTGTGATATGAAATTGGTTCTTGCAGTGGTATTGAGCTGTAAGGGATTACAGATTGTAATCAGGTTGTAATCACTAGATTGTAATAAGATCAAACTTGCTATTTGGTGGACATAGCCTAGGGATTGGGTGAACCACGTTAAATCTTGGTGCCTTGTGTTCATTTCTGTGTGTTCTATTATTTTCTGTTATTGGTTATATTTGCATGTAGTTTTTATTTCTGTCCGTGGTTTATCCTAAATAGTGGTATCAGAGCAAGGTTGTCTTTCAGTTATCCTCTACAGGAAAGTCTCACGGTTAAGTGGGAGTCTCACAGTTGAGTGGGAGCGATGGCAGATGAGGGTAAGTTGAGGGTTGATAGGTTTAATGGGTAGAACTTCCAGTTATGGAAGATGCAAATGGAAGACTATTTATATCAGAAGGATTTATGGAAGCCGTTGGAAGGAAAAGCCAAGAATCGGGGAACTATGTCAGAGGCTGAATGGGATCTTTTGGACAGAAAGGCACTCGGAAGCATTCGGTTATGCTTGGCACCATCAGTGGCATTTAATATTACAAAAGAAAAGATGACAGAAGATTTGATGAAAACCCTAGCAACACTATATGAAAAGCCCTCCGCTTCAAATAATGTATTTCTCATGAAGCGTTTATTTAATATGAAAATGGCAGAAGGTGGATCTGTTGTAGATCATTTAAATGAGTTTAATACAATTACTAGTCAATTATCTTCTGTGGGTATCAATTTTGATGAAGAAATTAGGGCTCTCTTGATTTTGTGTTCTTTGCCTGAAAGCTGGGATGGCTTGGTAATGGCGGTGAGTAATTCTGTTCCTGGATTCAGTACCCTAAAATATGATGATGTGATCGGTGTTATTTTAAGTGAGGAAACTCGTAGAAAATTCTCAGGTGGATCTACATCAGGAAGTGCTTTAAATGCACAAAGTAGGGGCATAACGACTGAAAGAGGAAGTAACTTTGGAAATCGTGGAAAATCAAGAGGAAAGTCAAAGGGGAGGAGGTCTCAATCGAGAGGACCAAATGATTGCTGGTACTGTGGGAAACCAGGGCACAAAAAGAAAGATTGCTGGAATCGAAAGAAAAATGAAGGAGATAAATTAGATAGAGACAAGGAGGAAAATGTGGTAAGTAATGAATCCGAAGAGGATGCTTTTCTTCTGTCTTTAAAGAGTGTTGATGATTCATGGGTTTTAGATTCTAGTGCTTCATTTCATGCTACACCTCATAGAGGTTATTTCATTGATTATGTCTAAGGGGATTTTGGGCTTGTTTATTTGGGGGATAATGAACCCTGTCAAATTGTTGGAAAGGGAAAAATTAAGATTAAGTTGTAGAATGGGAATCATTGGCTACTACATGAGGTAAGACATGTTCCAAAACTAAGTAGAAATTTAATTTCAGCAGGGCAACTCAGTGATGAGGGTTGTATAGTTACTTTTAATGATAAAAATTGGAAGGTTTCAAAAGGTTCCCTTGTAGTAGCAAAAGGTGTGAAAGTAGGCACCTTATATCTTTGTACAGGTCATATTGTTCCTTCTACTTTGATTGTTTCAGAGAAAAATGAATATTCAGGAACAATTACTGCAGTTGAGCAGGGAGAACAAATAGCTGCTGTAGATTCTGATACAGCGCTGTGGCACAATAGACTTGGGCACATGAGTGAGAAAGGTATGAAATTACTTCATTCAAGGAAAGTTTTACTAGGTCTAAAATGTGTGAATATGGATTTCTGTGAAAGTTGTGTGTATGGAAAACAAAAGAGAGTGAGTTTTGTAAAGACAGGGAAGGAAAACAAAAAGGAGAAATTAGAGCTTGTGCATATAGATGTATGGGGACCGGCCCAGGTATCTTCCCTTGGTGGCTCTCATTATTATGTTACATTTATTGATGATGCAACTAGAAAAGTATGGGTTTATTTCCTTAGACAGAAATCTGATGTATTTCAAACTTTTAAGAAATGGAAATGCTTGGTTGAAAATGAGACTGGTAAGAAATTAAAATGTCTCAGATCTGATAATGGTGGTGAGCATTGCAATCATGAATTTGAAGATTATTGCTCCACTAATGGTATTCATAGACAAAAAATTGTTCCAAGGACTCCACAAAAAAATGGAGTGGCTGAACGCATGAACAGGACTATAATGGAGCGTGCAAGGAGCATGAGGTTGCATGCTGGGTTGCCCTTACACATGTGGGCAGAGGCTGTCAATACTGCAGTATATTTGATTAATAGAGGTCCCTCTACTCCTTTGGGTTGTGGTATTCCAGAGGAAGCATGGACTGGTAAGAAGGTGAGTTATTCTTTTCTCAAGACCTTCGGTTGTGAAGCTTTTGCTCATATAGACTCTGAAAATAGAACAAAGCTAGAAGCTAAATCAAAGAAATGTGTCTTTTTTGGATATGGCATTAATGAATTTGGTTATAGGCTTTGGGATTTTGAAAATCTTAAAATTATTAGAAGTCGGGATGTCATATTCAATGAGAAAGTGTTGTACAAAGATCTGTTGCAGCAACATGAGAAGAAAGAAGATGATTATGTAGTGCTGGATGATACTCCAAAAGTTGATGTTCCAGCCATTCCTCATGATGTGCAACAACTGCAAAAACAAATACCACACACACCAGTGAATGTTAGATGGTCAATAAGGCAAATTAGACCTCCACAAAGGTTTTCTCCCTCTTTATATTCTATTTTACTTACTGATGCTGGTGAACCTAAAAGTTATGATGAAGCTATGCAGGTGGATACTAAGATTCAGTGGGAGTCTGCAATGAAAGATGAAATGGACTCTTTGCTAAAAAATAAGACATGGGATTTGTGCAAGTTGCCTGCAGGTAAAAAGGCTTTACAGAATAAATGGGTTTACAGGTTGAAAGAAGAGGAAGGAGGTAAGAAAAGATTTAAGGCCAGGTTAGTTGTAAAAGGATTTGCACAGAAAAAGGGAATTGATTTTGATGAGATATTTTCTCCTGTTGTTAAAATGACTTCTATTCGTACTGTTTTAAGTCTTGTGGCTACTAAAGATTTGCATTTAGAGCAGATGGATGTTAAAACAACCTTTCTTCATGGTGATTTGGATGAAGAAATATATATGGCTCAGCCACAGGGTTTTGAGGTCAAAGGTAAGGAGAACTTAGTGTGCAAATTGAAGAAAAGTTTATATGGCTTGAAGAAAGCACCTCGGCAATGGTATCTAAAATTTGACAGTTTTATGCATGAGCATGGATATAATAGGTGTTATTCAGATTACTGTGTTTATTTTAAGAGGTTGGATGATGATAGCTACATTATTTTATGTCTATATGTTGATGATATGCTTATAGCTGGGTCTAACATGCATCATATTAAGGGGCTAAAACGCCAGTTAGCACATGCATTTGCTATGAAGGATTTGGGGGCAGCAAAAAAAATCCTTGGTATGAAGATTTGCAGAGATAGGAAGAACAGAACATTGACGCTATCTCAAGCTGATTATGTTGAGAAGGTGTTGCAACGTTTCTCTATGGAGAATGCTAAATCTGTCAGCACACCTTTACCTGGTCATTTGAAATTGACTAAGGAGATGTGTCCCAAGACACAAGAAGAGGAGGATAAGATGTCCAAGGTACCCTATGCTTCAGCTATAGGAAGTTTGATGTATGCTATGGTATGCACTAGGCTAGATATTGCACATGTAGTGGGATTCATTAGCAGGTATATGAGTCATCCAGGATTTGAGCATTGGAATGCTGTCAAGTGGATTCTCAGATATTTGAGAGGGACATCCAATAAATGTTTACACTTTGGGGGCTCTACTACTGATTTACAGGGCTATGTTGACTCATATTTGGCAGGGGATATTGATACTAGGTGGAGTACTACAAGTTATGTCTTTACTGTTGGTGGGGCAGCTGTGAGCTGGGTTTCTAGGTTACAGAAGATTAATGCTTTATCCACTACAGAGGCAGAGTACGTTGCTGCTACAGAGGAAGCCAAGGAGATGATATGGCTTTAGTTCTTCTTGGAAGAATTGGGACATCCTCAGAAGGATAATTATTTGTTTACAGATAGTCAGAGTGCCATTCATCTTGCTAAGAATTCAGCTCTGCATTCTAAGACCAAACACATACAATTGTGGTACCATTTCATTCGGTCAGTTTTGGAGGATGGATAGTTAAAGCTGGAGAAGATACATACCAATGACAATCCAGTAGATATGTTGACAAAGGTTGTAACAAGGGAGAAGCTAAACTCCTCTTCAACTTCGGTTGGTCTTTTAGACTGAACATGAATAAAAGAACAGTAGAGTCTAGGATGGTTTGATCTAGTGGGAGCCCCATGTGGTAGTGGTATTGCTATAGGATCAGTCTCCAAGTGGGAGATTGTTGTTTAGTATGGAGCCTGATCAGTCCCCAAGTGGGAGATTGTTAGATTGTGGTGACTGATCAGGAAAGTACTGTACATACTTCATAAATAGAAATTGTTTTGGGCAGTAGCCGACATATTATGGCCGACATGTTATAACCCTAAAGCGGTTTAATACTTGTATAAAAGCGCTTAGGGTTGGGTATTTTTCATAATGTTGTGATACGAAATTGGTTCTTGCGGCGGTATTGAGCTGTAAGGGATTACAGATTGTAATCAGGTTGTAATCACTGGATTGTAATAAGATCAGACTTGCTATTTGGTGGACATAGCCCAGGGATTGGGTGAACCACGTTAAATCTTGGTGCCTTGTGTTCATTTCTGTGTGTTCTATTATTTTTTGTTATTGGTTATATTTGCATGTAGTTTTTATTTCTGTCCGTGGTTTATCCTAACAATTTTGAGGTGTTGCCATCAATGTCAAAGAGGGAGATTGTTGAAAACTATAATTGAAATAATTGTTGTGTTTTCATTGATGTCAAATCTATTGATGAGAGATGTTACTATCTGATCTAAATGTCATATTATTTTATTGATGAAGAGGATTTGAGAAATTTCTCATAGCAAAAGCACCTAGAGAAAAGGTTGAGCTATGAAAAGAAAGATGCAATAGACATTTGATTAGTTAGACTTTGACAAGATAATTTGATTGTTTATATTATAAGACATGTGAAGAGACTGAAAAAATGCATAAGCTTGACTAAGAAAATGAGCAAAAGATGAAGGATTTTTGAAGTCTATGTCGAGTGATGCTAGTATCAACCAAGCTACTGTAAGTGCCGAGAAAATCTAGTGTTGACCGAACATTAGTATCGACTGAGGACATTATTGATGCCGAGTTAGAATCTCTATAACAACTATGCAATTTAGTGATGATTGAGTGTTAGAACTTAGTTTGGACAAGGAACAAAATTTTAATTATTTGTGAGAAATCATGATTTCCTGTGAACTTAGTTGATTTCTTGGGATATGGAAAACACTTTTAAGATAAGGATTGACATGTTGGATCATTTAATTTAAGGAGAGGATTAGGTAAGATACCTAATGAATGGATTTTGTAAGAAGTTTCTAAAAAAGAGAAATGGAGATGAACATATACAATGGATCTATTTTATTAGATCATAAAACCTAAGATCTATAGTGATTGTGAAAATTGCAATGGACTAGAATTATCTTTTTATGGAGAGAGAGAGAGAGAGAGAGAGAGAGATTTCATGTTTGAAATATTTTCAAAGAGATGGAACAAAGTTGCTGAGTTTGATAAGAAAATATAAGAAGACTTAAGTTTGATTGTGAAGAGAAGGTGAATGCTTGAAGGGTTGCCAAGAAAATGGAGGACATAAATGATAAGGAAGACTTATTAGGGATTCAATACATGAACTGAACAGGGATCTAAAACTGCAAATAGAGTTGTAATTATATAGATCAAACCCTATTATTTTATTTCTAATCATTGTAAACAATTTGTATTGAAATCCTTTTAATCAAAGGTTGACCTAACAGTCATTAAGGGCTTTAAAGTTTATGTAAATCCTTTAACTATGTGACATTCTAATGAAATGTTCTAAAGTCCTTTGAGAGGGCCACTCCCAAAATGGTGATTAAATCCTTTAATAAGGTCACATTTAACAATGTATATTGTAACCTTTAATAGGGCTGGCTCCTAGTAGGGCTCACTTCAGAAGAGTGAAAAAGCAGTGACATGTTGTTGGTGATTTTTTCCAAATTGAGTTTCCATGTTAAATCCTAGTGTCAAATGTTTTTTTAATGTTTTATGGTGTTTTACATTTTAAATGTTTACATTTAGAAAGTTTGTTATATTAGGACAATAAATTGCAAGTTTATATTATTATTCAGTCTATAGTAGAGACCGAGCAATAGGATAAGAAGAAAAAATAATGTTTAAATGTTTGATTGTTCAATTGGTACTAATGGACCTTGAATAAATGATTCACTCCCCTCTTAGTAACAATTGGTGTAGAGTAGTTGGTGCTCATAAAGAGATGTTTAAAGGTATGGTCATGTAAAATCAAGAAAAAAAATTGTATTTCCAAATTAATAGTGAAGTCGAGTATGTGGCTGCTATAGTGAATTGTTCAAACATTATGGTCATGGACAATCAAGAAAGAAAATTGTATTGAAATCATTTTAATCAAAGAGTGACCTAACAATCATTAAGGACTTAACACTATGTGTAAATCCTTTAATTGGGTGACATTCTAATAGAATGTTCTAAAGTCCTCTGACAAGGCCACTCCTAACAAGGTGATTAAATCCTTTAACAATGTCACATTTAACAGTGTATATTGTAACCTTTAACAAGTTGGCTACTAACAAGGCTCACTTTAGAAGAGTGAAAAAGTGGTGACATGTTGTTGGTGGTTTTTTCTAAATTGGGTTTCCACATTAAATCCTAGTGTCAAACTTGTGTTGAATGTTTTATGGTGGTTTACATTTTAAATGTTTACATTAAGCAAGTTTGTTATATTAGGACAATAAACTCAAAGTTAATATTGTTATTTAGTCTACAGTAGAGATTGAGCAAGAGGATACACATAACAAATAATGTTTAAATGTTTGATTGTTCAATTGGTACTAATGGACCTTGAATAATTGATTCAACCACCCCCTCTTAGTTATTTTAAAAATTCTAATAGGAGTCATCAACAAAATGATCGTTGACAAGATGAGTAGGAGATTCACGCATGGAAATGCTTCTAACATGGCTAGATAAATGACATTAGCAAGCAGATACCGAAACCCATCAACAACATGAATGTACAAAGCTAGAGCCAGAGGATATCCCCGATGAATGGACCTGAAGAGCTCAACGACCTTTGATTGCCTACCATTAATGATGATGCAAGAAAAAGCATCTCTAAAGAGCATCTCCATTAATTGAAGAAAAATTAGACCAAATCCTAAAGCTTGAAGCATAGCAAGGATGAAAGGCCACTCGATACAATCACAAGCCTTGGTAAAACCAATCTTGAATAAGAAAGATTACTTCTAGATTGGAAACCCCATTCCATACCCTCCCAAACAACAATTATGTTGTCAAGGATGTATTTAGATTTGATGAAACCAATCTACTTAGGGTGAACAATCAAAGGAAAAAGATGTCAAATTTTGAGAGCTAGGACTTTAGCTATGATTTTTTAGGAGAGATTCAACAAAGTGATAGGCCTCCAATTAAAGATATCCTCAAGACCACTAGCTTTAGGTATGAACTTGATGTTTCCTTTGTTAATAAGATTGCCTAGTGATTCAAAGTAGAATGATTCAAGGTAGGTGTTGTGTAAATTTGGCCCATGGAGTTCCATAATCTTTGAAAATTTTAGAAGGAAATCCATCACAGTTAGAGGCCTTATTGTCGTCCATAGAGAAGATGAATTCCTTGAGGTCACTAAGGGTCAAAATTTTCTCATAGAAGGAAAACTGCTCAACCTTAAACTGATTATGAGTAACAATAGTGCATTCCTTCAAATCTTTTTATCTTTCCATAGAGTTATCCTACATGGTGAAGACCTTCTCGTAATGCAAGACAAAGGCTGAAGAATGTCTAAGAGCTTGATAAAACTCCTTGGAGACTTGGTCTCCAATCTCAAGCCAGTGAGGACAGGCCTTGATTTGAGCACCTCTGCTAGCATAGTTTTCAACAACCCGCTTCTAATAGAAACTAAAATTGGGAGAAATTAAGATGGAATTAATTAGTAATTTAATTTAATTTGGAATTTAATATACAACGAAGAGAAATAAATCAGCTAACTTAAATAATTAATGATAATTATTTAAATTATGGGATTTTAGAAATTGATTGCAAATAAATGATAATGATCAATTAATTAAAGATGATTAATTAAATAATATTAATTATTTAATTAATATAATGAGAGTGACTAAATGATTTAAGGATTGGATTATAGAGGAATAAAGATGATTAATTAATAATTAAAGCATTACTAATTAATAGAGAAAATATTTGCAATTTAATGTTAAATTGCAAACATGTCCATTTTTGGGTATGCAAAAACCATCATGGTAAAATATGGTCTTTGACATGTTATGCATGCATAGGTATGTATAAACCAACATGGTAAAACATGTTCAAAGGATCAGTACAAGAATATAGAATGTAGATTTAGGGCCTTAGGTATGTTTTTTTAATCTTAATTGATCAATTATAGAAGGTTTTGGAGAATTTTGGTGGAAAATGTAAAAGATGTTACAAAATTGTCAATGCTGTCACAATGCTTCTTGACAAGATTTTGACAATTTGTGCAACTTTTCAAATTAGGCGTAAAAATTCTTCCCAGTGGTCTTGTAAGTTTTAATTTTGGTAGGGGGAGAGAATGTACATTTGATGTTGGAGATTTGAAGTTCAAAGTAATAAAAACTCATAGTTTTCTTGAAAATTTTGTTATTCCTTCAATCTATGTGGTGTTGTATTGATTGATAGAGGGATAGAACCTATATGGATGTGTATAGAATTGAACTATATCTCTATTGAATTTGGTTTGATAAATTTGATTTAGCTAGTAAGAGTATTTTCATTTTTGTGTGTCAAGGTTGGAAACCCTTGCCATTATTGGGTTTGGACACAAAAATGCCCGTTTCTTGAATTCTTGTCATTAAGTTTCCATGGCCATTGGTAGCAATAATGTAGAGGAAGTGTAAATTATGATTCAAAATGTCTTATGTAGAATGGTGAGTACTTTGTGAGAACTTGTAAGCCCTAGTTGGGCATCTCTATGTGATGGGCTTATAAAATTGAGGAAATGTGCATGTAGAAGGCATAGGGGACTAGTTTAGTGCCATCTAAGGGTAGATTTGATGTTTTTAGAAGAAATATTAAAATCCTTTCCTTGGCTATATCAAGTCATTTTGGGGTAGTTGCTTTGTAAATCTGACATAATTAGACTTATAAGGTTTGCTCACCTTAGTGGTACTTAGCCTATCAAAAAGAAGAGTCAAGATCTATAATTATGGTATTGGAAGAATTTAAAAGGAAATGACATATTGAGAGGGGGGTGGGGGGAATGTGAATCATGATCTTAAACTTTTACTTGCAAAAACAAAGTACTGATTTCACACCTAATTCATCTCATATCTTAGATCTAACATCAAAACTGTAATGAAATTAGAACATAATATCCATGAAAAGTATTAACATATAACACAAATGACTTGGTTACCCATGAATAATTCAATGTGAAGGTAAAAATTGGGTGGGAATGAAACCCACAAATCTTCACATTTGCAACAATAAAGTTAACCTATTAGCGTTACAATGTTGATCATAATAGATGATCTGCCTAGTGAAGGGCTTGCCTTGTTCAAAGTGTTTAAGATTGTTAAGTCTCACCTTGTTAAAGGATTTTAGACTTAGAATCAAGTAAGGACTCTATTAGGATACTTAAAATAGATATGTTAGGATCATTCTATTAAGATATTTTTCCTGACTCAATCTGTTAAAATTGATTCAGTGCTCGACCTTCAATTTTCTCTGAAAGCTAATTTCAAATCTCCTCTATTCAATGTCTCAATTTGATATCTTCATTTTGTCCTATTATAAATGTTTAGAATAACTGAGAGGGGTAGGGGGTGAATCAATTACTCAAGGTCTATATGTACCACTTGAACAATTAAATATTAAACACTTCATTGTTCTACTTATCTTGTTGTTGCTCGGTCTCTAGTGTAAAACTATCATAAAAATAACTTGCATTGTGTAATAATTTTTTTATCAAATTTCAACATTCATAAAAAATTCATCAATATTTGAGATTAGGATTTTATGTGGAAACCCAACTTGGAAAAAACCACCAGCAACATATCACTCTTTCAGAGTGAGCTCTATTAGGAACCAACCCTATTAACGGTTACAACACACATTATTAAATGTGACCTGGTTAGAGGATTTAATCACCATATTAGGAGTGGCCTTATAAGAGGACTTTGAACATTCCATTTAGAATGTCACCTAGTTAAAGGACTTATACAGATTGTAAAGTGTTCAAATGACTATTAGGTCAACCCCTATTAAAAGGATTTCAACACAAACTATTTACAATGATAAGAGAGAAAATAGTAGGTTTGATCTGTGTGATTACAACTCACTTTTTTTGGTTCAAATCTCTGTTTGGTTCTTATGTTGGTTCACTGATAAGCCTTCACTATCATCTTAGATCCTAATATGCTTGGACACCTTTCAAGAAATTAGTCAACTCTTCTCATCAACACTCAAGCCTTTTTCTCTAATTCACTTATCATTAACAACATCATATCTACAAGCTTTCTCCTTTAGCTTCACATTCACACTTGTGTGTTTCTGATCAACCTTTCTTTGTATGTCTTCCTTCACATACAAACTCACTCATACACACATTGGCTGGGCTCAGCTACACTTGACTAGACACGATACTAGATGATCATTTTTGTATCTCTTTAAATAGGCAATTTGTACTTTACCATTTTCTACATCCACCATAGATCTTAGGGTTTACAACTCTTCATCTTCTTGATCATCCTCTAGAAAATTTTCTAGAATCTGTCTATTAGGTCTTTACCTAATTACCTCCTTGAGTTTTAATGATCCAACTCATCAATCTAACCTTTAACACATTTTACATCTCCTAAGAAATCAATTGAGTCAGCTTGATCTTACAATTTGGTTGAATTTTGTTCTCTTACTATCACTTGACAATCTCTAAATTTTGATACTCGATCAATGCAAAGCTTTCTTGGCTCATCATCAATGAAATTGCTCGGTCGATGCTAATACTCGGTCAACACTAGATTTTATTGGCACTAACTGTAGCTCAGTTGATACTCAACATTACTCAACACTCCTTAGTATTTTACTCTTTTTCTTGGCTTAGCTTAGCTTTCTTGACATAAACAATTACTTTTCTTTATCAAGGTCTATCTAATCAAATGTCCATTGTAGCTTTCTTTTCATAACTTTAACCTTTCCTCTAGGTGATATAGTTATAAGTAACTTCTCAAATCCTCTTCATCAATTAAATAGATATCACATTTAGATTAGGTAGCAATATGTCTCATCCATAGATTTGACATTAATGAAAAAAAAAAACAATTGTTCCAATTGTAAGTTTCCAACAATCTCCCTCTTTGGCATTGATGACAATATCTCAAACATCTAAGTACTAGTAGTAGCTAGGTTACCATAAAATCCAAAATATTTCACTACCTTGAGTGACAAATACCGTAGTTCCATTCTGATTCTCATCCATGCAAACTCCATCTATCAATTTGTTTCTCTTTCTCTCTTTTCTTAGTAATCTCCCCCTCTTTGATTTCTTCTTAGTAATCTCTCCCTCTTTGACAACAGTACCAAAGACATGTAGCTTTCTTAGCTTCAAGTCTTCATACATCTGAATTATGTAGATTTTTCATGTCTGGTTGATACTTGTCATCTATCTATGATTGATCTATTTATGTTGTACTGAAGTATTCTACCTTAGGCATGTACCAAAGTAGAGCTATATTGCACCACTCTATAGAATTTTTTAATTAGCACATGGGATGCAATGCACCTTATCTTCCTAAGTAGCTTGAGTTAGGGGAATCATCCCTAGTTTACCTCTAAGATATTCATGAGCATCTTTGGGTAATGGTTTTGTGAATATGTTAGTAATATGTTCCTTTGTATTCACATATTCTAGCTTAATTTATTTGTCTTGAACTAATTCTCTCAAGTAATGATACTTGATAGCAATGTTGATAGTACTTGTGTTATCACAATAGATAACTACTAGATATGTAATATCTTCTTTCATATGTTTCAATAATTGCTTAATACATATTATATTTGAACAACTCACTGCAGCTACCACATACTTGACTTTAGCTATTGATTGGGAAAAACAATTCTACTTCTTTTTTCTCCATGCCACCAATCTCTTTCCTAAAAAGAATGCACCTCCACTAGTGCTTTTTCTGTCATCAATGTTTCTAGCCCAATCTAAGTTAGTGAAAACCTTCAGTTCAAATTTATCACTTCTCTTTTAATATAATTGATAGTCTTCTATACCTTTTAGATATCTCAATATCCTTTTTACATCCAACAATTGATTCTCTTTAGTATTTGTTAAAAATCTAACAACCATTCGAACTGCCAAAGCAATATTTGGCCTGCTGTGAACAACATATTGCAATTTCCTTATCATGTATCTAATAGGGTCTAGTTCACATTGGTAGAATCATCAGTCTTAGATAGATTATGTCTTGTAGACATAGGTGTACTCACTAGCTTTGAATATTCCATACCAAAAATCTTTTATATTTCCTTGATGTATTTGGATTGTGAAATGAAAATACCCAACTTCATTTGACATACTTATAATCCAACAAAGAATTTGATTTCACCAAACATAGACATTTAAAATTACTTTTTTATTTCATCAACAAATGATTTACATAATGCTTCCCTTCCTCCAAATATAATATCATAAAAAAATATCTCAGATAACAATACTTCATTGTTCTTACAATTCTTCAAATATAAATTGTTGTTATCATTCATCCTTTCAAAACCAATTTTCACGAAGTACTTATATAGTCTTTCATACCATGCTCTTGGAGCTTGCTTTAATCCATAAAGAGCTTTGTTTAGTTTATATACCACATTCATTTTCTTTAGATCTACAAATCCCTCAAGCTATTTAATGTATAGTTCTTCCTCCAGTATACCATTTAAAAATATATATTTGACATCCATTTTATATACCTTAAAATTATTATAAGATTAGTACTCAAATAGAGTTATGAATCCTTCAAGTCTAGCCATAGGAGCAAAAGTTTCTCCATAATCAACTCCTTTTTCTTGTGCATAACCCTTGCATACTAGTCTTTCCTTGTTTCTTATTACTTCACCATTTTCATCGAGCTTGTTCCTAAAAACCCATTTTGTCCCAATGACATGTTTGTGTTTAGGTCTTGGTACTAAATTCCAAGTATTGTTCTTCTCAATATGGTCAATTTATTCATTCATTTGTTGTATCCAATCTTCATTATCTAAAGCATCCTTTATTGACTTGGACTCAAACTCACAAAGTAAGCATGCATTTTCTTTGATTTTTCTTCTTGTCATTACACTTGATTCAACATCTCCAATGATTTGATTAGGTTTATGATGTCTTCTCACATATTTTTCTAACATGTGTAGTTTTCTTCTTTGTTCTTCTTTAAGTTTATCTAGAAAAATAATCTCAAGTTCATTTCCTCTTCCTTATTCATGTTCTGGTTCAAGGTCTAAATGCTTGGCACTCACTATCTGATGGTCAAAATTGCATGTATGTGAATCAACATATTCAATCTATTTCTTGGCACCCACTCTCTATTGTCCAAAAATTTAAATTTTCACTCCATCATTTCATGTTTGATGGGAACTATTATCTTAACTTGTCTTTACTTTGAGTGCTGGGAGTATCATCATCCACATAGATGAATGTACTATAGCATTCAAGTTCTTCATTATATGAAGTATCATCTCTTTATACAAACTCATCAACTCTCACATTTGCACTTTCCATAACTTTTTTAGTGTTAGAATTTAAACACTTATAAGATCTTCTTTTAGTGGAATAACCTAGGAATATACCTTCATCACTTTTTGCATCAAGCTTTCCATTTCTATTATCTTTCGGTATATAGAATCTACTACCAAAGATTTTGAAATATTTATCATTGGGAGCCTAGCTATACCATAGTTCAAAAGGTGTAGCATTTTTACCTTTCTTGACTTGTACTCTATTCAAGGTATAAATAACAATACTAACTACTTCTCTCCAATATTTATGTGACACGTTCTTCTCCATCATTAGTGTTCTTGCATATTCCATTATTGATCTATTTATCCTTTTAGCTATCCCATTCTAAGGAGGGGTCCTTGGTGTTGACATCTATCTTTTGACTCCTCTATCATTGTATAATGGATTAAACTCATATGCGATGAATTCACCACCTATGTTAGATCTCAAACACTTTAGACTCTTCCCTATTTCTTTTTTGACTCTGGCTAAATACCACTTAAATAACTGAAAAACATTAGATTTATCCTTTAAGAAACATCACAGTCATCATTCTAGAATAGTCATCTACAAATAGAATGAAATATTGTTCTCAATGGTATCTGTAAACACCAATGGGTCCACATAGGTCAGTATAAACCAATTCCAAAATATCACTAGTAGTATATGTTTTACTCTTGAAACTATATTTTGTCATCTTTCCTAATTGACACTGTTTACACATAACATTGTCAGGCTTCTTTAGTTTAGGAAATCCTCTTACTTTCTTCATCTTGTTGATATTCACCAAATTGTCAAAGTTTACATGGCATAATATTTTATTTCATAACCAAATATCTTCTTATTGTGCAAACATACATGTCTCACTTGATAGGTCTAGATAGAATAAGTTTCCTCTTATCTTCTTATTAGTTCCAATTAGCTTACCATCACCATCGTGTATCTTGGCCTTTTTGTTGTGAAATCAAACTCTAAAACCTATTTTGTTCAGATGTGAAACACTCAACAAATTGTAGTTAAGTCTTTCAACCTAGTAAACATTGTCACATGTTATGAATAATTCCTTTACCTTTTATAATGGACGAGATATCATTACCAAATTTAACACATCCACCATTGTATGGACCAATATCTTCAAATTTATCTTTATCACTAGTCATATGATTGGAACATCTACTATCAATTATTAGTATTTTCTTTAGCAATATAACAAGATTTCTTACCTTTTTCATCCTTGCTTCTCTTGTGATGTTTTCCATCTCTTCTTCCTTTGTACTTGCTTTCCTTCCTTTCATCCTTATCTTCTCTATTAGGAAATATAACATCAATATGACCAACTTTTTTGCATGAAAAATAAATGATAGGTAATTTACCTTTGTATTTACCTTTTCATCTTCCAAACCTTTTTACAATGAGGGCTTAAAGTTCATCAATCTCATCATTAGAACTATCATTTTCACTCTTCACATGTTTTCCTTTCTTCTTGGTAAGAACAAGTTGTGATTTGAAAGAAGATTCAATGGTAGCACATGTATAGTTATCAAAATTAGACATCTCAAAAGTAGTAAGTCTACTAATTACACCTTCTAAGGTCAAGTTGTTACCTAGTGTGCACCTTAGTTCTTGGATTGTAGAGACTCTAATGGCATAAATAGGGAGTAGAGTTCTCAATACCTTACTTATCACTATTTCATCTTTGATTTCTCCATTTGCACCTCGAAGAGCATCAACAACCTCTTTAACTCTTATGCAATATTGGATTATGTTCTGAACTTCCATCATTCTCATGTCATCAAATTTTTCTCTCAGACCTCTTGATTTGACTCTTAAAACATTTCCATCACCTCCATATATGGTCTTCAATCTATCCCATGTCTTCTTTTTAGTATTACAATCTTTTAGGTCATCAAACTCAACATAGCTCAGGGCTAAGGCAATCTCCAACATTGCTTGGTTATGATCTAACTTGTATCTCAATTCTTTAGCAATCAGAGGAGAATTTGTTACTTTTACATATTCATTGTCCAGAAACTTGACACTAGCATCACTAATACTAGATATGTGCAGCTTCATTAGGGTCTACCATGCAAGAAATTTCTCCTTGTTCATCTTGGATACATATCTCTTATTCTTCATGATCTTTAGCTTTAAGTACCTTCAAAATTTTCTTTGTAAGCATTGAGCTCTAATACCAATCATTAGAAATGTTTAGAATAACTTGGGGGGGGGGGGGGTGGTTGTGAATCAGTTACTCAAGGTCTATATGTATCGCTTGAACAATTAAACATTAAACACTTCACTGTTTTGCTTATCCTATTGTTTCTCAATCTCTATTGTAAAACTATCATAAAATAACTTGAGTTGCATAATGAAAACATTATCAAATGTAAAAATTTATTAAAAAATCATCATAGTTTGACATAAGGATTTTATGTGGAAACCCAATTTGGAAAAAATTACCAGCAACATATCACTCTTTTTCACTATTTCGAAGTGAGGTCTATTAGGAGCCAGTCCTACTAAAGGTTATAATACACATTATTAAATGTGACCTAGTTAGAGGATTTAATCACCTTATTAGGAGTGGTCTTGTAACAGGACTTTGATCATTCCATTTAGAATGTCACTTAGTTAAAGGATCTACACAGACTATTAAGTCTTCAAATGATTGTTAGGTTAATCTCTGTTAAAAGAATTTCAATACAAATTGTTTATAATGATAAGAAAGAAAATAGTAGGTTTGATTTGTGTGATTGCAACTCACTTTTATTGGTTTAGATCTTTTTTCAGTCCTTATGTTAGTTCATTGATAAGCCTTTCACTTTCATCTCTAATCTTGATCTTCTTGGACATCATTCAAGCAATCAGTCCACCCTTCTCATCAATACTTAAGCCTTATGCTCTAATTCATTTATCAATAACAACATCATATTTGCAATCTTTCTCCTTTAGCTTTGCATTCACACACGTGTTGAAAAAAAATATTCAATTGTATGTTGTCTAATGTTACGCAAAATGTCAAGCCTTTACCGAGAAGTTAGTGTTAGCTAAGATCACTCAAGAATTGAAGGCATTTTCCTATATATACTAAGCATTTGGTTATAACCAAGTTCAAAGACAACATTGACCAAGCTTAGTTGGTTAATGAAGTGAAGTCTATATTGATTGAGTTTAGTCAGTTATCAAATGGAAGTCAGCATAAAGTCAACATTGACTAAGTTGGGTCGATTAACATTAGAACTTCTATGTTAATCAAATACTCAATTCTGTATTAGCTGACTATCGACATATTAAGTTTGATAAATTTATTAGTTAAAACAAGCCAACTTAAGGGATGATAATTGTTTGATTAGAAGAGTATTCAAGTTGACTTAACAAGGTGAATCATATAAATGAAAGCTCAAGTTGAGGAATGAAATGTGGAATTGAAGAAGACGAATAAGGAAGCAAATTTGGAAGGATATCTATAAGAGGACATAGTATCCAAGTTGATCAAGCTAAAAAGAACATTCTAATCAAGGAGGATTAAGTAATCAAATCAAAACTATCAATAATCAAGTCAAGTCATTTTTAGTCTCTAACAATTGTTGCAACAAATCAAATCTGCTAATAGAGTTAGCCTAATAGCTATTTACCAAATCCTCTAACAAGGTGGCATTAGTAGACCAAAGTATCTGAAGACCTCTAATAAGGCATTAAATCTTGGTGTCTTGTGTTCTTCTCTATGTGATTTATTATTTCCTAATATTGTTTATATTTTCATGTAATTTTTATTTCTCTTTGAGGTTAATCCTAACAAGTGGTATTAGAGTGAGGTTATTTTTTTAGTTATACTCTATAGGAAAGTCTCATTGTTGAGTGGGAGAGATGGTAGATGAGGGTAAGCTAAGGGTTGATAAGTTTAATGGGTAGAACTTTCATTTATGGAATATGTAAATGGAAGACGATCTTTATCAGAAGGATTTATGGAAGCCATTGGAAGGAAACACTAAGAACTAAGGAACTATGACAAATGAGGATTGGGATCTTTTAGATAAAAAGGCAATTGGAAACATTCAATTATGCTTGGCACCATCAGTGACATCTAAGATTAGAAAAGTGAAGATGATGGAAGAGTTGATGAAAACCCTAGCGATACTGTATGAAAAACCCTCTACTTCAAATAAGGTATTTCTCATGAAGTGTTTATTTAGTATGAAAATGGCAGAAGGTGGATCTGTTGTGGATCATTTAAATGAGTTTAATACTATTACTGGTTAGTTATCTTCTATGGGTATTAATTTTGATGAAGAAATTAGGGCTCTCTTGATTTTGTGTTCTTTGCCTAAAAGCTGGAATGGTTTGGTAATGGCTGTGAGTAATTCTATATCTAGATCTAATACCCTACAATATGGTGATGTGATCAGTGTTATTTTGAGTGAGGAAAATCATAGGAAAACCTCAAGTGGACCTACATTAGGAAGTGCTTTGAACACACAAAGCAGAGGCAAAATGATTAAGAGAGGAAATAATTTCAAAAATTGTGGGAAGTCAAGAGGAAAGTCAAAGGGGAAGAGGTCTCAATTGAGAGGACCAAAAGACTGCCAGTACTGGGGCATACAAAGAAAGATTTCTGGACTCGAAAGAAAAATGAAGGAGATAAACCAAAAGGGAACAAGGAGGAAAATGTGGTAAGTAACAAATCCAAAGAGGATTCTTTTCTTTTTTCTTTAGAAAGTATTGATGATTCATGGGTTTTAGATTTTGGTGCTTCATTTCATGCTACACCTCATAGAGGTTATTTCATTGATTATGTCCAAGGGGATTTTGGGCTTGTTTATCTGGGGGATAATGAACCCTATCAGATTGTTGGAAAGGGAAAAGTAAGATTAAGTTGTAGAATGGGAATCATTGGCTGCTACATGAGGTAAGACATGTTCCAAGGTTAAGTAGGAATTTAATTTCAATAGGGCAACTTCATGATGAGAGTTGTGTAGTTACTTTTAATGATAAAAATTGGAAGGTTTCAAATGTTGCAATACTTTAAAATAACTGAGAGGGGGGGTGAATTAGTTATCCAAGGTCTAGATGTATAAATAAAAAATTTCATAGCTTAGTGAACCCATAAAACATTCATACTCACGCATGCATCCATAAGATTATGTAATCACTAAAACTTGTAGGTTACTATCAAATCAACTTGCCAAAATGGAAAGCATGAAATATAACAGATTCATCAACACACTTGACACAATGATTTACATGGAAACCCAATTTGGGAAAAAACACTAGTAACATGCTACTCCTTTTCACTCTTGTAAAGTGATGCCTTGTGAAAAGCCAACCTTGTTAAATGTGACCTGATTAAGGAATTTCAATCACCCTATTAGAAGTGAGCCTTGTTAGAGGACTTTAGGCCAATCACTTGGAAAGCCACTTGGTTAAAGGATTTACAAATGACTATTAGGTCAACCTTAATGCAAAGGATTTACCCTAGATAGATACAATTGTTAGAAAGTAACAATAGAGCTTTTGATCTGATACAACTTACAACTTCTCTTGCAGATTATAGATCTCTGTTCAGTCCTCAGTTTTGCTTTGCCTTCATACTTTGTAGCTTTGATAGCTTGTTCACCCTTCAGACATTCATCTCCTTAAGCCTTCTTGCTTAACATGCCATTGTAGAGTCTTCTCTTAGGTCACTTGATGAAGTAAAACATTTGATTCCTTGTCTACCTTAAGTTCTCACACATGACAACTTTTGCTTCATGACTAGACATTCCTATAAGTAGGAAATTAAGATATTTTCTTGCTCATTTTCCATCTTCCAATTTTAGGGTTCAGATGGATTAGGTAGGATACAATGTATCTACCCCATATCTCATATCTCTTCAAGAAACTCCTTGAAAAATCCATTTGAATCCACCTAAAAATGGTTTACCTCAAATTTTGTGCCACCAGCTCATCAACCTTATCTTCCACCTATTCAAAAAATTCAAAAAAACAAACTCTTTGACTCAAATTTAGCGAATCTTCAATCTTTCAAATAATGTAGTAGCTTCACATTATCAATCTTCTGATGCTCGACACATATTGTGTTGCTCAATATCCACTATAAAATCACTTGGCATCAACTAAAGTTTATTGATGTTTGAAATCAACTAAAATTTACTTGGCATCAACTATAGACTAGAATTTTCTTTTACTCGACTCCAACTAACTTTCTGCTCGGCTTGCACTGACTTTGCTCGACACCTACTATCCACTTGGTCAAGCTTCATAGACAAACTTTGTGTAACTTGTTCTTCTAAACTTTCTAAGTGTAACCAATCTTTGTAACCTTAAGTAGATTATCAATACATCATGTCATCATTGTCTTAACTGATTCTTGTACTTCATTACATAATCAAAAATCAACCTTTCCTCTAGGTGCTATTATTACCTCTTATTGATCAAATCCTCTTCATCAATCAACGAAGTGATAGTATTTGAATCTTATAAGCAATTGTTTTACTAGAAAATAGTAGGTTTGACATTAGTGACAAAAAAATGAATGAAACACATAATCTTCTTCAACAATCTCCTTCTTCTAATGATCTTCTCAACCAGATATCAAGAATC
This sequence comes from Cupressus sempervirens, assembly GCA_028749045.1. Lineage (NCBI taxonomy): Eukaryota > Viridiplantae > Streptophyta > Pinopsida > Cupressales > Cupressaceae > Cupressus > Cupressus sempervirens. The sequence continues at coordinate 557,883,575 of CM053788.1, read as the reverse complement.
TCTCTCTTTTGCATTGATGGCAAACCAAATTGATCAACCATATCAATCAAACTGACTAGGTTAAAACAATAATACAATACCAAAAAAGAAAACTTGTATTGATATTTCTCTCTCTATCAACAACTTCCATCTTTTGATTAGGTTACAAAATTCACTATTTCTTATAACTCCCTCTTGCTATATCTCCTTCTAACTAGGTAGATTAGGATTTCTCCCTCTTTCTTAAATTGTTTTCTATCTCTTTGATCAATCTTTCTTGAATTGTTCTCTATCTCTTGATAACTCTAATATCTCTCTCTTTCACTGGCTTGATCTATCTCCCTCTTTGATTAGTAGAATATCTCCTTCTTTGACAATAGTAATTCTCCCTTAGCATTTATATAGGCACATAGTCTTCTCCCATTTTACTTGATCAGTAAATCTATCCCTCTTTGACAACAATGCCAAAGACATATACCAAAAACTTGTCATCTTAAGCATGCAAATATAGAATTTTGTAGTTTCTTCAATTTCTTCCTCTGTCACCTTCCTTGTGACTAATTTTGGAGTGTTTTCTCTTTGATTACTTTAGGAAGCTCTTAAAGTAAGATCCTCTACATCAATGTGTAACATATAAACATCAGTTTGTTTGATGTAGGGCACTCCACTTATTACTTAGATAGCCTTTGATAGGTGTATCACCCTTAATTTACCTCTTAGATACTCATGAGCATCCTTAGGTAATGGTTTTGTGAAGATATCAACAATTTTCTCCTTTGTGTTAACATATTCCATCTTCACCTCTTTATCTTGAACTAACTCTCTCAAGTAATGATACTTGATTGCAATGTGCTTTGTCTTTGTGTGCATCACTAGATTCCTTGATACATTGATATCACTTGTATTATCACAATAAAGTATCACTGGTTCTGTGATTTCTTCCTTCATTCCTCTGAGTAACTATTTGACCCATACAATTTTTGTGAAATTTACAACAACATCAACATATTTAGCTTCAACAGTAGATTGTGAAGTACAAGTTTGTTTCTTGCTAGTCCATGTAACTAGTTTGTGCTTAAGAAAAATGCTCCTCCACTGGTGCTCTTTCTGTCATCAATGTTTCTAGCCCAATTAGTATCAATTTTGGCTCTCAATTCAAATTTTTCATTCTTCTTGTAGTATATACCAAAATCTTTTGTTCCTTTCAGATATCTCATTATTCTCTTCACAACCATCAAATGATTTTCCCTGGGATTAGTAAAGAATCTTGCAACTATCCCTATAGATAATGCAATATCAAGTCTTCCATCTAATACATATTGCAATTTTCCAATCATAGACATGTACAATATTTGGTTCACTTTAGTTGAATCATCAATTTTTGACAATTTGTGTCCTGTCACCATAGGTGTACTTATTGGTTTGGAATCCTCCAATCCAAAAGTTTTCAATATCTCCTTGATATACTTTGACTGAGTGATGTATATACCATATTTCATCTGATATACTTGCAAATCCACAAAAAAATTGATCTCTCCAAACATAGACATTTCAAATTCTTGCTTCATCTAATTTGAAAAATCCTTACATAAAGCATCTTGACCTCCAAATATGATATCATCAACAAATATTTCAGATAAAAAAATCCCTTTCCCTTTCTCTGTGTTTATGTACAGATTGCTGTTATCATCAATCCTTTCAAATCCAATCTTCACAAGATATGTATGAAGTCTCTCATACCATGCCCTTGGTGCTTGTTTCAAACCATATAGAGCTTTGTGCAATTTGCATACCATGTTCTTATTGTGAACATCAACAAAATTGTCTGGCCATTTTATATAAACTCCTTCCTCTAATATACCATTAAAGAATTTAGATTTAACATCCATCTGATAAACTTTGAAACTCTTGTATGCAACGTAAGCAAGTAGAGTTCTTACACCTTCCAATTTGGCAATAGGGGCAAATGTCTCTCCATAGTCAATTCCTTCTTCTTGTGCATATCCCTTGCAAACCAATCTTGCTTTGTTCCTTGTGAATTCACCATTTTCATCTAGCTTTCTTTTGAATACCAACTTGGTACTAATCACATTTTTCTCCTCTAGTCTAGGAACTAGACTCCATGTTTTGTTCTTCTCTATTTGTTCAATCTCTTCTTCCATGGCTTTGTACCAGTCCACATCTTCTAATGCATCTTTTACTATTTTGGGTTCCTTCATGCTCAACAAACATATTTTTCTTCTCAATCTATTTCTTGTTATTGTTCTAGCATCTATATCTCGAATGATTTGAGCACCAGGATGATGTCTCTTGATATACTTAGACAATCTTGGTTCAACTCTTGTTTCTTCATTTTGTCTTTCAACTTCAGAATCACTGTGTATATCTCTATCAATTAGTTCAACATATCTCTCATGTATACTCTCAGAATTAGAATATGCATCCATTTCATTCTGTAACTCGGCATCTGAATGTAGCTCAATTCCTGAATGCAACTCAACATTTATAGCACGTGACTCGTCAGTCATTGTAACTTGCTGTTGATTTGAGACTTGATTTGCAACATTTTCTTCAGAAAACATTCCATCATAAAAGTACAAAAATAATTTGTATTCTTCTAAATTTTTCATAGTTTAAACCTCATGTACTTCTATATATTCATCAAAATTCACATTTGCACTTTCCACAGTTTTGTTAATGTAAGTATTCAAACACTTATAAGCTTTACTTCTTGTGGAATATCCTAGGAATATACCTTCTTCACTTTTTGCATCAAGCTTGCCATTCCTAACACCTTTGAGAATGTAACATTTGCTTTCAAATACTTAAAGTATTTTACATCGGGTGAGTATCCATACCATAATTCAAAAGGTGTTGAATGAGTACCTCTCTTGATTTGCACATAGTTCAAGGTATAGACAGCTGTACTTACAACTTCTCTCTAGTATTTCAAAGCAACATTTTTCTCCATCATGAGTATTCTAGGATAGTACATTACAGATCTATTTCTCCTTTCAGCTATTCCATTTTGTGGAGGTTTTCTAAGGGAAGATGTCTATCTTTTGATTCCTCTGTCATTACAGAACATCTAAAATTCTCTTGATGTGAATTCTCCTCCTCTGTCAGATCTCAAACACTTTAGAATTTTACCTATTTCCTTCTCAACTCTTTCCAAGTACCACTTAAACATTTGAAAAGCATAAATTTCTATTTAAAAAACATAACTTTCATCATCCTAGAGTGCAAGAATTTGGCTTAGGCCAGAATTCAACCAAGAACTAAAGAACTCAACACAAGCACATAGTAGACCAAAATAGATAGAGTATGATTAGAATGATGATATTCATACAATATGCCAGCTTAGCCAACTTGAGAGTACAATAGGAGTGCCTGTATATAAAGGCCTCAGGAGAGCTTCTAGAATGCATAGAAGTTAGCATCATGATATGTCATACAACTAGGCACATGTCCACCAGATATGGGTTATCCTCCATTAAGCATGGGATTAAGTGCGATGATGTGAGGATAAGCCTACAATGGTGTAGCACACAAATCATTGGTGTAGACAACATGTGCTAAATGAGGAGTGTGGATAATTATGTTGTCAACATGACAACTCAATGAATGATGCATACTCCTATGTTGTAGACACCATGTGCATAATTAGAGTTGCATAACTCAATGAGAGTACACAAACTCCCAAGTGTCTCACCTAAAATAATAATAAAATAATACAAAATAATTAAATAATGCATTTACCTAAGTAAACTTAAGTAAGTGTAATAAGTAAATACTTATTTACACCAACACCCACCCTTAAGTGCAACTTAGGGAAATGCCCTTAAGCTTACGAAATCTAGGATGCAATGCAAGATGGGTCTCGGCTACTAGGCCATGTTAGGTACCCATATACATAATGATATGCAATCTCCCATAAAGTGGGAAAAGAGGGAAAACCTCATGGGAAAAACCCTCCCCCAAAAAGAGAGATAAAGGGGATGCATGGATGGATGGAGTAATCAAGAGCCCCCCATTATGACATACATCTAGTATATACATAAGAGAATGATGACAAGAGGAAGAGAGACAGGATGGGCTCCCCCCCAAAAAGAAGAATGCCTAACAGTGACTACTCTAATGAAGAAGTTGATCCAAGACTGCAAAATGGTGTTCCTCCCCTTAGGAAGAAACAATGCCAAAGGTACAAATGAGATGCTTTCATTGTGTGTGGAAAGAATCCCATGGATAAGTGATGTCTCTGAAACCCGCTCAACTGGCTAAAGAACCTATCCCAAAGAACTGTCTTTCTTTGCAATTGATGAAGAACCCTGCTGCAACTGCTAATCATAAGTATCCACAATCACTTCAACCTATGAGGATTGATCATGTAGAGAATGAACAAGAGAGTCTAATGGAACTCTCATGACAATTGAAGAAGGTAAATTTTTATCAAGAAGAAGAGAGAGATCATGAATACTATCCCCCAAATCTATCACTGAACCTGTATCTGGAAGACTAGATGTGCGTTGCTGTTCTAGACCTATCACTGTGGTGATGTATGCATGTGGACTAAACTGATGAAGTGACCTCTCACTGCAACTATCAATAGAACCCCACATGTTAGAATCTATTGAAGCACTATCGTTGGAATCACTATCAGTTTCCACACTATATGATGTGCAATGAGGAGTAGAGGATAGGTTGGGTGAACTCTCCTCAAAGTATACATCCTTCTCCACAAATATCTGATGTGTCTCAAGATCTAGAAGTCTACAAGCCTTCACACTATCTTCATAACCAATGAAGGTACAAGGCCGAGGTGACTGTGCCTTGCATCCCTTGGAAGATCTCTTTGCCCATGTAGGACAACCAAAGACTTTGAAGTGTGTCACAATGGGTTTTCTGCCGCACCATGCCTCAAAAGGAGTTTTTCCATCTAAGGCTGGATGAGGAAAAAGATTAAGAATGTGAGTGGCACTAGAGATTTCTTTGACTTCTAATGATGGATCGAGAGACTTGGCATGAATCATGCAGCTTGCCATAGATTTAAGAGTTCTAATTCTTAGTGCTACAACATTTGTCTTATGCAGATTGAATGCTGGTGGAGTTTGAAGATCAATGCCCTCATGTCTGCCAAAGTCCTAAGTCTTCTGTTCACATCCATGTTTCCATTGTCCATTCGGAGTATTTTGATGGCTTTCATGGATTTCCATTCTACATGAATCTTGAAGGCTAGAAATGTGTCCAACACTTCATTCTTACTATGTAGAAAGTAGACCCAAGTGAACCTTGAAAATTCATCAACAAAAGTGAGTATGTAGTGACCTTGGCTAAATGCAAAAGGACTTGCTAATACCATGTGAACCATCTGTAGAACACTTGTTGCTGTAGAAGACTTACCTCTTTGTAAATTCCCTTCTAGATGCATATCCACTAAATTTGTTGAACATTCACCTTTGGAAAAGTTGATTTGAGGTAGACCTTTCACCATTTGGTATGTGCAAAGTTGCTAAAGGTAGCGGTAGTCAAGATGGCCATACCACTCATGCCATAAGTGCATGTTTGAATTGGATTGAGATAAAAAGGCCTTTGAAGGAGACTTGGGCATAAAATAAGAGAAATAGTATGACCTCTTGTTATGATTCACTTTCCCTACTGCAACCAAGGAATCATCTCTAAGACTATGTACCTTTATTGAGTTTGGAAGGAACTCAACTCTATGTCCATCTCCAAGGTGAGTGATTTGGTAGATTGAGAGGAGATTCAAACTTAGGTTTGGAACATAGAGAACCTGTTAAAAATCTCCATTTTCCATCTCCACATTTCCTTTTCCTTCAACTTCCATTTTCTATCATTCCCCATGAAGATGTGTGGTACCTTTGACTACTTCATTGAAGAAAAATTCTCCTTTGAAGAACCCATGTGATATGAGGCACCTGAGTCAAATATCCATTCCTTTGAAGAGTTTGAATTAGCCATGAGTGCTTACCCTTTTCCCTTTGAATCTGAGGGAAATCCTTTCTACTTGTAAGCATTAGGCAATGGAACATTATGTTTCTTCATGATGTTGGTCAATTCATCAATCTTTTTGAGATAACACTCATGCTCTTCATGACCCAATTTCTTACAATATGCACACTTCTTCTTCTCCTTATTGTTGTCCCCTTTCTTGTTGGAATTCAAGGACTTGCCTTGTTGATTGGATTGAGGTGTTGTCTTTTCTGCATCCTCAGATTTGTCTTTCTTCAACTTCTTCTTACCCTTTCCTTTATTTGAAGATTGTCCAGCTGAATGTTGAGAACCCTCATTAGCCACCAATGCTTTGGATTGAGGTGTTTTGAGAATCCCCATTGATTTCAACTTCTTTTATTCATCATCCAATAGTTTAGCATATTCATCAAAAGTGAATTTCTTGTAGGCAGACCCTAAGGTAGTCTTTGAGGTGTTAAAAGAAGATACAAATGTGGAATATTTTGATGGCAGCTTGTTATGGATGATATAGATTAGTCTGTCATCTTTGATAGAACTCCCACAATCAGTAAGCTTTGTCCTTAGTTCATTCACCTTGATGATGAAATCCTAGATGGAGTCATATGACTTAGGATCTAAGGATACAAGCTCATCTTCAATCTTGAATACATCCTCTTCAGACACTTTACCATAAAGGCTTTTGAGGGTATCCCAAGCTTCCTTGGATGTAGTACACTTCTTGAAATGATACATGATCTTATTATCTACCCCCAAACATAAATCACCTAGGGCTTTCCTATCCATTGCTACCCAAGCTAAAATTTCACTTTCTAATACTTTATCAGCTGCTAGTTTAGGAAGAGTACCATCTACATATTGTGAAACTCCATTATGCATTAAGTGATACCACATTTTGATTGACCACGAAGCATAGTTATGAGGAGTTAATTTAGGAAACTTAAAGTTGCCCATAATGTAGAAAATGAAAGATATGTGTAGAAAAGAGAGAATACAACACCAAGAAGACGCCCCCTTTTCACTAAATCAAGAAACCCCCCCAAAATAGATGCTTTGGGCACTTTATCAGTAGTGAGATTACAATGGGCCACTAACCAATTTTGGCCTTTGTGAACTTTTAATTTTTCTTGTTACAACCTCTCAATGGAGTACAAATCTAAAACTTTACAATGTGCTACAATTCTGAAGCATTACAAAACAAAGAAAGACCCTATTGTTGAAAGTGATAATTTTTCCATAAAACCCTATAATCTGATGCCAAATTTGGAAAGTAGACAAAAAATAACACACTTTCAAAAAAAATGGAACCTGTTTTCGACTCTAGATGTGCCCATACAGAGTGTTTAAAGTTGCAAAATGCAAGATTATGCAGGTACAGTTGCCAAAAAATGCAATTTCTGAACAATCCATGCACCAAAACTAGAAAATAGCTACACCACTAAAAAATTTAGAAAATTCCACCCAATTTTAAAAAAAAATCACACTTGATTTGGAGTTTGGATGTGCGAGTTATGACCTCTCAAAGTCAGACTGTAAAAACCAAAATCAATTTGGAGAGGGGTTGCATCAATGAATGATGGGGTTAAATTTGATGGTCATATGGCAATCACAACAGTTTTAATTTTCTCTGAAATAATTTCTAAACGGGTGTCAAATTTAAGCTCATGGATTGATGATGTCAGCATCCCCTTCGATTAGTGATGACATTAGCATGACGCCATGATGATGTCAGTGTGTATAGAAATGTACAATTTGGTCTGACTATTGTATAGAACTATTGACTGATCAAGATGAGGTGGTGGAAGATGTGTCACTGCTAACTAGATGACATGTTGGCGGTTTTCATGGCAGATTGTTGACTTAGCTTTGTACTATTGGCATGAGCAGTGATTGGATGCTGCATCACTGATGACTCAGGTTGATTTGGATTGCCATGTGGCATGGGCAGATTAGTCCGCGTAGGTAAAGAGTAGGAGGATGTGGAATTGACGCGTGTCCTGCTGCAACGAATAGATGCATTGGGCATGATTGAAAATTGTGCTCTTGCATGGCAAAGACTATATGCCAGAGATTGTGGGTTTATCCCACATTTGGTGTGGGAAAAGCTTGCATACTATTTAAAATAACAAGGCCGCGCAACCAAGGCAAGTGGAACCTGGCAGGAGGTAGTGCCAAGGATTTGTGTGGGGAGTTGGATATTGACTGTCAAAAATTTGGTTGGCCGGTGCTGATGAGATGGCTCACAGATTTTTTTGCCAGAATTATTTGGGATTAAGCCACTGCTTAGTCATACTGTCGGGAACAATGTGGCTAGATTTTGCAGAGATTATGGAAGGAAATATTGAGGTCCGCTGATAATAAATAAACCCTATGGAATTAAATAAAAAATTCCACCACCCCAAAATTACAGAGCTGAGCTGGGGTGTCACTACTCGGTTCGGCAAAATTTTTTTTCTCTGCCCAAATAGAGAAATTAATTTTGAAAAATATAGAGATTAATTTCAATTAGATTTGAAAATAAATGTGCAGATCTAAAAAAACAACAATACTCGAATTGCAAATTAGGGCTTCCGGGTTCCAATTTGCAATTTTTTTTGCCTCACGATTAACTTTCACCAAGCATAGGAAAATTTATAAGCGATCTTCATCGAATTGATGCTCTGGACACAACGGTGAGGTCAGATCTAGCTCTGGACACTCCCAATTTTTGTGGATCCTTTGAATTCGTATCAAGGTGCTTGAAGCATGAACGGTCTCAAATAGCTATGTGCAGAGAATCTCCCTTAGCTCTGATACCATGTAAGAATCTGGCTTAGGCCAGAATTCACCCAAGAACTAAAGAACTCAACACAAGCACACAATAGACCAAAATAGACAGAGTATGATCAGAATAATGATATTCATACAATATGCCAGGTTAGCCAACTTGAGAGTACACTAGGAGTGCCTGTATATAAAGGCCTTAGGAGAGCTTCTAGAATGCATAGAAGTTAGCATCATGATATGTCATACAACTAGGCACATGTCCACCAGATATGGGTTATCCTCCATTAAGCATGGAATTAAGTGCGATGATGTGAGGATAAGCCTACAATGGTGTAGCATGCAAATTAGTGGTGTAGACAACATGTGCTAAATGAGGAGTAAGGATAACTGTGTTGTCAACATGAAAACTCAGTGAATGATGCATACTCCTATGTTGTAGACACCATGTGCATAGTTAGAGTTGCATAACTCAATGAGAGTACACAAACTCCCAAGTGTCTCACCTAAAATAATAATAAAATAATCTAAAATAATTAAATAATGCATTAACCTAAGTAAACTTAAGTAAGTTTAATAAGTAAATACTTATTTACACAAACATAGAGTAATCATCAATAAATATCATTATGTACTTATCTCCCTTGTAGCTTTCCACTTTAATCGGTCCACACAAATTAGTATGAACAATCTCTAGTATTCCTTTAGAGGTATAGGTTTTGCTCTTAAAACTTGACTTTGTCATTTTGCCTAACTGACATTGTTTGCACATTACATTGTCAAGCTTCTTCAACTTAGGCAAACCTCTAACTTTCTTCATGTTACTAATACTAACCAAGTTATCAAAGTTAACATGACATAACCTCTTGTGCCATAACCATACATCATCAAATTTTACAATAATACAAGTAGCATCCTCTACAACAAGATAGAATAGATTACTTCTAGTTTGATCACCTTTTCCAATCAATTTTCCATTTGTATCATATATCTTGGCAATCTTGTTTTCAAATTCAACCTTGCATCCCAAATTATTTAATTGTGACACATTTAACAAGTTATAGATTAGTCCTTCAACATAGTAAGCATTGTCACATGAAACTTTATTTGTGAGTTTGATAGAACCTTTTCCTTTTATCAAACATGGTGCATCATTACCAAATCTTACACTATTTCCATCATAAAAATTTAGGGCAATGAACTTGCTTTTGTCTCCAGTCATATGATGTGAGCATCCACTATTAATGATCTATCTATCATTTTTGTTCACACAAGTCACAAGTGGAGTTGCCTCATCTTCATCAGATTCATCCTTCATTGCAACATAGACCACCTCATCATCATGCTCATCAGAATCATCCCTTGTTTCTTCTTCAACAATGTAGCATGACTTCTTGCCTTTATCTTTGTAATCTTTTCTATCTTCTCTTCTGATCTTGTACTTTTCACTACCTCTGTAGTTTTTCTTCTATGTACATCTTGTAGCAACATTAACAACCTCATTGCAATTGAAACAAATGATGGGTAACTTACCTTTGAACTTACCTTTACCTCTTTGGAATCTTTTTGCCTATAGTGCTTTCAGTTGTTCAACATCATCCTAATCTATATCACTATCACTAGACACATAGTTTATCTTTCTTTTCTTCTTTTGCTTCACCTCATTAGAATCTTTTAATAAAAACTTAGCTTTGAAAGAATATTCAAAACTTTCAGGTTTGTAATTATCAAAGTTAGATAGCTCAAAAGTAGTGAGTCTACCTACTAGACCTTCAAGGGTTAGATTATTTCTAGGAATACATCTTAGTTCTTGAATTACATAAACTCTAATAGCATAAATAGGTATTAGTGTTCTCAAGACTTTTCTTAGCATAGTATCATCATCTTTCTGACCAATAGCTCCTTTTATTGCACTAACAACTTTTCTTATTCTAGCAACATATTGAGTAGTATTCTCACCTTCTTCCATTCTCATATCATTAAACTTACCTCTAAGACTATCAGATCTAGCTCTTTGAACATTTTTATCTCCTCCATAGATGGTGGCTAGGGCATCCCACATTTTATTTTCATTGTCAAGACCTTTGATATCATCAAATTCAGCATAGCTTAGGGTAGAGGCAATCTCCAACATCACTTGATTGTGTTCTTTCTTCTTCTTCATATCTTCAACAATTAGGAATTCAAATTGATCAACATGTTCCACAAAAATGGTAGATTGTGCATGATCTCCAAGTCCTCCAAGGTGTAGCTTCATCAAAATTTTCCATGTAGGAAAGTTATCTCTATTGAGCTTGAGTACTTCTCTTTTAGACATCTTGATCTTTGTGCTTTTAGTAGTTTCAAAATAGTTCTCGTAAGTAGATGGCTTTGATACCAATTATTGGAATACTTTAGAATAAATAAGGGGGGGGGGGGGGTTGAATCAGTTATCCAAGGTTCACATGTATAAATAAAACTTTTCATATCTTAGTGAACCCATAAAAAATTCATACTCATGTATGCATCCATAAGATTATGCAATCACTAAAACTTGTACGTTATTGTCAAATCAACTTGCAAAAATCTAAAGCATGAAACATAATAGATTCATCAAAACACTTGACACAATGATTTACATGGAAACTCAGTTTGGGAAAAACCACCAATAACATGCTACTCCTTTTCACTCTTTTGAAGTGATGCCCTATGAAAGGCCAACCCTGTTAAAGGTTACAATACACACTGTTAAATGTGACCTAGTTAAGGGATTTCAATCACCTTATTAGAAGTAAGCTTTGTTAGAGGATTTTAGGCCATTCACTTGGAATGCAACCCATTTAAAGGATTTACAAATGAGTGTTAGGTCAACCTTTACCCAAAGGATTTACCTTAGACTGATAGAATTTTTAGAGAGTAACAATAGATATTTTGATTGATACAACTTACAAATTCTCTTGCAAATTACATATCTTTGTTTAGTTCTCAATTCTGTTTGGTCTTCATACTTTGCAACACTGATAGATTGTTCACCCTTCAACCATTCATCTCCTTAAGCCTTCTTGCTTAACATGTCATTGCATACTCTTCTCTTAGGTCACTTGATGAAGCAAAACCCTTGACTCCTTGTCTCCCTTAGGTTCTCGCACATGACAACTTTTGCTTCATGACTAGACATTCCTATAAGTAAAAAATTAAGATATTTTCCTACTCATTTTTTATTTTCCAATTTTAGGGTTCAGATGGATTAGGTAGGATACAATGTATCTACCCCATATCTCATATCTGTTCTAGAAACTCCTTCTAGAATCCATTTGAATTTTCCTAAAAATGATTTACCTCAAATTTTGAGCCACCAACTCATCAACTTTATCTTCCACTTGGTTCACAAAATTCAAGAAAAAAAACTTGTCAGCTCAGATTAAGTGAATCTTCAATCTTTCAAATAATCTAGCAGCTTGACATTATCAATCTTTCGATGCTCAACACACACTACATTGGTCGACATCCACTATAAAATCACTTGGCATCAACTAAACTTTACTCAACATCAACTATATATTTTGCTTGACATACACTAGAATTTTCTTTTACTTGGCTCCAACTAACATTCTGCTTGGCTTGCACTAACTTTTCTCAGCACCTTCTATCCACTCGGTCAAGCTTGGCAGACAAACTTTGTGTAACTTTTTCTTCTAAACTTTCTAAGTGTAACCAACCTTTGTAACCTTAAGTAGATTATCAATACATCATGTCATCACTATCTTAATTGATCCTTGTACTTCATTATATAATCATAATTCAACCTTTCCTCTAGGTGCTATTTTTACCTCTTATTGATTAAATCCTCTTCATTAATCAACTAAGTGATATTACTTGAATCTTATAAGCAATTGTCTTACTGGAAAATAGTAGGTTTGAAATTAGTGACAAAACAATGATTGAAACACAAAAATCTTCTTCAACAATCTCCTTTTTCCAATCATCTTTCTCAACAATGATCTTCTCAATTAGATATCAATATCAAAAGGTTCCCTTGTAGTAGAAAAAGGTGTGAAAGTAGGCACCTGATATCTTTGTGTAGGTCATACTGTTCCTTCTACTTTGATTATTTTAGAGAAAAATGAATGTTTAGGAACAATTGCTACAATTGAGTGGGGAGAACAATTAGCTATTGTAGATTCTGATATAGTGTTGTGGCACAATAGATTTGAGCACATGAGTGAGAAAGGTATGAAATTACTTCACTCAAAGAAATTTTTACTAGGTTTGAAATGTGTTAATATGGATTTCTATGAAGTTGTGTGTATGGAAAACAAAAGAGAGTGAGTTTTGTGAAGATTGGGAAGGAAAATAAAAGTGATAAATTAGAGCTTGTGCATACAGATGTATGGGGACCAGCTCTGGTATCTTCCCTTGGTGGCTCTCATCATTGTATTACATTTTTTGATGATGCAACTAGAAAAGTATTGATTTATTTCCTTAGATAGAAATCTGATATATTTCAAACTTTTAAGAAATGGAAATGCTTGGTTGAAAATGAGACTAGTAAGAAATTAAAATATCTCATATTTGATAATGGTAGTGAGTATTGTAGTCATGAATTTGAATATTATTTCTCCACTAATGGTATTCATAGAAATAAAACTATTCCAAGGAATCCACATGAAAATGGAGTGGCTAAACACATGAACAGGACTATAATGGAGCATGCAAGGAGCATGAGGTTGCATGTAGGGTTGCCCTTAAACATGTAGAAAGAGGCTATCAATACTACTATATATTTGATTAATAGAGGTCCCTCTACTCCTTTGTCTTGTGGTATTCTAGAGGAAGCATGGACTGGTAAGAAGGTGAGTTATTCTTTTCTCAAGACCTTCAGTTGTGAAGCATTTGCTCATATAGATTCTGAAAATAGAACCAAGCTCGAAGCTAAATCAACGAAATGTGTATTTTTTGGCTATGACATTGATGAATTTGGTTATAGGCTTTGCGATTTTTAAAATTTAAAAATTGTAAGAAGTAGGGATGTCATATTCAATGAGAAAGTGTTGTACAATGATCTATTGCAACAACATGAGAAAGAAAGAAGAAGATTATGTAGTGTTGGATGATACTCCAAAAGATGATGTTCCAACACTTCTTCATGATGTGCAACAACTGCAAAAAGAAAATACCACATACACTGATGAATGTTAGATGGTTAACAAGGCTAAGTAGACCTCAAAAAACATTTCCCCCCTCTTTGTATTCTATTTCACTTATTGATGCTAGTGAACTAGAATGTTATGATGAAGTTGTGCAAGTGGATACTAAGATTTAGTGGGAGTCTGCAATAGTAGATGAAATGGACTCCTTGCTAAAAATAAGTCTTGGGATCTATATAAGTTGCCTATAAGTAAATGGTATTTAAAAAATAAATGGTTTTATAGGTTGAAAGAAGAGGATGTAGGTAAGAAAAGATTTAAAGCCAGGTTAGTGGTAAAAGGATTTGTACAGAAAAAATGCATTGATTTTGATGAGATATTCTCTCCTGTTGTAAAAATAACTTCTATTCATACTATTTTAAGTATTGTGGCTACTGAATATTTGTATTTGGAGTAGCTTTATGTTAAAACAACCTTCCTTCATAGTTATTTGGATGAAGACATACATATTGTACTATTGGAAATAGGGATTACTGAGTGGGGGTGTGGGGGTGGTTAATTAGTAATCTACAAACTTTAGTCACTAATTGGATATTATTACTTACTTTAAACCATGCATAACAAAGAAACAAAGGAATGTTGAATAGTAACAATAGAAATGCGCAAAGATAACTCATAACACCATATTTTGTTAACTAGGGAAACCTTGGCCAAGGGAAAACTCTAGTGGGGATGATACCCACTAGATAATATACTAATATATAAGTTCCTTGTTAGAGGATGAACCCTATTAGGAGTCAATGAGAAAATTTAGAATAAGTAGTACCTATTAGAAGACTTTGAATCCCTATTAGGAGATTCCAACCCTGTGAGGAGTTGTGCCAACCTTGTTAGGAGTTGTAGTATAATGTATGGAAGATGAGCCCATTGTCTTCACATGCAATTTCAAATACAAGAAGAGCTAATTACTCAAACAAGTAATTTACTATTATTTTTCTTCCTTGATATATCTTTGATCTTCAGCTCAATCTCAGATCACTAAATAGCTCATATAAAACTTCACATATATTGCTTTCTCAAATAGTCACAATTCACAATTCACACTTACACTTCACTTGCATAATACATCAAGATAGCACTTGTAAATACAACTTAGCCACTTCTTATCACAATAAGTCCTTTGCATAAACACCATGCCTTTACATAAATTTCTACTAGGTTGGCTAAGACCACAATTCACTTTTCCAAGTTAGAGTAAACATCTAGGATGTCAGCCCTAATTGGACATGTAACTGTTTTGTAAACAAAACAAAATTTTCCTTCAATTCCGCTGTCCTACTTCATCAAAACATGATTATCTTTTTTTTGTATAGTCTGTACAAACTTATAAGGTTATACATGTCATCACCAACATGTAAACTATCTCAATGTAACTTTGCTTGTCATAATATGATGTCTGCAACATGTTATAAACAAAATAATACACTACTGTAAACCAAATTCTATACTTAGAATATTTTTGATTATCAAACACTAAGTATCTTTATTTTTGAGGTTTCCTGCCAACATGTACATCATGTGTTGCCATTAATGATATATATATATATATATATATATATATATATATATATATATATATATATATATATATATATATATATATAAACCAATTTTCAACAATCTCCCCCTTTGGCATTGATGGCAACAAAATAGGAAAAATTGGCTAAGTGACAAAAACATAGCTATCAAAATAAACATTACATCTATTACAACTTGTTCAACTTTACATATATGCTCCCCCTTACAATATACTTTACACTATTACAATCTTCACGTGTATCTCTCCCCTTTGCATCTCTCCCTATAATGACATGTATACAATTTTCACATGTATCTCTCCCCCTTTGACATCAATGAAAAAGGTCAAAATGTCAAGATAATGTCCAAAACTTGTCAAAACTATTGTCCTTCCTTTATGCTGAAATAATCTTCATACAGTCATCAAAAATAGTCTTCAAGCTATTCATACCTTTGGTCCATGTCTCTTTTGTATACTTTGCTCATGTGAGAATTGCACATAAAACATATGATGCAATCTCAACTACATTGATATTTGAATACAAAAAGTTTGTATATGTGTCTTTAGTCTTGACACATTCCTATAGTTGCTTCTCAACAAAAGATAACTTTAGAGCAATGGATTCTCTGAAATCAAATGTTCTCTTCAATATCTGCTCTTTTTGAAGTTCTAGTTTCCTGATCTTGCTAGGACATTGGCAACTTGACTCTCAAAATCATCAACTTTGCTAGATGGATGCTGGATCTAATTGGATAAAGCCTCTAGCTCATTCATCTTTGTCTTTATCTGATTGTCCAAGTCTTTAGTTAATTTTTATAATAAGGTACACTTAACATACAAAGCTTTCCCTTCCTGCTGATATTTTTGAAGTTCTTTTTTGCATATATTAAGATTGACTAAGTCATTCTTGATATTCTGGCAGATGGTGCTAAATAGGTTAGTATCATGGGAAATTTGAGCCTTTACCTCTGTAACATTCAACAAATTAGTAAACTCTTCATCGAAAGAATTTAGCACTGCTTGTGCTCTTTGTTTGGGATTTGACTTAGTATGCTGAACTATCAAAGTGCTATGTAGTCTGTCAGTCACTTTCATTAATGATCTCTAAAAAATTTTCACCATTTTATTCTTTTGTAAAAGTTTAGATAAGGATGAAATCAGATCAGTTTGATCATCATCATCAGTAGATAAACTAGAAAGAGAGGTTAGAGTAGATGAACTAGATGGTTTAGTCTCATCCCCTCTCTATTTCTTTGTTCCTTCTTTAGTTCTCCTCTCTTCCTCTTCTTTCCTTTCCTTTTCCTCTCTTTCTCTCTTCTCTTATGAAATTTTCCTCTCTTCTTCCTCTTTTTTCTTTTTCTTCTCTTCTTCTTCAATCCTTCTCTTATCTTCATCTTCCTTTCTTCCTCAAGAAATTGCTGGTTGGCTTCTTCTATCTTCTTCTTTTCTTCTTCTAGTAGCCTCTTTTCTTCCTCAGTTTTCCTCAACTTATCCTCAATATCTTTAGCATCTGGTACATTTGGTTTAGAACCACCAAATGGATTGGTATCATTAATGTTAAGAGTAACATTGGTTTGATCAATTTGCATGGTGTCACCAATTACTAATACTTCTGATGTTCTAGGAGCTAAAGGAGATGCTGCCTGTGATTCTGACAATATCTTACTAATAACTACTACAGTCTCTTTTCTCAACTTATCCTTTTCTCCAACCACGAATAGAAATGGTCTCAACTTATTCCTCAAGTATGGTGCGAGGTTATTCAAAAATATCTTAATTTCATCTTCATCATTAGTGTTACAAATGGTCCTTAGCATAGACTTTCAAAGTTCAAGATCTTCTCTTGTTGTAGTCTTCTTCTTTATGAGTCTCTCATAGACTTTTTGGTTCACTACTCCTTTGATATCCTTCATACTTAGATCATTTCCAATGATATGTCTCACAGTAGATACATCAATTTGATCCTTCTTGAAATTATTATATAGATCATAAAACTTGTTCATCT
Source organism: Cupressus sempervirens (assembly GCA_028749045.1). Taxonomy (NCBI): domain Eukaryota; kingdom Viridiplantae; phylum Streptophyta; class Pinopsida; order Cupressales; family Cupressaceae; genus Cupressus; species Cupressus sempervirens. The sequence continues at coordinate 557,866,135 of CM053788.1, read as the reverse complement.
AAACAAAGTTTCCCTCATTGGCAATCACTGTGTTAATCTTTTCAATATTTGGCTTCTAGGATTGCTGAGCTTTGCCTGCTGCCCTCTTAGGTGAAGTCACCTTTTATGCTTGTTTGGTTTCCTATTCCTCCTCTTCTTCATCACTTGACAAATTGTCAGCAACATTTTATGCCTCTTTCCCATTCCAGTAGCCAACTGTTTAACTCTCTTAGTCCTCAAAGATACTACTTTAACTAATCTCTCTAATTTTCTTTTTTTTCTTACTGGGTTGAACATCAGATAGTGCCGCATAAGGAATGCTCTATCTCGAAGATGTCTCGGCAATTGAAACTGACAAGGGTTGTATGTTTAATACACCTAGTTTTATTGTTTGTCATATAGGCTCTAATTTACTCTCTATCATTTTGGCCTTTGATAAAACCTTTTTCATAATTTATTCAACCTTCTTGTGAGATGCCTTCTCCAAGGTTGCTTGATGAGCATGCTGTGTGATCTCATCATAAATTCCAAATCTATACTCAACTTTATCTTTCTTTGAATTCAACAAAAAATCAATGTAGCCAACTACAACATCATCATCCAACTCATAGCTCAAAGGATCCAAAAATGTCTCTCAAGGTTCCACTGCTTGAATGTAAGTGTGATCTATATCAACTAGAATACATATATCCTCCTTGAATCTATCCACAATTATAGGTACAATCCTAAATCTTTGTTTCATATTATTTTGAAAAGTCTTCATAATTAGGTTTCCACTATCCAATATCATGTCTTTAGGATGCCTTCTGTATACCTTTGAAATCTTCTCCATAGTGCATCTATCACTACTCATTATATCTATTACTGGCAAGTAGGGAAATCTCTTCATTACATGGTGGAATATGTGATTTATCAATGATTGGAACCTAAACACACCATTCTTTGTCCTCTTAATCTTTTCAAGTTTTTCCAAGAGTTTCATCCTCAATATTTCACTTAGATTCACTTGCTCTTTCTCAACACATATCTTATAAGCTGAATATATAAATCCTTCTAAAAGCTCATCTATCTTAGAACTTGCACAAACTAAATAAGTAATAATTCTGCTAAGAAATCTCATATCATCTTGCTTGATGGAGCTGATTACCATAGCCTTCCCATTATACACTACCTTAGTATAACTTTCTACTTTCTTCTTAACCATCTTCTCACCTATGGGTACACTGCCTTGTTTGCTAAGACTAGTTACCTCATGTATAGTGTTAGCAAAAATGTCTACTACATTATCTTGCATCCACAAATTTCCATCATGTATACTGCCAAGTATAATTTGAGTCCATTCATCTATATCTAACTAATGATAGAAATGGTACTTAAACAAGTCTAATTCCCTTAAGTGTTCAAATCTGGGCTTCACTGTCATGTCATGGTTAAAGACTAGTTCCATATCCTTATTCATATATTCACTGCCAATTGCTTCAGAATTGCAATTCAAATAATTTTCTATGTCTTCAAGGTAAACTATGTTGTTCAGAGTGATTGAAAATGCAAAGTAAGGGTTTCCTTCATTAGGTTTTATGGAAACAATATTAAACTTAGGTTTGTCCTCATTCTCAACACTGTGTACTAACAACATATCCATGATCTTTATCAATTATGATCTTTTACCAACTAATTTTGTGGAAAAACAATAAAATATCTCTTTTTGAAAATAGGGTTTGCTTAAAAATTGCTCTAGCAAGTTGCTTCTAAATGCTCTTTACTTTGAATGTGTTTACAATGAAGTAAAATCAATTCTGTACTCCATTTATTCATCAACTTGAGCTTGCATTTATTGCATACTTCACAAATATGAAAAAGCTTTTAATTACATTTTGTATTTAGATAACTGGTCAAACTCATCCATCCAATCTCCAAATGTCACCCGAGGTTAATTATAGCCTCCTTCCATCATGACAAACATCCTCAAGACTTCACATCATGAAATTCTCTGCAAAAACTTACTTTTCATCTTTTGTTATAGAATCAACCTTTATTATAATAATAGTAACTCTGAATTCCTTCATAACTTGTTTAGATGAGCCCCAAATCATAGGCAAGCTTAGGTACCATCTAAACATAATTAGATATACCTTTTCCAACTTCACTACCTCTAATTCAATCTCTGAATGATGTTCTCAAATATTTATGCTATGAACAAGCTTAATTCAACTTAATTGAGTCAAAATCAACAATTGACTTTGATCTTTTTGTCTCATTATCATCTAACTTTTCTTTTGAGATATCTATTCCTTTCACAAATGCTTCATTTTTTCTCAAAGTTCACTCACAATGTTTCTTTGTTCTTCATTGTTTCTGCTAGTTTTGGAGTTCCTTTCCTAGTTCCTTCTATCATTCCTTTTGTTCCTTCTATTTCTTCCATTGTCTCTTCTATCTCTAAAGTTTCTATCCATTCTATAGTACTTTGTTATTTGTCTAAAGTTGTTGCATAACGAACATACAGGTGCTCTGCTTCTAGAATTTTTTTGATCATTAGGTGCATGACAATTCTGAGCAATGTGCCCTATGTTGTTACACTTATAGCACATGATCTATCTTCTATCATTAAAAGATCTTCTTTCTCTCAATATTCTTTCATTAGATCTTCTTCTATTTGTAGGGTTAGTATATCTAGACATTTTACTATTTCTTCTATCATTATCATACTTAGGTTTCCTACAATCAATTGCATTATGACCCATACCATGACAATTATGACAATAAAATTCCTTAACATGATTAAATGACTTATCAATACAATCTCATTTCATATGACCTATTTCATTATATTAAAAATACTTACCTCTAAATTCATACTTGGTTTCCTTAGGAGTCTCCATTTGCTTTGGTTCATCCAAGATTTCAACTTCCTTGTTGTGCTCAACTTCTTTAGGTTTCTTAGAAGATTGACTAGATTCAATCTTATCATCACATTTGTCTTTTTCTTTCAAATCTAATCTAATCTCAATCTTCTTCACAAAAATGTTAATTAGATAGCCAAGACCAGTCTTGTCATAAGAAGGTCTCTATATGCACATTGAATTATCAAGCTTTTCTCTGCTAGAATAAAGTTTCTCAAGATGCTGTTTGCATTGTGTCAATTCACCTTTCACAATAGTATTGTACTTATAGAGTTCTTCATGATCTTCTTTCAATGTTTCAAAGATAGATGTTTTCTTTGCCAAACTTGCTTTCAGATCTACATTTTCAATCTTAAAATCAGATTCAACTTTGTAAGGATCATTTCTCAAAGTCAACTTTAGATTTTTAATCTTCAACTCATGCTTCAAGATCTTGTACTCTATCTTCAACTTTGAATAGTCATCATCACTAGTTCCAGATTTAGTAGATTTAGGCTTTGATTTTAGATGTTCAATCTTTTCCTTGAATTGACCAATGTATACTTTGGAGTTTTCATATTTTTCCTTCAACTTATCTCTTTCTTCAATAAGGAGATCAATTTGTTCAAGAGCTTCTTTTAGGTTCTTCATCAAATGTTCCCTATCAATAGGGATCTTACTTAAGCTATTAATCTTCTTCAAAGTAACTGTACTCTAATACTAATTGTTAGAAATAGGGATTACTGGGAGGGTGAATCAGTAATCTACAAACTTTAGTCACCAATTGGATATTATTACTTACTTTAAACCATGCATAATAAAGTAATAAAGTAATTCCAAACAATAACAATAGGAATGCACAAAGATAACTCATAATACCATATTTTTTTAACTAGGAAACCTTGGCCAAGGAAAAACCTCGATGGAGACGATACCCACTAGATAATAGACAAATATATAAGTTCCTTGTTAGAGCATGGACCCTGTTAGGAGTCAATGAGAAAATTCAGTATAAGTAGTCCTTATTAGGAGACTTTGAATCCTTGTTAGGAGATTCCAACCTTGTGAGGAGTTGTGCCAACCCTGTTAGGAGTTGTAGTATAATGTATGCAGGATGAGTCCACTGCCCAAACAAGCAATTTCAACTACAAGAAGAGCTCACTACTCAAATAAGTAATTTTATATTAATTTCCTTTCTTGATAGATCTTTGATCTTCAGCTTGATCTCAAATCACTAGATAGCTCATATAAAACTTTCCATATATCACTTTCTCAAATAGTCACAATTCATAATTCAAACTTGGACTTCGCTTGCATAATACATCAAGATAGCACTTGTAAAAAAAAATTACCCACTTCTTATCACAAGAAATCCTTTGCATAAATACCATTCTTTTAAATAAATTACTGCTAGGTTGGCTAAGACCAAAATTCACTTTTCCAAGTTAGAGTAAACATCTAGGAAGTCAGTCCTAATTGGACAAGTAACTATTTTGTAAACAAAACAATTCTTTCCTTCAATTTTGCTGTCCTGCCTCATCAAAACATGACTATCTCTATTTTGTACAAAATTTTGAGGTTATACACATCATCACCACATGTATACTATCTCCATGTAACTTTTCTATTACAATATGACATCTGCAACATGTTACAAATAAAACAATACATGGCTGTAAACCAAATTCTATACTTAGACAATTTTCTGATTACGAAACACTAAGTATCTTTATTTTTGAGGTTTCCTATCAACATGTAAATCATGTGTTACTGTTAATGACAAAAAATTCATATCATTATTAGCCAATTGTCAACAAGCACAACCAGAGGGATTTGAGGTCAGAGGTAAGGAGAACTTAGTGTGCAAATTGAAGAAAAGTTTATATGGCTTGAAGCAAGCACCTCAACAATGGTATTTGAAATTTGATAGTTTTATGCATGAGCATGGATATAGTAGTACTTTCCTGATCAGTCACCACAAAGTAACACATTTTCTATGAAGTATTTGGGTATAGCCAAACAAATCCTTGGTATGAATATTTGTACAGTACTTTCCTAATTAGTCACCACAAACTAACAATCTCCCACTTGGGGACTAATAAGACTCCATACTAGACAAAAATATTCCACTTGGAGACTGATCCTATAGCAATACCACTACCACATAGGGCTGCCACTAGATCAATGGCCTTGGATGCTATTGTTCTATTATGCATGTTCAGTCTAGAAGACCAACCAAAGCTGAAGAGGAGTTCAACTTCTCTCTTGTTACTACCTTTGTAAACATATCTGCTAGATTGTCATTTGTATGTATCTTGTCTAGCTTTAACTGTCCATCCTCCAAAATTGACCAAATGAAATGGTACTGCAACTATATGTGTTTTATCTTTGAATGCAGAGCTAAATTCTTTGTAAGATGAATGACATTCTGATTATCTATAAACAAATAATTATCCTTCTGAGGGTGTCCCAATTCTTCCAAGAAGAACTAAATCCATATCATCTCCTTAGCTATCTTTGTAGTAGCAACATACTCTACCTCTGTAGTGGATAAAGCATTAACATTCTGTAACCTAGAAATCCAACTCACGGTTGCCCCACCAATAGTAAAGATATAACCTCTAGTACTCCGCCTAGTATCAATATCCCCTGCCAAATCTAAGTCAACATAGCCCTGTAAATAAGTAGTAGAGCCCCCAAAGTGTAAACACTTATTGGATGTTCCTCTCAAATATTTGAGAATCTATTTAACTACATTCCAATGCTCAATTCCATAATGACTCATATATCTGCTAATGACACCCATTACATGTGCAATATCTAGCCTTGTACATACCATAGCATACATCAAGCTTCCTACATAGCAAATCCTTCATAGCAAATGCATGTGCTAACTGGTGTTTCAACCTCTTAATTTGATCCATGTTAGACCTAGCTACAAGCATATCATCAACATATAAACATAAAACAATGTAGCTATCATCATCCAACCTCTTAAAGTAAAAAAAGGATTTTAATAAAACATACTATATCCATGTTCATGCATAAAACTGTCAAATTTCAAAAACCATTACCGAGATGCTTGCTTTAAGCCATATAAACTTTCAATTTGCACACTAAGTTCTCCTTACCTTTGACCTCAAATCCCTATGGCTGAGCCATATATATCTCTTTATCAAAATCACCATGAAGGAAGGTTGTTTTAACATCAAGTTTCTCTAAATGCAAATTTTTCAGTAGCCACAATACTTAAAACAATATGGATAGAAGTCATCTTAACAACATGAGAAAATATCTCATCAAAATCAATGCCTTTTTTTTGTGCAAATCCTATTACAACTAACCTAGCTTTAAATATTTTCTTACCTCCATCCTCTTCTTTTAACCTGTAAACCCACTTATTCTGTAAAGCACTTTTACCTGTAGGCAATTTGCATAAATCCCAAGTCTTGTTTTTCAGAAAAGAGTCCATTTCTTCTTTCATTGCAAACTCTCACTAAATCTTAGTATCCACCTACATAGCTTCATCATAACATTTAGGTTCACCAGCATTAGTAAGTAAAATAGAGCACAAAGAGGGAGAAAATCTTTCTAGAGGTCTAATTTTCCTTGTTGACAGTCTAACATTTACTGGTGTGTGTGGTATTTGTTCTTGTGGTTGTTGCACATCATGAAGAATGGCTACAACATCATCTTTTGGAGTATCATCCAACACTACATAATCATCTTCTTTCTTCTCATGTCGCTGCAACAAATCTTTGTACAATACTTTCTCATTGAATATGACATCCCTACTTCTTACAATTTTATGATTTTCAAAATCCCAAAGTCTATAACCAAATTCATTAATTCTATATCCAATAAATACATATTTCTTTGACATAGCTTCCAGCTTGGTTCTATTTTTAGAATCTATATGAGCAAATGCTTCACAACTAAAAGTTTTGAGAAAAGAATAACTCACCCTCTTACCAATCCATGCTTCCTCTAGAATACCACAACCCAAAGGAGTAGATGGACCTTTATTAATCAAATATATAGTAGTATTGATAGCCTCCACCCACACATGTAAGGGAAACCCATCATGCAACCTCATGCTCCTTGTATGCTCCATTATAGTCCTATTCATGCATTCTGCCACTTCATTTTCCCATGGAGTCCTTGGAATAGTTTTCTATCTAAAAATACCATTAGTGGAACAATAATCTCCAAATTCATGACTGCAATACTCACCACCATTATCAGATTTGAGACATTTTAATTTCTTACCAGTCTCATTTTCAACCAAGCATTTACATTTCTTGAAAGTTTGAAATACATCAGATTTCTATCTAAGGAAATAAATGCATAATTTTCTAGTTGCATCATCAATAAAGGTAACATAATAATGAGAGCCACCAAGGGAAGATACTTGAGCCGGTCCTCATACATCAATATGCACAAGCTCTAATTTCTCCTTTTTATTTTCCTTCCCAGTCTTCACAAAACTCACTCTCTTTTGTTTTCCATACACACAACTTTCACATAAATCCATATTAACACATTTTAGACCTGGTAAAACTTTCTTTGAATGAAGTACTTTCATAACTTTCTCACTCATGTGCCCAAGTTTGTTGTGCCATAACACTGTATCAAAATTTACAATAGCTATTTGTTCTCCCTGCTCAACTATAGCAACTATTCTTGAACATTCATTTTTTTCTAAAATAATTAAAGTATAAGGAATAATTTGACTTGTACAAAGATATAAGATGCCTACTTTAACACCTTTTGCTACTACAAGGGAACCTTTTGAAACCTTCCAATTTTTATCATTAAAAGTAACTATACAACCCTCATCACCGAGTTTCCCTACTAAAATTAAATTCCTACTCAGCCTTGGAACATGTCTTGCCTCATGTAGTCGCCAATGATTCTTATTTTGCAACTTAATCTTAACTTTTCCCTTTCCAACAATTCGACAGGGTTCATTATCCCCCAAATAAACAAGTCCGAAATCCCCTTAGACATAATCAATGAAATAACCTCTATGACATGTAGCATTAAATGAAGCACTAGAATCTAAAACCCATGAATCATCAACACTTTCTAAAAATGGAAGAAAAGCATCCTCTTTGGATTTTTTACTTACCGCATTTGCCTCCTTGTCTCCATCTGTATATCTCCTTCATTTTTCTTTCAAGTCCAACAATATTTTTTTTTATGCCCTGGTTTCCCATAGTACCAGTAGTCATTCGGTCCTCTCGATTGGGACCTCCTCCTACTTTGAATTTCCTCTTGATTTCCCATAATTTTTTGAATTACTTCCTCCCTCAGTTGTTTTGCCTCAACTTTATACATTCAAAATACTTCTTGATGTAGATCCACTTGAGTTTTTCCTATGAGTTTCCTCACTCAAAATAACACTGATCACATCATCATATTTTAGGGTACTAGATCTAGGAATAGAATTACTCACAACCATTACCAAGTCATTCTAACTTTTAGGCAAAGAACACAAAATCAAGAGAGCCCTAATTTCTTCATCAAAATTGATACCCACAAAAGATAACTGACCATTAATAGTATTAAACTCATTTAAATGATCTGCAATAGATCCATCTTCTGTCACTTTCTTATTAAATAAATAGTTCATGAGAAATACCTTGTTTGAAGCAGAGGGCTTTTCATACAGTTTCACTAGGGTTTGCATCAACTCTTCTATTATCTTTGCTTTTGTAATATTGTATGCCATTGATGGTGTCAGGCATAATTGAATGCTTCCAAGTGCCTTTCTATCCAAAAGATCGTAGTCATCATTTGACATAGATCCTTGATTCTTGGTTTTGCCTTCCAACAGCTTCGATAAATCCTTCTAATAAAGATAGTCTTCCATTTGCATCTTCGATAACTAAAAGTTCTTCCCATTAAACTTGTCAACCCTTAGCTTACCCTCTTCTACCATTGCTCCCACTCAACCATCATACTTCCACTCAACTATGAGACTTTCTTGCAAGGATAACTGAAAAATGACTAGGCTTTGATAGCACTTGTTAGGATTAAACCATGGATAGAAATAATAATTATATACAAATATAACCAATATTAGAAAATAATAGATCACACATAAAAGAACACAAGACACCAAGATTTAATGTGGTTCACCCAATCTTTGGGCTATGTCCACCAAACAACAAGTCCAATATTATTATGATCGAGTGATTACAACTTGATTATAATCCATAATCCCTTACAATTCAATACCATTGCAAGAACCAATTTTTGCATCACAACAACAAAAAAATCCCTAACCCTAAGCCCTTTTATACAAGTATTTTTCCCACTTTAGGGTTAAAATTAGTTACAACATGTTGGCCAAACATTGGCAAATATAAACAATAACCAATTGGTGAATAGTAGCCCAAAATTTATGAAGTATGTATAGTACTTTCCTGATCAGTCACCACAAACTAACACATTTTCTATGAAGGATTTGGGGATAGAAAAACAAATCCTTGGTATGAAAATTTGTAGAGATAGGAAGAATAGGAAATTGACATTATCTCAGGTTGATTATATTGCAAAGGTGTTGAAACATTTCTCTATGGAGAATGCTAAAGCTGTTAGCACACCTTTACCTAGTCATTTGAAGTTGACTAAGGAGATGTATCCAAAGACACAAGAAGAGGAGGATAAGATGTCTAAGGTACCTTATGCTTTAGCTATAGGAAGCTTGATGTATGCTATGGTATGTACAAGGCTAGATATTGCACATGTAGTGGGAGTTGTTAGCAGGTATATGAGTTATTCAGGAATTGAGAATTTGAATGGAGTCAAATGGATTCTTAGATATTTGAGAGGAACATCTAGTAAGTGTCTACATTTTGGGGGCTCTACTACTGATTTACAGGGATATGTTGATTTAGATTTGGTAGGGGATATTAATACTAGAAGAAGTACTATGGGTTATGTATTTACTGTTGGTGGGGCAATAGTGAGTTGGGTTTCTCAGTTGTAGAAGGTTAATGCATTATCTAGTATAGAGATAGAGTATGTTTTTGCTACAAAGGCAGCCAAGGAGATGATATGGCTTTAGTCATTCTTAGAAAAATTGGGACACCCTCAGAGGGATAATTATTTATTTACAAATAGTCAGAGTGCCATTCATCTTGCAAAGAATTCTGCTTTGCATTCAAAGACAAAACACATACAGTTGTGGCACCATTTCATTCATTCAGTTTTGGATGATGGATAGTTAAAACTGAATAAGATACATATAGATGATAATCTGATATATATGTTTACAAAGGTAGTGACAAGGGAGAAGCTGAACTCCTCTTCAACTTCTCTTCTAGATTGAACAAAATAAATGAATAGTAGGTCTAGGGTAGTTTGATCCAATGGGAGCTCCATGTAGTAGCAGTATTGCTACAAGATCAGTCTCCAAGTGGGAGATTGTTGTCTAGTATTGGATTTGCTGTTTGGTGGATGTAGCCTAGGGATTAGGTAAAACATGTTAAATCTTGGTTTCATGTGTTCTTCTCTGTGTGATTTATTATTTTTTGATATTGTTTATATTTGCATGTAATTGTTATTTCTATCTAAAGTTAATCCTAACACCTTTGACTATGGACCAAATTACGGAAAAGAAGAATCACAACATAATGATGACTGACATTGCCTCTACTCTTAATTATTTTGAATTTGATGAAGTTAAAGATTGTCCTACTAATCATGAAATGTGGATCAAGCTAAAAGATATCTATGGAGCAGATGAAAATATGAGGGTAGCTAAGGAAAAAAGTCTAAGAGGTCAGTTTGATCAAATGAAGATGAGAGAAGATGAAAACATTGCACAATATAGTGAAAGAATCAAAGCAACTGCAATTGCAATCAGAGCCCTAGGAGGTAAAATTGATGATGTGACAGTGGTCAACAAGGTACTCATAACTCTTCTTCCTAGTAATGCAATTAGAGTTTTAACTATTGAAGAAATGAGATGCTATCCCAAAAATGATATAACTTTGGATGCACTAGTAGGAAGGTTGACTATGTTTGAGTTAGACAACTTTGACAACTATGATCCTAACTTTGGTAGCATTGATTTTGCATTTCAAGCTAAACTATCACTCAAAAAGAAAGGTGGACAACCTAAAATCAAAAAGTATGATAGTGAAGATGAAGTTTTTTTTGGTGATGACCTTGAAGTCATTAAAGCCTTGCTTGCAAGAAAATTCCCCAAAGGTAAAGGAAAGTACAAAGGTAAAATACCTCTAATATATTTTTCTTCTGAAAAAGTTGGTCACATTACCGCAAGGTGTCCAAAAAAAGAAGGAAGAGAAGCATAAAAAGTACAAAGGCAAGAAAGATTTCAAAAGCTACAAAGACTACAAGGATAAAGGTAAGAAATCTTGTCATATGGTTAAAGGCTCTGATAGTAGTGATGGAGATGAAATGGTTTACATTTCTATCAAAGATGAATCAGATGATGAAAATGATAAGATGACTCTCATTTATCATATTAGCAAGAATGACACATGGATCATAAATAATGGTTGTTCCCACCACATGACTGATGATAAAACAAAATTTGAGCACTTGGAACACTATGATGGTGGCAGCGAAGATATGGAAATGATGAACCTTGTTATATAAAAGGAAAAGGTTGCATTGCATTATTTGATGAACTCATATGTGATAATGCTTAATGGGTTGAAGGAATGAAACACAATCTACTTAGTGTGGCATAGTTTAACAACATTGGATTCAAGGTAGAGGCCAAGCTGATGGATGGGAAAGGAAATCTAGTTGGGTAATCTATTCTATCTAGATATAATTGAAAGTTCATGTTTCCTAGCTCAAGTAGAGGAAAGTTGGTTATGGCATAAAATATTGTGTTATGTGAATTTTGATAACCTGCTGAACATAAATAGGAATGAAAGAGTGAGAGGAATTCCAAGTCTAAGGAAACCTGATATGGGCATGTGCAAAAATTGTCAAATTGGGAAGATGGGAGAGACAAGATTCAAAAGTAAGAATTATCATTTTGAAGAAGTTCTAGAGCTGGTTCATACAGATCTTTGTGGACCTATTCACATAGAAAGCTATTGTGGAGATAAGTATTCATTTTATTTGTTGATGATCATTCTAGGATGATGAAAATGATGTACTTGAAAGATAAATCTAAAGCCTTTCAAAAATTCAAGTGGTATCTGGCTAGAGTGGAGAAAAAAACTAAAATGTCTAAGGTCATATAGAAGAGGAGAATTCATCTCAAATGAATTCAATGAATTCTACAACGGAAGAGGAATCAAAAAATAGGTATCTAAACCTAGTACACCTCAATAGAATGGCATAGAAAAAAGAAGAAATAGTTCCATTATGGGTTATACAAGAACACTGATGATAGAGTGAAATGTTGCAATCAAATACTGGAAGGAAGCAATCAAGACAACGATTCATACCTTGGACCGAGTTTTGTTGAAGAAAGATACAGATCAAAAACCTTATGAATTATGGTATGGCTATAAACCTAATGTTTGTTAGTTTAAAGTGTTTTGAAGAAAAAATTATATCTTAAAATAAATAAGAAAAGGAAAATTTGATGTGAAAAGTGATGAAGGCATATTCCTAGGATAGTCCAACAAAAAAAAAGCATACAAATTTAGTCTAAATGTATTTGTATCATTTTGTATGTTGTGACATGTTGAATGTTGTGTAAAATTAAATCTTATGGTGTCACTTGACACTTGTTAAATGCATATGTACACTGACATGTCAATTTAGGGTTAGTAGAGTAACCCATTAATCTAAGACTGATTAGTTAGTAACCTAAATTAGTTCCCCTTAATTAAGGTTTAGTGGAAAGGTTACATCCTTAGGATTTTTGAACATCAAATATTTCAAGCCACTTTTATAAGTCATAAATTGATCCTAGAAGCCAAAATTTATGTAATTCAAGTGCCCAAGTAGTATGTGTATGGGTTGGGATCCTTTTCCACCATTCTAGAACTTCCTAGCAACATTTATGACCCCTAAAATATCCCAATTTCCCTTTGTTGCGAAAATAGATCATCTGCATGAGGTTACCCGAGTTTTCACTCTTTCAAAAGGTTTACTTTATGATAGGGGCAAGTGGGAAGACCATAGTAGGCTTAAAGTCGTGTTTGGAGTTATTGCTATTTTGGGTAGATAAGTTTAGAGGCTACTTAGAGTCCCCTTGAAGAGTTGAGGGCTGTTCACCCATTCCCTACATTTAGAGAAGTCAAGTTTGTATTTGCAAGGAGGAGAGGATTTAGCTCATCTCAAATCTCATTAACATAACCTTTGTGAAGGTAGGTTCTCCATTGCCATGGTTATGATTCTTTGTTCATTGCTTGTATGTGTTAAATTCTTGCATATTTTAGCATGTTGTGTTTGTATCATGTGAGGGATGGGTACTGTGGGTTTTATTTTCTTTCTTTTCATGTTTCTTTTCCTTTTTTTGTTGGGGAAACTATGAAGGGAGTTTTGGCATTACTCACCCTCAGATATGGTAGAAGTGGCCATATACAAGGCAAGGGCTTAGTTGGATCCCAGGTTAGTGCAAAGTCTCATCTCATGTTGAGGAGAGAGAGGAAGAAAGGTGTTATGGGCCCTTTCTTGTCAATAAAAAACTAATTTTGTTTTGGGGAAATAAGGACATAAATAAATGGAAGTTAATGTGATTTGGTAGTTATTGTGGTTTCACATCACACACCCTATTTCTCCTAGAAATGGGGACCCCCTAGTAAATTTCTATCCCCAAAACCTTGGGTCATTGTTGGAACTCCACTTGGACTCTGGGTCTAGCCTTTGTCTCTACCTAAGAAGAATCAGGTGTCAAAACTAAGAAAAATTATAAGATTTTAAGTGTTTATAGTACATAAATGCGCTCTTGCGCACTAGTGCACATGCACACCTTTCCAAGGTGTGCAAGTATGCTGAATGTGCAAGTGTGCACTTAATTCACCTTTGGAGATGTGCACTTGCATATGTGCACACCTCCAAAGGGTGTGCACTAGGTTTGGGTCTATAAATACTCGAGACCCCTCCACCCTTCTTGATATCTCTTTATGCTTGATTGAAGACCGAACCTCCACACCTCCAAAGGTGAGTCTCAACTTGCAACGCAAAACAAAAAAAGTTAGAAAACATCAAAGGTGCACACATGTGCACTTGTCCAAGGTGTGCATGTGCACACCTTTATTCACACACAATACAAAACCCTAAAACCTAAAGCTGAGAAAACCTAAGGCATCAAAATAAGAAAAGGTGTGCACATGCACACCTATTCAAGGTGCGCATGTGTATGCCTTTTCTCTTTGAAATATAGGACCTAAGCTAACTAAAATTCTTAAGGGTGTGCACATGCACACCCCACTAAGGTGTACATGTGCGCACCCTTTAAAAATATAATGCTGATGGACTTAAGTTCCCCCCTTTCACACTTGCACAAAGCACATGTGCATAGTTGCACACATGCACATGTGCACACCTCACCATGGTGTACATGTGCCCAATTGAGCCAAGAGAGCCTTGGAATGCCTTTTCAGTACACCTAGCACACCTGTGAAGGTGCCCAAGGTGTGCTATTTTGCATTCTAGGGCTATTAGGGGGGATCGAGCTAGTTTTTCACTATTTTGGTGATTTGGGTTAGGTTTTTTGACAATTAGGGTTTGTTTTGGGTAATATTTCTAGCTCTTTAAACTAATGTCTATTATTTTGTGCAGATATAAGGGCATCATCATCATCCTCAATGGAGAAAAAGATTGATCTTAATGCTATTGTCTTCAAATACCAAGGAACACCAAAGAAATCCTAATTCAAAGACGAACATATAGAGATTAGAGACACCAAACTCAGATATATTGATTGGAATGCATTCCTTACTATTGGTCTGGTTTTTCACAGTGTAGAGAAATTTTAAAATTTTAGTGAAAAATCATTTAAGTCATGATATCCTATAGATTAGGGTTTCGTTCCTTATAATTTTTCAAAATCTTAGGTTAGTCTAATCATGTCTTGGACACTATGTTGTTTGAGTTCTATTAAATTCTCAAGGTTTTTCATCAAAATAGTCATTGAAAAACCCCAAGTGTGTAAAAACCCTAATGTGTTATCTTATTTTACCCTAGTTTTGAAAGCTTTCAAAAATAATATTTCAAAACTGACTTTAAGCGGGACATTTTATCCTAAGTTTTAAAATTAAGGATGACTTCATAAATTTTGGTTAAACCTTATATCCTTATTTTTTATTATAGTCAGTGTGAATATTCTAGTTGAAAGACTTTATTGCAGCACCTTTTTGACCAACTGTCGATCTTGGTCAGATCGACAGAGGGTGCTTTCCTACATCATTGAGGTGCAAGGTTTTTAATTATTGTGGGCAAGTGCCTTTGCGCCATGTAGCCCTTGCTTATGTTAGAATATCAATACATCTCAAAGATAATAAATTGTCAGAATTGGTGAGAACCTTTCTTGCAGACCTATCAGTACCATTAGTGCACATTCTAAAAGGCCCGCAATATCATTGGTTGAGCGTTTAAATGAATGTATTATTTTATTTTCAATTTTATGCACCGTTGATCTATTTTAGATCAAAGGCTAATGCTTTCCCACAATTATAAGATACACGAGGATTAAGTAATGTGGGGAAGTGCCAACAAGACACGTAGCAGTATCTAACATCATGGGCCTACCTTTTTAGAGGATAATAATGATAATACACTCCGTGGTAGTTGTCAGGTGAGTTGGACTAAAAGGAAGTTTCTCATTGGTTTTTTGGGCTGATTCAATGTTGACAGGGTGCAAGAATCCATTATTGTTGATCTGTGTGAGATCTATGGTTAGTGCATGCTCACATTTTAAAGTTGCATGAATATTAAGCAATGCAGGGAAGTGCAAATTAGACGTGTGGCAAGGTGGGACTGGGTTTTATAAATTTTGATAAATCATGCCATGTTGTAAAGCTGCAATACTAAAATGCGTTCATTGGTCAAATATGATATGTATGCCAAGTTGGGAGTGATGATGTCATGGGCATGGAGGTTTTAATAGTTAATGTGGTAATTAGACTTGTCAGATGAGCTGGATTAAAAGGATTTATTTCATTAGTCAGACTAGGTGATTGGACCATAGAGGACAAAGATTTAGACCTACCATCGATCTTGATTTGTTCAACGAAGGGTGCTTGCCCACATTAGGAACTTGAAGGAATTTTAAGGAAAGCAGGGATGTGCCAGCCTAACACATGGAAAAGATGATGTCAAAAACCACTTTCTTAGAAGGTAATATGGGACCTGCTTGCTTGGAAGTTTTTTGGGAGGCACAAATTCACATAGAAACTTCCTATTGGTCAGTACAGCTGATTGGGCCTCATTTGATTATAAATTTGTGTGATCGTTGATCTTGTCTTGATCAACGGTTGGCGCTTGCCCATAATTTTAAGATGCAAGAAATTTAAGAAATGTAGGTAAGTGGTAATGCGACACGTGGCCATGTTTTTAAAGCCATAAAGCTCGCTTCTTTTTTAAATTAAAGCCATCCTATCTGGTGAAATTGATAGATAAAATTTAAATTTGGATGCAACTTGAGAATAACAACTACTGGACGTTAATATGGTTTAGAGCTCATTCGTGTGATTTCAATGCTCGAATATAATTCACAATCTTACCATTATTGAGCAACAAAATTGCAAAAAATTATCAGAGCACAGAGAATTTTTAGAGCTAGGGCACATAATTTTGCAAAAAAATCCAATAAATTGCAGTAAAAATTTCACAAAAAGAAGCAAAATTTCGTAGGTAAGTGCTTTGAAACTTCTGAATAACAAGAATTTGGTGTGGTAAAACTTTAAATCTTAGAAAATGCCTCCATGAAAGAAATTCTCTGGGCAAACTGATTACCTAAAAGGGGTTGTGCATGATGATTTCCTTGAACAATTCCAACTATCTGTCAATGAAATCACTAAGGGGAGAGAGCTGATCCATAAGAACCCCAGGGTAGTTGTTGTTGAGGGTTTCTATGATAGGGAAAATTGGGTAAGAGATACCCAGGTATTTGTGGGAGGTTTAGAATTTTTCAAAAAGTTGTTCTCAAAATGAAAATTAGATACCCCCATGAGCAATGTCTCGAAATTCGACATTGGGAAGTTAACAGTCCCTACAGTTTTCTTTGATAGTGATCTATTAACTGACCTAGCCAAGAAGTATGATCCTATCACAGGGTGGGTAAAGAATCACGCTGGAGTAAATCTTTTTAGGGTTTGTGTTGAACTAATTAGTGATGTTTTCAATCTCAACCTTAACCATACTGTTCATGAAATCATTGATATGGATGACCTCCAAGCAAGGTACAATGCACAAAGGATCTAATTAAGGATAGGGCCATTGCAAGAACATGCTGCCAAGATTGGTACATTGTCTGTGATTACTGCTAGTACCCGAGAGCCATTATTAAGGAGACATTTTAATATTAGGGCTCAAGCATTATATTTCTCTCTTTGCAAGATTTTTAGGATGGATGAAGCCGAACAAATCCCAGACTCCATTGTTCTTATCATGGCTCAAACTCTTCAATTTGGGATGAGCACTATTCTAGATTTTGCCACTTTTCCTACACAAGATATTCACAATGGTTTGGTGGGGATAGCACAAGGGAAAGTAAACAAACCATTCTATTGGTATTCATTGTTCATGCATGTATGTCTATATAAGGGAGTTACCTAGTTCTCTAAGGGAATGGAGCTAGAAATAACCAAAGATGGAGAGAATAATCTAGTCTAATTGTGGAGTGTTTACATGACCTCAGAGGCTAGAGATGCCAATTTTGTGAGTTTTGATAGATATTTTGCATCTAAGCTTAGATTTCTCTTGAAAGGAGACATCCCTAGGATTCCACAATCACTGCTTGAATTGGTCAGGCCTAAGGGCCATGCAAAAGGGCTTTTGGTCAGTCATAATTGGGGGGATATAATCCCATATAATGTTTCTATAGTAATAAGAGTATATGGCTTTTTGGGGAAGCCTCATGTGCTACCATTCCATGTGCCTCTAAAGATAGGGATAGCAAAGTTGTTGTGGCAGATTAGTACTATTGATGAAAGAGATTTTCCCAAGAAAGGTACCTTTTTCCTAGTTGTTACTGTAGTACATGATTTTGTCTTTGTAAGAAAAGGATGGAAACACCTCAGCTTATTTTTGGATAAGTATAACATGGTAGAGTCCCATGCATAATTTATTGATCCAGAAGGGTTTTATGACCTCTTAAGAGAAAGGACAAAAGCTGCTCACATGGTATAACAGGTATTCTTTCCTGTGGATATTATCAAAAATGTTTTTTCTTCATAGGAACATGGATTAAGGAAAGAAAAATGGATAGTGTTCAGTAAAACATTGGAATTCATCAATGCTTTTGATTCAAATTATGACCCACTAAAAGATAAGAAATATTGAGGAGCCAAGATGCAAGCATTGATGAACAATTTTTCTATAATAACAAAAAAAATGAATGAAAAGAAGGCTGCATATGTCAAGACATATCTAGATAGGGCTGCAAAGATATAAAGGGGGATAAACAGTAGAAACATAGTAGCTCCTGAACAATACACATTGTAGAAAAGGGCAGGTTTATTGATGGTGCAGAGTGTACAACAGGCTCCCCTTCAGCAAAGACCAAGACCAGAAAGTTTGTCTACAGCCAGTGCCCCAAAGAGGTAGAAATTGGAGCAGGAATCCTCCTCTCAAGTATAATAATACTCCCCAAGCCAGACCCCAATTCAAATAGATGATGAAGCATCTTTGAGGGATCAGCTAAGGCAAATTCGTGGAGAAGGGGATGTCATTGTTCTACCATAGACCTAGAGATTGGGGAACCACAAGAGCCTCCTACACCCTCCTTGGACCTTACTGTTGCTAACTATAAAGGTAAGTTGATAGATCCTATAGTGGCCCAAGCTTCTAGGAAGTTTATCAATGATGAAAATTTTGTGAAATCTAGAGCCTTTGCACAGTTTTTGTGGAAATTAAATATAGGAAATTTTGAAAAAACTTGCGAGAAAATAAAAGTAGAAAAACTTGATAAATTAGACTCTGTTATCAAGAGGTAAAATCCAATTTTTTGAGTGATTTTTCCCAATTTACACCTGAGGCTGTTAGTTAAGTAGTCAGGGGTCCTCATTTTGCCAGAATGGGACATAGCCAATGCAATGATTTTTGATTCAATAAGGAAACAAAAGGATGTATAGTATAAGAATGAGGAAGAAGTACTATAGGCTCATAGAGGAGTCAAATTTAGTGATGACCACCAAACCCTGGTAATTTGGTCAATTGAGAAGAGGGACAAAACCAGAATGTAGGAAATCTCTACTACAGAGCATATTGGTGCATTAACAGTATTCGTAACTGGTGAGATTGGCAGGAAGAAAATTATTGGAATGGCTTTAGAAATGCTGAAATTTGGCAGTGTGGTGTTTGGTTAGGAAGAGGATAGGTTTGCCCAACTCAATGCTAGATTTGAGGAAGTTTTAAAAGTATATGAGGATAGGGGTAAATAGATACAATCATTAGAAAATCAAATATCTCAAATGGAGAAACAACTGGGGAAAAGAAAAGTAGGAGAATCAAGTAGACCTAGGATTGTATACCCTAGGCCAACTATTGAGCCTTTTAAGTCAACTCCAATTGTTGAGATACTAGACACCCCTGAGAGGCCACAATTCTACACTACAGAGGATTTTGAAGAGGAAAAGAATAAATTGTATGCACTGCATGTAGAATTAAATGACCAATATGAGGAAAAGATAAGATAGAGTGTAATGTATCTAATGGATAGGATAGAATGGCCAACATTTTTTGACTAGTTGGCAAGGATTGTAGCCATCAGGGATGAATTGAAAGGAAATGAAGAAAGAATGAAGCCTATTATATAGAAATATTATATAGAAATGGACTGAGAGGAACAATGATATTACCATCATGTATGTATCTATCATCCAACTATCCTATCACTAGATAGTGAAGATTTTTGACTTTTTAAATAAGCTAGAAAGTTTTTATGACAAACAAGATTCTTTTCAAATAAGAGTGACAATTTGTTTCTCAAAGTACATAGCTGAGAAATTTGATTTATTTCCTAGTGCTCTCAAAACTATTGATAAAGTAAAAGAAAAGGAAGAGTGGAAAAAGGAGGTGGATGAATTATATTGTCAAAGATTGAATAATGTAATACATGAAATTGGGAATTTATTATGGGCAATGACCAATGAGGAATTGGTTAAAGTGTAGTTGTTTTACAATGCCATTAGGAAATATTTTTCTGAAATAGAAGCAATTGGAAATTCTTTAATAATTATACAAAGGGATGTCCTAAATTTTTATTGGCCTGATGACACTATTTACAATGAGTGGAAGGAACAATTTGTGTCTATAGATTTGATGGAAGAAGATGATGAGGCAGATGAAAATGCAAGAGTAATTGTTACTTTAACTGTTGATGATGAAGACAAGAAAAACCCCCAAGTTAAAGTAGACTTGCAAGTAACTGAAGAGGACACATCACTTTCTAGCCTCATAGCCACTTATTCTAAAGATTCAAAATAACTAGAGAATCAAATAATAAGGCTTCATCATTCCAAGAAATGTAACAAAAATGGGGCCTACCAAAAGAATGTAATGATGTTTAAGTTTTCTGTTACACACATTTTTGTCTTTTTGTGATAGTTGCCTATAAAGATTCTTTGTAAAAGATAGCTGTCAGTACTCTTTGCCTGAAGCTTGTTGCATCTCACATTATATAAGTGAGATCCTAGGGCTAGAGAAAGGGTCTAAACTTCTGTATGTTTGCAATTTTCAAGAAAGTACAGTTGGTCCAGTCATGTGTAGTTATTTCTTTAGTTTACTTCCAATTATGTACTTTCTGATAATAGATAGAAATGATAGAATCAACAATATGAATTTCTAGGTGTCTCATTGAGTTTCTATTGGTCATTGTATTAGTCAGCAAAAAGGATAATAGAAAAGGGTATTTACACCAGATCTGTGTCACCATTTTCTGTCTCCATTTCATGAGTTTATTAATTTTGAGATCATTTGAATAATGTTGATTTGATTGAATGCAATCTAGATGGGGTGTATATTTGTTATATTGTTGCTTTTAATTCAAACGATTATGTAAATGCTTCAATAAATCAGTAGAATTCATGAGTTTATGAAAAGATATTTCATTAGAATGGAAATAGGTGATTACAATTGATAAATTCAATTACAAGTTAATTGAACAAGATCTCTTGCTAATAGTTGACTCTTTGCCCTAATGGATAAGGCACTGGTCATATAAATCAGAGGTGGTTGAGAGTAAATTCTGCTTCTGCATGTCAAAAATATTATAATTTCTAAGTCATTTTCATTCCATTTTGTTCAAGGTTATAATGCTGGTCACCACTTGTTTATATTTAGTTTCTGAGTCTTAGGTAGCTGCTATTTCTAGAAATACTTGTAAACTCTAGGAGAATTATGACCAGATCTACTTATGAGGGATGCATATAAACTCCTAAGTATTGAGGAAATTGGTAAACTGTGTATGTGTCTAAGGGTAGAAGATGAGAATCAGAATGAAACTAAGATAATTTTCATAGAATAGTTTGCATTAGAATCATCCCTAGGTATACCCACCTTGGTTTTGCAGAGCCTAAAGAGTAGGAAACCATCCTTGGTTTTGTTGAAGTTGGGTCCAAATGGTGTACTTATGTAATTGTTAATAGGAATTGGCTAATCCTTAGGTTATATGAGTATTATCATGTTGGTATTGAGCATTTTGTTGTTTAGTAGTTTCAAACACCAACACTTACCATATGCAACAAGCCTAAAGAAAGATATACGATGGTATCAGCTATGATCAGGCCGAGGTTGGTAAATGTAGCATTTCATCTAACTTCTATACAATCCTTTGAGTTAATAATGACCTTGGTAGAACATTATGTGCTTGAAGAAAAGGTTGTGAAGTCTATCATAGGGGAGATAGTTCTGGACCTTAGACCGAGGAATATTGAGAAGCTATTTTATCTCCCAAGGATTGACCAATATATAAAATGACATTTGACTAGGCAGAAAGATGGTATAGGGATAACAAAAAGCAAGCCAAAAAAAAATTCAATCTTCCTTCCTAATTGATAGAACACTGATAGGCCGTAGAGTTAGAAAGGTAGACATGACTCAAGGTTATATGAAGGATGATATTGGACATTCCATAGTGATTTTGAGAAGAGTCATGGGCTTACCAATGGCTGGACATCTTAATATCTGGATGGTGCACTTCATAGAGGCCATTAGGACAACCAAGATGCTAATGGATTGGGATACTATTCTTAATGATAATCAATATGAGTAACTAGTAGACATAAAAGTTGATTTGAGATTTTACATGACATCATACATGGTTTACTTACTAGCGGCTAGGACAATTGACTACCCAGGACTTTACAAAAGGGGTAGCATGCAAGATGTAAATGCATGGCCTCATGTGGTATACCCTTAGTTGGCAAAGAAGAAGATCTCAAATTAGAGCAAGGAGTACAAGATAGTGAATGGAAATTTTATATTTAGAATCATCTGATTCATAGAGGGTAGTTATGCTAAATGGATGTCAATAGAGGCAGCAACCAGAACCATAGAGATTGGTGCCTACTATATGTAGTTCAAAAAATTCACATACCTAAGGTTAGCAAGCACACAGGTGAATCCAATAAATCTCCAAAGATATCCTTCTGATAGGTCATTTTGTTGGAGATCACTAGGTAACTCACATTTGCATATGATAGAGTGAGGAAACAAAACAAGAAGACATGGGTGTGGCCGATCACCATAGGTGCCTTTGAGGTCAAGCAAAAACAAGATATGATGACCTTTGATTTAGAATGGGATCAATATACCTTGGAAGAGTATGACTCCCCTCACTTGTACTTTGATAATATTGGAAGGGTGCACCATCTAGTAGGAAAGTAGTTCGTGCATGAAGACATATTCAAGGATCATTGGATGAATGCCATAGATGACTATATTGTCTAGATTAGGGACTATTGTAGGATGACTATATTTAGCAAAAAAGGTGCTTAATATGAAGATCCCATCGAAGGTTTTTGAGAAAGACATAAAAGATGTCTTAGATACACTGCACAAAAAGGATAAGATATAAGACATGTCGATAATGACTGTAGATATTTGCAAGGATGAGAATGTGGACATCAATAATAGAGCCTAACATATTGTCTAGTTGGCAAGGGAATGGATCAAGAAACCATTCAAACTTGATCCAGTTCCCCATGCTATTCCTCTTCAAGCCACAACATGCCCAGCTAGGAGTAAAGGTGCAAAAGTCACAATACCAAACTTCTATGCTCAATCCCCAATGAGGCAAAAAATAATATATCAACATGAGAGGGAGGTTGAATACTTTAGGGAAGATAAAGGGAAGAGAAAAAGGAAGATGGTGAAAAAGGGTAGCAAAAAAATAGATTAGGCCCAGCCATCTCAACAACCACAATAAGCTCCTAAATGAGAAGATCCATAAGATGAGCAGGCAATCCAAATCAAAGAGACTAAGCAAGTGCCTCCATCAGGATAGGAGTAGGAGCCAGAACAAGAGGAAGAACAAAGGGTGCCATCAACAAGTCAAGAGGAAGAAGCCTCCCCCTCAACATCTAAGAAGGTCAAGATTGAGTCCATTGTGGCATGGTCACATAAGAGAAAATTGAAGAAAAAAGATACTCCTCCTCCATAGGTGCCTGAAACCATTCTTGAAGTGGAAGAAGAATAAGAGGAGGAGAAACTTGGTAATGTTCCCTTGAGTCATAGGACTCATTTAGCCAAGGCCTTGGAAGAGGAAAGAAGAAAGAGTTCCACTCTAACCCCACCATCCAGTCCAAAAGAGATTGTTTAGGTTACAACTTTAAAAAATGAGTAGCAATAGTGGATCACAAATATGGAGGGTCAAGATACTGATGTCCTTAACCTCTTATATTTTTATTTAATTCCTTTTGGCACTAATATGGCGGGGGAGAAGATACGAGATACTTTGAGGAGTCAATTCCTAGGAGAGGACTGGAACCGATTTCCATAGGTGCTTGAAACCATTCCTAAAGTAGAAGAACAAGAGGAGGAGAAACATGATAATATTCCCTTGATTCATAAGACTCATTTAGCCAAGGACTTAGAAGAGGAAAGAATAAGGAGTTACACTCTAACTCCACCCTATCCAAAAGAGATTGTTTAGGTTACAACTTCCAAAGATGAGCAACAATAGTGGATCACAGATGGAGGCTAGGGTCAAGATATTGATGTCTTTAACCTCTCAGATTTTGATTTCATGCCTTTTGGAACTGAGATGGTGGGGGAGAAGATATGGGATACTCTAAGGAGTCAATCCCTAGGAGAGGGCTAGAACTAATTTCCACCTCTTCCTCAAGGACATCTGGGCCTACCCCCATTACCATATCAAAATCTATCATTTATGGACAAAGGATCTATGACACCACTTTCTCTATCTACTAAAGCAGAAGAATAAGCACTAGAGGAAGAAAAGGAGCCCTCAAAAATGCAAGCCAATGAAGTATCAAAGGAACAAAAAATACATGAGGAACATCAACAAACTCCTCACAATACCAATGCTGGGACCTGAGTTCAAGTAGACAAACAAACTCAAACTGGTGATCTTTCTCAATAGGAGAAGACTCCAGAGAGGACTAATAAGGGAAAGGGACCTACAATAAAACCCCCCTCTTTAGTCAAATATCTCTCTCCAATGGGCACTACACCTGCTTGGCTAAAGAGGGAGGTCATTGTTTGACAGAAGAGGTACTTAAATGAAATTGCTGAGGAGGGAATGGATGAGCTAGTAAAATCCATCAAGAAGCTTGAGTTAGCTATGGGTGATGCACAACCATTAGCCTTCATTAAGAAGAACCAAGATCAGGACTCACTTGCATATATAGCCATCTGACCTACTCCACATGCTGACACTGAGGATTTGACTCCTAGTGATTACTAAATCAAGGAGGTCCTATTAGGAAAGCCCATGATAGATACTACCAAAGTACTAATTACTACAAGTATTAAAGAGGTCTTCAAGCATTTGGATAGGAATGAGTCAGAATTGGTGATGTTGAAGAAAAAAATGAGATTATGAGAGGATATCTGCATAGAATAGTGGATCCAATAGACCTAGATCATCCAGAGATCACTCTTGCTGTGACATTAGAGAGGAAGGAAAAGGGGACAATTAAAATGGATCCATTTTTGGGAGCATGTCAACAATGACATGATAATTTTTAACAAAAGGGTGTATAGATAATACAGTGTTAGGATTAAACCATGGACATAAATAACAATTACATGCAAATATAAACAATATCAAAAAATAATAGATCACATAGAAAAGAACACAAGACACTAAGATTTAACGTGGTTCACCCAATCCCTCTGCTACGTCCACCAAACAACATGTCCAATATTATTATGATCTAGTGATTACAACCTGATTACAATCTGTAATCCCTTATAGCTCAATACCAATGCAAGAACCAATTTTCACATCACAACAATGAAACAATCTCTAACCCTAAGCCATTTTATACAAGTATTTTTACCGCTTTAGGGTTATAATTAATAATTACATGTTAGCCCAAAATTCTAATAAAATAGGGCCCAAATTTTTTTTTGGGGCAATGCCCTAAGCTCCAAATAATTTATGAGGTATGTACAATACTTTCTTGATCAGTCACCACACACTAACAATCTTTCACTTGGGGATTGATTAGACTCCACACTAGACAACAATCTCCCACTTGGAGACTGATCCTATAACAATATTGCTACCACATGGGGCTCCCACTGGATCAAACCACCCTGGACTTTGTTGTTCTCTTATTCCCATTTAGTCTAGAAGGCCAACCAAAGCTAAAGAGGAATTTAGCTTCTCCCTTGTTACTACCTTTGTAAACATATTTGTTAGATTGTCATCAATATGTATCTTGTCCAACTTTAACTGTCCATCATCCAAAACTGACTAAATGAAATGGTACCACAACTATATGTGTTTTGTCTTTGAATGCAGAGCTGAATTCTTTAGAAGATGAATGACACTCTGACTATCTATAAAAAAATCATCATCTTTCTGAGGGTGTCCCAATTCTTCCAAGAAGAATTGAAGCCATATCATCTCCTTGGCTGCCTCTGTAGCAGCAACATACTCTACCTCTATAGTGGATAAAGAATTAACCTTTTGTAACCTGGAAACCCAACTCATGGCTGCCCCACCAATGGTAAATACATAACCTATAGTACTCTGCCTAGTATTAATATCCCCTACTAAATTTGAGTCGACATAGCCCTGTAAGTCAGTAGTAGAGCCCCCAAAGTGTAAAAACTTATTGGATGTTCCTCTCAAATATCTAAGAATCTATTTGACTACATTCCAATGCTTAGTTATTGGATGACTCATATACCTGCTAATGACTCCCACTGCATGTGCAATATCTGGCCGTGTACATACCATAGTATACATCAAGCTTCTTAAAATTGAAGCATAGGGTACCTTTGACATCTTACCCTCCTCTTCTTGTGTCTTGGGACACATCTCCTTAGTCAACTTCAAATGACTAGGTAAAGATGTGTTGATAGCTTAGCATTCTCCATAGAGAAATGTTGCAACACCTTCTCAACATAATTAGCCTTTGATAGTGTCAATTTCTTGTTCTTCCTATCTCTACAAATCTTAATACCAAGGATTTGTTTTGCTGCCCCCAAATCCTTCATACCAAATGCATGTGCTAACTAGTGTTTCAGCCCCTTAGTCTTATCTAATTAGACCCATCTACAAGCATATCATCAACATATAAACATAAAATAATGTAGCTATCATCATCCAACCTCTTAAAGTAAACACAATGATCTAAATGACACCTACTATATCCATGCTCATGCATAAAACTATCAAATTTTAGATACCATTGCCGAGGTGCTTGCTTCAAGCCATATAAACTTTTCTTCAATTTGCACATGAAGTTCTCCTTACCTTTGATCTCAAATCCCTGTGGCTGAGTCATATATATCTCTTCATTCAAATCACCATGAAGGAAGGCTATTTTAATGTCAAGATGCTCTAAATGTAAATCTTCAATAGCCACAATACTTAAAATAGTATGGATATAAGTCATCTTAACAACCTGAAAAAATATCTCATCAAAATCAATTCCTTTTTTATGTGCAAATCCTTTTACAACTAACCTGGCTTTAAATCCTTTGTTACCTCCATCCTCTTCTTTTAACCTATAAACCCACTTATTTTATAAAGCCCTTTAACCTATAGGCACCTTGCATAAATCCCACATCTTATTTTTTAGAAAATATTACATTTCATCTTTCATTGCAGACTCCCATTGAATCTTGGTATCCACTTGCACAACTTCATCATAACATTTAGGTTCACTAGCGTCAATAAGTAAAATAGAATACAAAGAAGGAGAAAATCTTTTTGGAGGTCTCCTCATCCTTGCTGACCATCTAATATTCACTGATGTGTGTGGTATTTGTTGTTGCAATCATTGCACATTATGAGGAATGGATGGAACATCATCTTTTGGAGCATCATCTAGCACTACATAATCATCTTCTTTCTTCTCATGTTGCTGCAATAGATCTTTGTACAACACTTTCTCATTGAAAATGACATCCCCGCTTCTTACAATTTTATGATTTTCAAAATCCCAAAGCCTATAACCAAATTCATTAATGCCATATCCAAAAAATACACATTTCTTTGACTTAGCTTTTGGCTTGGTTCTATTTTCAGAATCTATGTGAGCAAATGCTTCACAACTAAAGGTTTTGAGAAAAGAATAACTCACTTTCTTACCAGTCCATGCTTCCTATGGAATACCACAACCCAAAGGAGTAGAGGGACCTCTATTAATCAAATATATCGTAGTATGGATAGCCTCTACCCACATGTGTAAAAGCAATCCAATATGCAACCTCATGCTCCTTACACGCAACATTATAGTCCTATTCATGTGTTCAACCACTCCATTTTCTTGTAGAGTCCTTGGAACAATTTTCTATCTACAAATACCATTAGTGGAGAAAAAATCTTCAAATTGATGACTAAAATACTCACCACCATTTTTAGATCTAAGACATTTTAATTTCTTGCTAGTCTCATTTTCAACCAAGCATTTCCATTTCTTAAAATTTTGAAATACATCAAATTTCTATCTAAGGAAATAAACCCATACTTCATAGTTGCATCATCAATAAAGGTATTATATTATTGAGATCCACCAAGGGAAGATACCATATCTGGTCCACATACATCAGTATGCACAAGCTCTAATTTCTCCTTTTTATTTTCCTTCCCAGTCTTCACAAAACTCACTCTCTTTTGTTTTCTATATAGGCAACTTTCATAGAAATCAATATTAACACATTTTAAACTTGGCAAAACTTTCTTTGAGTAAAGTACTTTGATACCTTTCTCACTCATGTGCCCAAGTCTGTTGTGCCATAGCACTATATCAAAATTTACAACAACTATTTGTTCTTCTTTCTCAACTCCAACAACTGTTCCTAAATATTCATTTTTCTCTGAAACAATTAAAGTAGAAGGAACAGTATGACCTATACAAAGATATAAGGTGTCTACTTTCACACCTTTTTCTACTACAAGGAAACTTTTTGAAACCTTCCAATTTTTATCATTAAAAGTAACTACACAACCCTCATCATCGAGTTGCTCTACTGAAATTAAATTCCTACTTAGCCTTGGAACATGTCTTACCTAATGTAGTAGTCAATTATTCCCATTTTACAACTTAATCTTAACTTTTCCCTTTCCAAAAATCTGACAAGGTTCATTATCCCCCAACTAAACAAGTCCAAAATCCCCTTGGACATAATCAATGAAATAAATTCTATGAGGTTTAGTATGAAATGAATCACCAAAATCTAAAACCTGTGAATCATCAACACTTTCTAAAGTTAGAAGCAAAGCATCCTCTTTGGATTTGTTACTTACCACATTTGCCTCCTTGTATCGATTTGGTTTATCTCCTTCATTTTTCTTTTGAGTCCAAAAATATTTCTTTTTATGCCCTAGTTTCCCATAGTACCAGCAATTATTTAGTCCTCTCGATTGAGACCTCCTCCCCTTTAACTTTCCTCTTGATTTCCCACAAGTTATGGAATTACTTCCTCTCTTAGTTGTTCTACCTTGACTTTGTGCATTGAAAACACTTCCTAATGTAGAGATCCACCTAAGGTTTTCCTACAAGTTTCCTCGCTCAAAATAAAATCGATCACATCACTATATTTTAGGATACTAGATCCAGGAACAAAATTACTCACAACCATTGCAAAGCCATTCCAACTTTCAGGAAAAGATCACAGAATCAAGAAACCCCTAATTTCTTCATCAAAATTGATACCCATAGAAGATAACTGACTGGTAATAGTATTAAACTCATTTAAATGATCTGCAATACATCCATCTTCTGTCATTTTCATATTAAATAAATGCTTCATGAGAAATACCTTGTTTGAAGCAAAGGGCTTTTCATACAGTTTTGCTAGAGTTTGCATAAACTCTTCTGTTGTCTTCACTTTTGTAATATTAAATGCCACTGATGGTGCCAAGTATAATCAAATGCTTCCAAGTTCCTTTTTGTCCAAAAGATCCTAGCCATCATTTGACATAGATCCTTGATTCTTGGCTTTGCCTTCTAATGACTTCCATAAATCCTTTTGATAAAGATAGTCTTCCATTTGCATCTTCCATAACTAAAAGTTCTACCCATTAAACCTATGAATCCTAAGCTTATCCTTATCTACCATTGCTCCCACTCAATTGTGAGACTCCTACTCAATCATGAGACTTTTCTGTAGAGGACAATATTGAAAGAACAACCTGGACTCTAATACCACTTGTTAGGATTAAACCACAGATAGAAATAGAAATTACATAAAAATATAAACAGTATCAGAAAATAATAGATCACACAAAAAAGAACACAGGATACCAAGATTTAACGTGGTTCACCCAATCCCTGGTCTATGTCTACCAAATAGCAAGTCTGATATTATTAAGATCTAATGATTACAACTTGATTACAATCTATAATCACTTACAGCCAAATACTGCCTTAAGAACCAATTTTCACATCACAACAATGAAACAATCCCTAAACCTAAGGCCTTTTATACAAGTATTTTTACCACTTTAGGTTTATAATTAATAATTAAATGTTGGCCCAAAATCTCGATAAAATAGGGCCCAAATTTTTCTTTGCTCGAAAGAATTTATGAAGTATGTACAGTACTTTCCTGATCAGTCACCACAAACTAACATATAGGGTGATTTGAACCTATTGCATTACATTCAGTTAAGTATAGATAAACTAGTGTCCAAAAAACCAGGATGTTGGGCTAATGGATGAGATACATACCTGGGCAAAAGACTTGCAAATTTTGACAACAATAAAGGGTCAGAGGTATTGTACACTCATGAAAGTGTATACAGCAAAAGAGCTTGATAAGCTGAAATATTGAATTGAGAAGATAGCTACTAGAAATAAGGTCATGGAAGGACTTCATGAAGATATTCAGAGGTTCAGGAACTAGAACTAAGAGCAAATTTTGGAAGCGAAGAAGTACTACAATGCTGCTGCCCTTGATATTTTTGAAGATGACTCAAAGATAAAGTTTAGTTAGTACAATTAGTTGTCCAAAAATTCCAAATAAATTTCAAGGATGCTTCATGTGATGAAGATATTACGAAAGCATTTAAGAATGAAGAGGTATTGTTAGAACTAGACACTAAATTAGAGGATTTTGTGGATACCTGTATGGATCTCAGTAGTTACCGATAGACAGTTAAAGATAAGTATAAAGCATTATATTTTCTAGAGGCTTCCCAAGTAGCTAAGATTATAGAGAAATTCAAGAGAAAACATCCAAACATTGGTCTGTTATAAAGGGGTAAAAAACTCTAAAGCTAGAAATTCATTTTCGACACTTCATAAAATTTTGGATTTTTGGAACCTATCATCAAGGTGTGCAAGGTGCACATGTGTGCTATTCACATAGGTGCACCAATTTTTTTGAAGTAATAGTGTGTTGACAATTAACTGCCAGTTCCTAATTTAGAGCTCCTTGCACCAGAAATGCATCTTACAAGAATTCAACTCTTAGAAATGCCTCAAGAAGGTCAAGCTTTCATTTTTAGAGCTTCCAATGACTCTCAGATCCTTTTACAACTTCCTTCTTCTTGTCTTCTGCTTCTTTGTTTTTTTTCAGTCATGTAAAGACTCATGCATCCATTAATTGATATAAACAAGGTTGGAGACCTAATTAGCACCATTTAGTTAGTTTGTGTATAATTAGATTTTTTTTATTAGTTTTAAGCATATATTTGCATGAGGAGATCTCTCACTCTCAAAACAAATTGAGGAGACAATTTCTTATAAATTTAGGAATTTAATATGTATTCTAAGCCATTATTTTGATGCAATGATATATGCTATTGGTACTTTCATTCTAAGTGTAGTTATTCTTTCCATAGTTTGTTATTTTTGTGATTTCTTGTTCATGAATAATAATGGAGCCAATGGTTTTTTTGTATTGATTTGATTGTATGACCTTTTAGTTTTGGTGTTTGCCACATGTTGACAAATTCTACTGATGTATCAAGTTGGAGAATAGATCACCCTATTGTTCCTACACAGTTTCTTGTCTTGAATGAACACACTTCCCATGTCCTTGTGATTCAATGAGAAGTGAACCATCTTTCAGTTTTTACTAAGTTCCCATCGATGATTGCATTAATGGATTTGAGGAAGTGCTACTCCTACTTTTATTGGTTTCCTACACAATCTTTTCAATGATTTAACTTTTAGATGTGTTGTTAGCATGGTTCATGTCCATTAGGAATTTCCCTTTCAAGTTATTTTCTTTCATTTCTCATTACCTTATCTTTGTTATTTTCTTTGCTAACACTTCATTAAATTAGGAATTCATATAGTTGCATTAATAGATTTCATTTCATCATAAAACATAAAATACCAAAAATATATCTCTTTTGTGGTTACTTTTGAGAACAACAAATCAAACATCTTATCCAAATCAGTTCAAACTAGAAAAGGCCTCCCTATGAAAAAATAGATTTATCTTCAATTGAGCATATTCTAATAGGTTGCAAGATCACCTAGAACCTTGGAGTTGATCCCAGATTAGCTTTTCAAGAGAGGAGTTCAAAAGGATTCCTGTCGTTAAGCATCTTGTAAAATGACAACTCAACAATAGCCTTAAAAGAGGCATGTATTTGTATTCTTCATTGACATCTCCTACCTGCAAAAATACACCTTCTCCCTAGTCATAGGTTCATTATGAAACCTATTGTGCATACCTTGGATGAGAATTATATGTTAAGTTGTGTCAATGTGATTGGTTCTAAATGTCACCCGGTTGGTTATTGGTAATTCTAGCTCGGTGGGTAGCCTTTCGGGGCCTAGGGTGGGAGGTGAGCTCTCCATGGTTGTTCTTTGTGTTTTTTAAATTTTTTTGGATAGGTTCTCATGATGAATCAATCTCAATTTTCTTGGGGCACTAATGGTGTTCTTAATGTCGTGTCATTGGAGGTTTATCCATTGTTATACCACCTGTTGTATTATATATCCATGTTGAGAATGATCATGAAAGAGATGGTCTAAATGTTTTAATTTCAATATGATAAATCAAACATTTAGTTATTGTATGAAATAAGAAAATTATGTGATCAGGTGTCTCTAGATTGTAAATCATACCTTACTTTCAGTTATATTGCTTTGCAAATAAATAAATAAATCAAGTTGTAAACTCTCTACCTTTCTCCATGAAATCTTTGCTTTAATTCATTTTATTTGAAAGTTCTTATTATATAATATTGATATATGATTTATTTAATTTATAGATGCAATAATTTATCCTTTAAATCACATGATAAAATTAATGTTCGATTTAAAGATGATTCATCTTACTTGCATCTTAAACCCTATCTTGTATAAATGCTATTAAATCAATAAATTCTACCCTATGTTACTATGCATGTAAAACACCTAAAAATCACTTCTAATTTGGATATAAAATAAATGTCAATATTTTAATTACAATATACTTAATGGAATACCTAAACTCCTAGAAAAGATACATCTTACTAAAAAGATGGAGCAAATAAAGAAACAAACAACCCCATTTATTGGAAAGCCAAAATGGTCTTTGGAAATGTACAGGGAGATTTTAATTTCTCCTTTAGCAATAGATAATATTCTCTATATGATTCACCATAAAGCCGTTAATAGACACTTTTCAAATATTAAATCTATTCTATAAAAAAATATTAAAAAAATCTCTATCCTACATGTACCTTATCCCCACTACCCAGCTATAAATATTTAAATATTTATTTCCTTCCCCTTGTCTGTGCATACTCCTCGGCTGATGTCATTCCCCACTCACCCCATCCCCTCCTCTTGCATGGCAAGTATGCTGAATTATGGGTTGGGTAAGGTCACAAGTCAACATGTGCTAATAAATGAAGGGATCAAATTCTAGCCTTTAATCTATCCCTTTAACACATTTCATTCTTCACCTTCCTCCCATGCATTGGAGGTATTATAACTACCCCTGCACACCTTATTCCATTTGTCCCTATCCTATCCAACCCTCATGCAATGTGTTGGTCATTGGTATTTGGCGAAGGAGTTGTAAATTGAAATTAAATTTTTGCAGGACTTCAAACATTCTACCCACCTCCTACACTTACTTTCTCCTCTCCTAGCATCCTTGGGAAGCAGGTGTCTCCCCTTGGGAAGCACACAAGGAGCCTTGGGGAGTATGTGTCCCTAGGAAGATGTGATGAGTAGAGTGTAAAGGGGCCACTTGGCCACTTGGGAAGGGTAGGATGTGTTAGGTGATTAGAAAGGTGGGTTAGTTAGGATGCTAAGATAAGTTAGTTGTAATTATTGTTAGTTTATATCTTTTGTTTTATAAGTTTTCTAGTAATTAATTTTAGTGTTAGTAATAAGAATTTCTTGCACATGATGCTTTGTTCTCTATGTAAATGTTTAATTGTTAGGCGTCAGTAAGTTAGTTAGGGTTATGTTAGGAAATTACTTTGGGTTAGTAAAGTGTAGATTAGTTAGTAATCTTTAATTAGTAATTATTTTATAGTTGGTTAGTTTTAAATTTAGTTAGATTTAATTAATTAGTAATTTTGGTTAGTACTTACAAATAAGGTTTACTATAAAGGTGATTTTTGGAATTAAGTTTTAAAACTTGTAGTGACAATGTTAGTTGCTTAGGCTAGTAATTTTATTTTAGTTAGTAATTATTTTTCCTTGTATAGTTAATAATTTAATATTTTAATAAGAATAGTGTTTGGCTTTTATTTTAATAGAATTTTGGTGATAGAAACAAAGTGAGTGCAACAACATGTAATGGTAGATTAATAATGTATTAAAGGGTAGTAGTTCATAAGAGATAGTGGTATATGATTCATGGTAAGGTAATTGGTATGTTGAAATCAACTTAATAATGAATATTTAAATGTATTTTTTTAGTTCTAAACAAGTAGGTTATAATTAGGATGAAGTGTTAAGGTATTTCTAGGACAACCTATAGATAAAGTTCAATACACCTATAGTTTTAACTTTTAAAATGAATTAATTACAATGGTATAAAATCAATCTAGCTTAACTCATGATTTTAATAGAAGTGCTCCAACCATTATGTTGCATTAGTCAATCAAATGATTCAATCAACCCGACCTAGGTGTTCCTATAGCATTGGAACCTTGGGTTTTGAAACCCATGCAATAGGATGGAAGACCTATTTTTGCATCCTCATGGGACATAATCTAAACTCAACTATGTACGTAAACCCAATAACCCAAAAACTAATTGAACCTTGTTATCACTCTTCTACATTTTACTAAATGATATTCTACATGTTTATATGTTAACTTAGTTGAATTTACCCTTAAAAAAAAAAATTTATTTGTGTGTTTTTACCCTATTTTTTGGGAATGACATTTTGGTATCAGAGCCTAGGTTTGTAACACTTGGGCCACAATGGGTCCATGATTAAGTATGGAATTTTAAATGTTACTATAAAAAGCAGGGATTTCTCATTGTAGAATTTTTAGAAGCTAATGTATATTTTAAAACTATGACACCAATAAGTAAACCTAAGTAAAACATGGAATTAGTATTAACTGTCATGCCCAAACTACGAGGGCAAAAACACACAATTTTTTTTTTTTTGAAATTAATAATTAGAATGCTCTAAGTTGATGAGTTGCAATCCAAAGTAAAAAAAAAGGGTTCTGTACAATGTTAAACTAATATATACATTATTAAGTTGACATCAACCAAGGTTATGTTATTATATTAACTTATACTGATATGCAAAAATTTCTTAGATAACTATGTACATGAATTCGGGTTTTAAAATTAATTGTAAAATTTAATCAAATATAATCTACATTTAAGCTTATTTCAAATAGACAATAACCTTAAATCTAAAACCAATTAATACTCACAAAAATTCAAACTAACTTCAATACTAAAACTAAATGCACTTAAAATTTAATTAAAAGAATTATCACTTCTGCCCGCACACTTATATATATATTATTCTTAAATATGATTAATTAGTAACCTACAATTCAAAAACTAAGTAACATTAATATAAAAACTAACATGACTAAAAAGAAATATTAAATTTTGAAACAATGGCTTAAACAAATAACACGAGTTATAACCAACTAAAAGTTTACTTAATTTACATTTACAACTTAACTAATTAAACAAACATAATTAAACTCAACTAATCCTAAAGATGAAACTTAACAATATAACTTAAAACTTTAAAACTTAAATAAAATTAAAACTAACTCCTATTTCATTAACATTACTAAACTAACATCTTTAATATAATGCTAATATTAATAACTTTAAACTAATAACAACTTACACAACATAAATAAATAAACTAACTAACAACAATTTAATAAATTATACTAAATTATAACTACATGCTAACCTGAACTAATTCAAATAACAAAAATAAATAAATAAATTAACACTAACTACTAACCCCCTAACCTACTTACTAACCACACCCCTTTAACACCTAACTCTACCTACACTCTACTCTAACCCTACACCCTCCCAAACCCCCTACCCTAAGATCTCACCTACACCCTAGCCCCTAACACCCACTTGGTCCTTGGGCAAGGACTGGCGCGCTGCCCAAGCATTGATTGGGCGCTCCATGAGCTAGCGCACCTACCAAAAAGGTACAGGCGAATCCCCCTAAGGTGGCGACCAAGGTGAAGGCTCAGCAAAAAAAATAAAATTAAAACAAAGTTTGAATGCTGCCATCCCATCCCCACTTGAGATGAACGCACCAAATCAGAAGGAAAAAGGTGGTGGGTGATGTCACCCTAAACAAAGCATTGACCAAATTACTTCTTTTTTTTGTTTTTAAAACAAAACCCATCAAGTTCATCTCTTAAAATCTGACGCCCAACAAGAGAAGGGAGATAAGGCATTTATGTGATAAAGTTTTATAGGTGAGATAGAAGGTATTTAGATTATATTTTAAAGACCATTATAAGTTACTTTAGTAATTCATAATTAATTTATTGATTATTCATTAAATTTGAAATAAAGAATCAGAATGGAATATTCTTTGTTTAACAAGAGAATAAATTATTCCTCCATACAATTTCCAGCATCCTGTAGGTGGGTGTTTTGGAAATCTTCTCTTAGGGATGGTATGAAATGTTTATTTATTTATTTTTTCTTTAAGTTGGATCAAAATTTGAAGAGCTAACATATTGCTAATATTATCTCAAGTTAATTTTTAAAGTTTCTTATGGCTTACAAAATTAATAGTGCATCTTTTAAATCTATTAGATGATTAAGGTAGGATTCAATGCAATTTCTAACACATCTAAAATAGATTGATTCAAGGACTAAATTTGTCATTAATTTCCTTTTTTGGAAAATCTATAATGACTTGATACAACCATAACCTATCAAGAGTTTGAATTATTCGTTTCATTCAATAATGCAATACTTTATCATTTGGATCTAACAATCATAAAAAAGTAAATCTGCATGCATGATCATAGTTTTCATTTTCAACATATATGAAAGCTTGGAATTTTGTCAAATTTAACATCATCAATTCCTTCCTATTTGGTTTCCTACTCCAATAGTCTAAGTTACTCATGATAAGATATTACAATGATAGTGTGAGTTACTCATTGGACTAAGTATAGTTTAGGATGATAATTCATATAACAATCAACATAAAACTCAATGCAGCCGATAAGCAATCCATGGCAAGGTTATAGATAACAGTCTGATTTATGCTTAAAAAATTTAAGGAGATACAAAATCTCTTAAGTCCAATTGATTCGTTCATAAGGAAATTTAACAAAGAAGAGATACTTTGAGTTCTCAAGGTAGGAATCCTAATTCATCTAATACTTATTCATCAACTTGGAAATTTCATTCTATCAAATTGCTCTTCCTTAACAATTTAAAAACTTGAAATATCACAATTAAATCACATGATAACCAAATATGCTCAACACCAATTTTATTGGCAAACCTGATTCAAAGGCTCAACTGAGAAAGAATCAGGAAGAAAACCCGGCTTCGTTGCCATTTACAATAAGGTTTAAAATATAATTTACAATAGGATCTCAATCCCAAATTTCAACAATTAAATCAAATTTTTCCTCATGATCAAAATCAAGGAATTTGTAATGTTTTCTGAATCTCATTTCAAGAACCATGGAGGAAGCAAATATTTGATCGGGTGACAACCAAGCACAACCAAGATGAAATCAAACATGCATAATCATACATGGTTTACACAATAGGATTCACAATGAATCAAAACTAGGGAAAGGTGGATTCTTCCAACAGGAGAAGTCAAGCACAACACCAATTCAGATGCCCAATCAGGGCTAATAACCAAGAACTCTCGTTCTTCCATTTAAACATGCCATATTCATACCAGGTTTGTGCTGACGGGTAGGGGCCCATAACACCCTACCCTTTATCCCTCTTCTCATCCTGAGAAGAGACTCTACACTGGTTGGAGTCCAACTAAACAGACCTCTCCCTAAATTGGTCACTTCTGCCCTCTCCAAGGGTGAGTAATACCAAAACACCCATGCAAGGGAAAACTCAAAATTGCAAACATAAGCATGAAAGGAAAACAACCAAAATAACATAGTTTTCAAATTTTCCCAACATACCCACAACCATACAAACAGTGAAACCACAACAAGGTAGCATGAACATGAAACAAAACATAAAAACTGAATAAGGGAGATGAGAATTTCCTACCTTCACAAAGAGGTAATGGCAATGAACAAATTTGAGTAGAGTTTCCACTTCCTTCCTTCAATCTTCAAGAAATATTCTCTAAATGTAGAGGTTGGGTAATAACCAACTAGTCCAAGGAAGGCCTCTAAATAAGCCTCTAACTCAACTACCCAAAAGGAGCAATAACTATTTCCACCCACTAGCAATTCTAGAAACTCCTAACTCAACCTACACCATGGTTAAACCCTAAGTGGAGATGAGGTGAGGTAACTCAAGATAACCATGATCAATTTTCGCACAAAGGCAAAAAGGGACTTTTTGAGTGACCTCAAAAGTCAAAAAAAGGGGCTTAGGGGTTGGAAAAGACCCCTAACCCATACCCATACCCTTTGGGTATAATAATAACATGTTTAAAAGCCTTAGGAAAGAGGATTAAAGTCAAATAAAATCTAGGAATAAAATAGGTCCAACTCACTACTCTAACTTGCAAATTAAGCACAAAGAGATCAGTTATGTTCCTCCGTAGCGTTTCTCGGCTAAATATCTGCACACTCATTGCACACATCAGTAGTCTCGTAAAATCACATGTACATAAATGTATACGTATTAAGAAATTCACATAAATTAAAACATACATCAATAAGGGTTTCTTTATCCTACTTAATTCTTAATCATTTAAAATCTCTTAAATCAAAGTCTCAATCCTACATTTACTGATTTCATCAACATACATATACATGAAACATTAAATGACAATCATCAAGTATATATATTTGAAAATAACATCACACAACATGAAATAATAAAATATGTTCTAAGCATCAGATAATGTCTCGACATCACGAGTCGTGAATATCAAAAAATAATAGTAATGCATCACTATGCTATGATGGGTCGGGGCGAGGCCTCACATTAACGACTATAAATGGTCAACCATATTGGATAACTTTGTCTTAATGGCATGAAATGAATGATTAAATGCAAGAATATTGTATTAAGGTAGATTATGATCTCATTAAGTATTTGTAAATTATATTGAACACTATCACCTTGAGGTAAAACTAATTGAAAGACCCTAAAACTTTTTTTCAGCCATGTGATTAGAAAAGAGTAAATAACCTAGTACTCAGAGAGAAAGTGTTTAGCATCATCTTTATTAGAAGTTAGATTATGCCTAACCATATCACTTGTGCAAGTATTCTAGTTTATATCAAGTATGAAAATGATCAAGTAGACTAGTACTGATTTAGACATTTCAACATACGTATAGGAAACCTATGATCTTCGTAATTTAATTTTGTTCCTTAGAATTAAAATATTATATCGATAAAATGAAATGTCGAGTAAATAGGAATGTAACACTGTAACAGTATACATCATTATCAATCTATTGGGATACCTTTAACCTATTATGGGTTAAAATGTATTGTTCCTATAATCCTCAGAAAGCAAACAAGAGCTCAATTGAAATTTGCAAGTAACCTTTGGAAACTTTGAATGATAAGCTTATAAATGCAAAAAGATAATTCAACAAGTGAGTAAGTTAGGAACACACAAAGATTGGGAGTAACTCAATCTAATATGAGGAATAGAACCCTAATCAGGTAATATTTATATCTAAATATGATGGTATGAATATAACTTAATAGTGAGAAGTATGTAACATATAGTGTTGAACAGGTAAGATAAAAAATATAAACTTCTAAGTTAGGGTTATGTGTGTCTATTATGTTAGTAGGATTATTGTATAAGCATGAATGATACTAAATTATAACTTCCAAATAAATACTCTTAGACCCTAGTGTTGACATTATTAGATCAATTATAACCCTATAATATATAGAAAGTAAATTCACGATGATATTATCAACCTAATATGAAATAAAGGTTCAACTTTCAGAGTTAACTGATAAGGGAATTACAAGACACAAGGAATGATAGAAATAGTGATGATGACCTATACCTTGGTGAGGAGATAGTTGTAAGAATAGATAAGTACAACATCTTTCTAATGATTTTGTACCTACCTAAATGTAAACATACAACCTAAGGATAAATTCATAAGTCATTTATGACTAGGACACATGAAATATGGACTATTGATAAGAGAAACAACATTCAATGCATTCTCTGATGATAATTAGAATTTGTGAAAATAATGAAGTAATCCAAGAAAAGGATATATGTGTATACAAGATCATACTAAATTTGGTGAGATTGATAACACAACTTCAACTTGTGTATTGTGGTGAATTTTACCTAAAAAACATTGAAATTATAGTGAGTTGAGGATAAGAGATTTGGTATTGTAATTGCAACTCAGAGTACAACTCTACTAACATTGATGTCCCCACATGTTTAGATTGTTTGAAAGGAGACCCCTGTAACAACAAGAGGATAGAAGGAAATAGATTTTGGTTATCATCACATTTGCATGCTATGACGGGGTTTCTAGTCTAGATACATCCCTTAGTATATTAAACCTTAACCATAGGGTGATGCTGGTAAAGATAGATATGTAGTTAGTTTGTGAGGTCAATCATAATTTGAGAAATATGGTCTTTAGACCACATATAATTTCAATTCAAGATCCCTGCAATATATTTGGAAGACCTAAGATTCTTCTTTTCCATCAGTGATTCTGGTATGGCTGCATTATGTTAGTAATGAAAACATTGTAAGCAATTGGATTTATTTCCTTATTTGTCTGATTTCAAATTTCAGTACTTTAATGTTCTTTTCTTCTTGCAAACAGTGTGATGTGGGGTTCCTTAGCCAAATTTATTGTAGATGATTCTATTTTGCCTCTAGGACATGTCTTTATTTCTTGATTAAAAGTTTACTATTATGGCCACTCTTGATTTCTTTTGTTTCATACTTTTGTGTTGAATATTTCATCTTTGATTTATGAATTTAAATTTTGAGACACCTTCTTGTGATTTTGTTGACAAAGTAACATATGATAGCCTACCAAAGGGATCCCTAACAATTAGGTGGAGGTATAGAATTAGGGTATTAGTGAAGGTGTTTGTGCCCCACCCTCTCCCAAAACTGTGATTTCCCTACTCCAACATATAATTTAAATAATAAATAAGAATTAAAGTAATATTAATAATAATATTAAAGTAATAATATTTTATAAGTAATAATATTGCATTATAATAACAATATGGAAGTATGAAATTAATTAAATGATAATCTAATATAATTATAAATAAATAATAATATTATAATAAAGAATGATATTATAATAATTAAGATATGAAAACACTATTGAAACAAAGTATTATAAAATATATAGTTAATATATTATTAAAATAATATATATTATAATATAGGAATTACAATAGTATATATAATGATATTAATTAATTTAACTTAGTTTATTAATGTAAATATATAATTAATTATATTATCATTAATATGATTAATGTTAATGGAAGGACATGACTATTTGAAATGTACATACATATATATATTTATATAATATCAAATATTGAGATGGGTATCATATCAAATTATTATCAAATTTTATACAAATAGGAGGGTTATGAAGTTCATACAGAAGAAAAAAAGGAAAATATATGCACAATTGGAATTAAAATCCTAATGTCCTAATTGGGGACATTACAAGTGGTATCAGAGCATCTTTCCTGCCAACCTGTGGAATGAATTTAATGCAAAAAAAACATTAGAAGGAGTGGAAAGCACTGGAAAGGGAAGGATGGAAATATTCCACAAATTATATGAGTAGTACAAATCAGCCCAATCAGTAAATGGATAAGCCACAAATGCATCAGAACGGTCGAGAGATCAATTCTAGGCATGGCTGCGCTTAAGCTCAGAATGATATAGTTATGTAGTATCATACGCTTTATTCAGCGATAATGGACTTCCAAATTCATAGAAAGAAGAGATACAGAGCCATGTTCATGGCATTTGACACCAAGGGCGATGTATTACCTGTCACTGACCCTTTTGCCATCCGCAAACACATGCTCTCATAATTGTTATAAAATACAGTTTTAGACTCAGTCATTTACTTATTTACCCTGGTTTCCAATGGTATCCCTATTCCTATAATCAAACGCCTACATTTGTAGGTGACAATACACAATAATCTTTGAGGAATTCGCTACTTCCCTTCGAGTACATAAGTTTCTTCAGTTTTAAAGCTTATCAACTATCTAGAATGGAGTGATTACAGATGTTTAATATCAAAAAATCTGAAAGAAATTGGTTGAAGCAGGGAAATTGGGAAAAAAACACCAAAAAGTAGTCATCCATGCTTTTCAAAACATTTTTTTTGAGTGATCTTGCCAAACCTACAAAGAAGAATAACATTGTTGGCTATTGAACAAGTTTGGGTGCTTTTCTCTGATCAAACATTGATTTGATGCAACACTAAAGCTTCATTTGTAAATTCAACGGCAGTGGAACACGAACGGAGGAGAAAATCACATTGAGTGAAAGCAATAAGACCAGGAGGTACGAACATCCAAATTACGTCTCACATAATCTTTGCCGAAGGAGGATGTGAAATAAAGGGATAGGAATGTATTGGGTTTTGTGAATAAAGCCGATGCAAATGCAAATATTAAAACACAATTATAAAAGGCCGAAACATATAATATATAAGTCATAATGAGTTTGGGGAGAGCTATTATATAACAAAGGCCCAAGAACCCATTGAAATCTCAAAATTATAGGAGCCTATTATGTGAGGTAAGTAATTTTTAAAGCTAATATATTTTATTAAATAAGAAAGCTAACCTTTTAGTTAAGATATTTATTATGCTATTTTTCTTTTACATTATTGGTAACTTTATTTTTATAAGAGATGTTATTATAAAGGTTATAAGATATTAGTATAATGCTATGTAAAAATTCTAATATAGAATTGTAAATGATATTTTATTATTGACTTGAATATAGATACAAATTATTTTATTTATTTTAAATATACATTGACATTATTAGAATATGATATTTAACATTTTTCAATTGAAAATTATAAATTAGTGAATCAAATTACCTCCTAAGTAGACTACCTTGATGGATGTCACTGGCTGCCATCAAGGCCAAG
This sequence comes from Cupressus sempervirens, assembly GCA_028749045.1. Classification (NCBI taxonomy): domain Eukaryota; kingdom Viridiplantae; phylum Streptophyta; class Pinopsida; order Cupressales; family Cupressaceae; genus Cupressus; species Cupressus sempervirens. The sequence goes on along the minus strand of CM053788.1, from coordinate 557,822,765 downwards.
AGGGCCAAAGTTTCGCTTTTGGACTTAGGTAGGATATTTAAGGAGAATAAGATTACCTCCTAAGTAGACCACCTTGATGGATGTCACTGGTTTCCATCGAGGCCAAGAGGGCCAAAGTTTCACTCTTGGGCTTAGGCAAGAAGAATAAGATTACCATCTAAGTAGACCACCTTGATGGATGTCAATGGCTGCCATCAAGGCCAGGAGGGCCAAAGTTCTACTCCTGGGCTTAGATTGATTAAGACTTGACATCATGTCAACTCTATTTAGTTAAGAATTTGCCAAGTAGACCACCTTGATGGATGTCAATGGCTACCATCAAGGCCAAGAGGGCCAAAGTTCCACTCTTGGGCTTAGGAAAGAAAAATAAGATTACCATCTAAGTAGACCACCTTGATGGATGTCAATGGCTACCATCAAGGCCAGGAGGGCCAAAGTTTCGCTCCTGAGCTTAGATTGATTAAGACTTGACATCATGTCAACTCTATTCAGTTAAGAATTTGCCAAGTAGACCACCTTGATGGATGTCAATGGCTGCCATCAAGGCCAAGAGGGCCAAAATTTAGCTCTTGGGCTTGATAAGATATTGGTTTAGAACTAATTTATCATGACTAATCTTTCTTTGAAGCTATTGTATGCATGTACATACTAATAATTATTTGTGTTGCAGGATCTATGATCAAAAGATGTACTGGGGAACTATATGTTATAAATCATTCCCTTTACATCATTGTGTAGAATTATAAAGAATGTATGATGTGTTTGCATCGTGTTTGCTCCGTGTCTTCATCTGTCTGCATCGTGTCTACTTCATGTTTTCATCTATCTACATCGTGTATGCTTTGTGCTTTTATTCATGTATATTTCATAAATTTTTCTTTTCTTTTGAATGCAAATATGTTTTGTTTGTGTATGAACGATTTTTCTTGAGGGCAAGAAAATTCAAGAGGGGAGGACTATGATGTCCCCACTCCAACATATAATTTAAATAATAAATAAGAATTAAAGTAATATTAATAATAATATTAAAGTAATAATATTTTATAAGTAATATTATCGCATTATAATAACAATATGGAAGTATGAAACTAATTAAATGATAATCTAATATAATTATAAATAAAAAATAATATTATAATAAAGAATGATATTATAATATTAAAGATATGAATACACTATTAAAACAAAGTATTATAATATATATAGTTAATATATTATTAAAATACTATATATTATAATATAGGAATTACAATAGTATATATAATGATATTAATTAATTTAACTTAGTTTATTAATGTAAATATATAATTAATTATATTATCATTAATATGATTAATGTTAATGGAAGGACATGACTATTTGAAATGTACATACACATATATATATATATATATATTTATATAATATCAAATATTGAGATGGGTATCATATCAAATTATTATCAAATTTTATACAGATAGGAGGGTTATGAAGTTCATATAGAAGAAAAAAGGGAAAATATGTGCGCAATCAGAATTAAAACCCTAATGTCCTAATTGGGGACATTACAAAAACTACTCTAGCAGGACTAGTGAATATCCATTGACTAATTTGAGTAATGGGTTGCAACCCAATATAAACTAGTTAAGGTTAAAAGTTAACCTAATGGACTCCTAGATGCAAAAGGTGCATGTGTAGCAATTGACTCATTTAGTGTCCTATCAAGGAATCAGTACATAGTGGAAACTCTAACCTAAAAATGTTTAACCTTTGATAAAGATCCCAATTAATTTTTAAGAACCCTAATTGAGGGAGTCTCGTACAACTGTTACCTCCATGAGTAAGTATATGGAAATTTTTTGGAACACGTTATGGTATTATTATTATAGAGACTCTATAAGTATATTCATACCAATTTAGAATGTTACTTAATTGTGACTTACATGTTTTAAGAAGTGTTTGACCTTGGAAAAAAAGCATGCCCATGTTAGAGTTATGGGTTGAACTTTGCTTTTAGTAAAGGTAATTAGGTAAATATGTTATTATCTTATTGTGTATATGTGAATTATTAATCATTCATGTTGGATATAGGAGAGAATTTTGGTATAAGTCTGGATAGGTTCTAGCATGAGATGAACATCTTAGTTGTGTGACTTCTAAGAGGAAGTCAAAGGCTAGTGGGGGAGGAGGTAAGACCCCTCCTTGTATGTACATATTTCAATATGAATTTCTCTGTTAAATCCTTTATAGGATATTTGAATGGATATGTGAGCATGACAAGGCAATGGTATGGGGAAATGCTATTGTTCTTGCTAGAAACCATGTAGAGGACATAATGATAAATTATGGCCATCTTATGTATAATAATTATGATGATGGATGTGAATTAACATTTTATGGTTTAGGTATCCTAATAGAAATTGAGATTAGTTAATATCTTCATGTTCTGATACACCATGATTTGAGAATTACTACATTGTTTGACTGTATAAACATTGATTTGTACTAATGATGATATGAGGTGTTTCACCTTATGATGATGATGATAATAATGGTACCTTGATGATTAGGATATATGCATGTAGATAGTTCAATATGAATTATTGATGATGTTTATGATGTTTTGAGTGTACGTATGCATTACGATGATTATTTTAGTATTTTAATTTGAACCAATGAATATGTTATGATGATTCAATTATAAGATTAGTGATGATTAAATATGTGTGTAGAAATGAGAAAGGTTATTCAAATGAAATTTTTAATGTTTTGATCAATATGATTATGCAAATTTGGTTTAAATATATGAATATGATTTTATCAAACTATTGATATATTAATTAAGTGTGTAGGATAATTAACCATGGAATTAATTAATTAGAGAATCAGTAATTGACCCTATATGCAAGCTGTAAGACTAAGGTTGAATCCAATAAAGTGATTCAAACCTCATTGTCAAGTGTTTTATTTGTATCATAATCTGAATGTATGTGTGTCATTCTATATTTTGTGACCTGTCAAAAGTTATGTAAAAGTAAATCTTATGGTGTCACTTGACACTCATTAAATGCATGTGTATGTTGACTTGTCAATTTAGGGTTAGCAGAGTAACCCGTTAATCTAAGACTAATTAGTTAGTAACCTAAATTAGTTCCCCTTAATTATAATTTAGTGGAAAGGTTACATCCTTAGGGTTTTTGAACATCAAATATTTTAAGCCACTTGCATATATCATAAATCGATCCCAGAAGCCAAAATTAATGTAATTCAAGTGCTCAAGTGGTATATACATGGGTTGGGAACCTTTTCCACCCTTCTTGAACTTCCTAGAAACATTTATAACCACTAAAATATCCCAATTTCCCTTTGTTGCTAAAATAGATCATCTCCATGAGGTTACCCAAGTTTTCACTCTTTCAAAAGGTTTCCTTTATGATAGGGGAAAGTGGGAAGACCATAGGAGGCTTAAAGTCAAGTTTGAAGCTTTTGCTATTTTGGGTAGATAAGCTTAGAGGCTACTTAGAGTCCCTTGGAAGAGTTGAGGGCTATTCACCCATTCTCTACATTTAGAGAAGTCAAGTTTGGAGTTGCAAGAAGGAGGGGATTTAATTCATCTCAACTCTCATTGACATAACCTTTGTGAAGGTAGGTTCTCCATTACCATGGTTATGATTCTTTGTTTATTGCTTGTATGTATTAAATTCTTGCATATTATAGCATGTTGTGTTTGTACCATGTGAGGGATGGGTATTTTGGGTTTTATATTTCTTTCTTTTCATATTTCTTTTCCTTGTTTTTTTGGGGCAACTATGAAGGGAGTGTTGGCATTACTCACCTTTAGATAGGGAAGAAGTGGTCATGTATGGGGTAAGGTCTTAGTTGGATCCCAGGTCAGTGCAGAGTCTCTTCTCATGTTGAGGAGAGGGAGGAAGCAAAGTGTTATGGGCCCCTGCTTGTCAATGAAAAATTGATTTTGTTTTTGGGAAATAAGGAGATAAAGAAATGAAAGTTTATGTGATTTGGCAGCCTTTGAAGAGGCATGTGATTTGTATTCTTCATAGACACATCCTACCTAGAAAAATACACCTTCTCCCTAGTCATAGGTTCATTATGAAACTTGTTGTGTATACCTTGGATGGGAATTATATGTTGAGTTGTGTCATTGTGATTGGTTCTTAATGTCACCTGATTGGTTACTGGTTCCCCTAGCTTGGTGGGTGGCCTTTCACGGCCTAGGATAGGAGGTGAGATCTCCATGGTTGTTATTTGTGTTTTGAAGATTGTTTGGATAGGCTCTCATGATGGAGAAATCCCAAATTTCTTGGGGCACTAATGGTGTTCTTGATGTCATATCATTGGAGATTTATCCATTGTTATACCACCTGTTGTATTGTATATCAATATTGAGAATGATCACGAAAGAGATGATTTAAAAGTTGTAATTTTAATATGATAAATCAAACATTCAGTTATTGTATGGAATAAGAAAGTTATGTGATCAAGTGTTGCTAAATTTTAAATTCTACCTTACTTTCAATTATATTTCTTTACAAAAAAAATTAAAAATTGAGTTGTAAACTCTCTACCTTTCTCCATGAAATCTTTGCTTTAATTCATTTTATTCAAAAGTTCTTATTATAGAATATTTATATATGATTTATTTAATTGATAGATGCAATAATTCATCCTTTAATTCATGTGATAAAATCAATGTTTGATTTAAAGATGATCATCTTACTTGTATCTTAAAACCCTATCTTGTATAAATGCTATTAAATCAATAAAGTCTACCCTATGTTGCAATGAATGTAAAAAACTTAAAAATCACTTCTAATTTGGATATAACATAAATGTCAATATTGCAATTACAATATACTTAACATAACACCTAAAGCAATAAGCTCCTAGAAAAGAAATATCTTGCTAAAAAGATGGAGCAAATAAATAAACAAACAACCTCATTTATTTGAGAGCCAAAATGCTCTCTGGAAAAAGTATAGGGAGATTTTAATTCTTTTATTGGTGACAAAGAATATTCTCTATGAGATTCTCCATAAATCCATTAATACACACTTTTCAAATGTTAATTATATCCTATAAAATAAAAATAAAAATAAACTATTCCTATCCTACACTTACCTTATCCCCACCCCCACCTATAATCTTTAAATCTTTACTCCCTTCCCCTTGTCTATGTGTACTCCTAGGATGATGTTATTCCCCCATTCACCCCATCCCCTCCTCTTGCATGGTAAGTATGCTGTATTATGGGTTGGGTAAGGTCACACATCAACACTTGCTAATAAATGAAGGGATGCAAATTTAACCTTTAAACTATCCCTTCAACACATTTCATTCTCCACCTTCCTCCCATGTGTTGGAGGCAAGGTATCATAATTTCCCCTACACACCTTATTCCATAAGACCCTATCCTATCCATCCCTCATGCAATGAGTTGGTCATTGGTATTTGGGGAAGGAGATGCAACTTGAAATTTAATTTTCCTAGGATTCAAACACTCTACCCACTTCCCGCACTTACCCTCTCCTCTCTTACCATCCTTGGGAAGCATGTGTCTCCCCTTGGGTAGCACACAAGGAGCCTTATGGAGTATGTGGTCTAGGTATATGTGATGAGTAGAGTGTAAAGGGGCCACTTGGCTACTTGGGAAGGGTAGGATGTGTTAGGTGATTAGAAAGTTGGGTTAGTTAAAATGTTAAGGTAAGTTAGTTGTAATTAGTGTGAGTTTATAGGTTTTTTTAAATAAGTTTTTTAGTAAGTAATTTTAGTATTAGTAATAAGAATTTCTTGCACATGATGATTTGCCCCCTATTTAAATGTTTAATTGTTAGGTGTTAGTAAGTTAGTCAAGGTTATGTTAGGAAATTACTTTGGGTTAGTATAGTGTAGATTAGTTAGTAATCTTTAATTAGCAATTATTTTATAGTTAATTGGTTAGTTTTAAATTTAGTTAGATCTAATTAATTAGTAATTTTGGTTAGTACTTACAAATAAGGTTTAGTATAAAGGTGATTGTTGGAATTAGGTGGTTTAAAATTTGTAGTGACAATGTTAGTTTCTTAGGCTAGGAATGTTATTTTAGTTAGTAGTTATTTTTCCTTGGATAGTTAATAATTTAATGTTTTAATAAGAATAGTGTTTGACTTTTATTTTAATAGAATTTTGGTGATAGAAAAAAAGTGAGTGCAACAACATGTAATGGTAGATTAATAATGTATTAACAGGTAGTAGTTCATAAGAGATAGTGGTATATGATTTCATGGTAATGTAATAGGTATGTCGAAAAAAACTTAATAATGAATATTTAAATGTATTATTTTAGGTCTAAGTGGTTAGGTTATAATCAGGACGAAGTGTTAAGGTATTGATAGGACAACCTATAAGTACAGTTTAATACACATATAGTTTTAACTTGTAAAATGAATTAAGTAAAATGGTATAAAATCAATCTAGCCTAACTCATGATCACAATAGAAGTGATCCAACCATTATGTTGCATTAGTCAATCAACCGATTCAATCAAATCAACCTAGGTGTTCATGTAGCATTAGAACCTAGGGTTTCAAAACCCATGTAGTAGGGTGGAAGACCTATTTTTGCATCCTCATGGGACATAATCTAAACTCAACTATGGACATAATCTAAACTCAACTATGTACCTAAACCCGCTAACCCAAAAACTAATTGCACCTTGTTATCACTCTTCTGCATTTTACTAAATGATGGTTTACATGTTTATATATTAACTTAGTTGAATTTACCCTTTTAAAAGAAATTTTCATGTTTTTTTGACCTAATTTTGAGGCATGACAGAAACTTTGTCTACTTTAAACCTAATATTTTACCTAAAATTCAAGAAAATGCAATTGGAAATCGTTAGTCTTCATCACCTGAGTCCCCTAAATCTCCAGTTCAACCCATATTATAGCTAGTGCAACTTGAGTCATAGTATGAAGGATTGGAGTCTTAGTTAGAAGGACCTGAGTTATAGACAGTGGGACCTAAGCATGATTCAGAAGATCATTTTGAGCATGGTGAACTGAGTGAATCAAGTCCAAAATATAGAAAGAAGGAACTTGTACTTGCTAGATATGTTAGAAGGCATCATGCTCATGAACAAATCATTCAAGATCAGTCAAAAGGCACAATGAGAAGGAACAAACTAAAAGGTACATGTTTTCTTATTGAGTTTGAACCTAGAGCTGCTAAAGATGCATTAGACAACAAAAGTTGGACTAAGGAAATGAATGAAGAGATTGCACAAATTGAAAGAAATAAAAATTGGACTCTTGTTCCTAGACCCAAGGACCAAAATCTAATTGGCACAAAATGGGTATTCAAAAATATGTTGAATGAAAATAGAGAAGTATCAAGGAGCAAGGAAAGGTTAGTATGCAAAGGTTATGCTCAAGAAGAAGGTATTGATTATGGAGAAAAAATTGATCCTATTGCAAGACTAGAAGATGTTATAACACTACTTTCTTATGTTACACATAAAGGATTCAAAGTATATCAGATGGATGTAAAGTCAACCTTCTTGAATGAAAATCTAGAAGAAGAAGTCTACATTGAGAAACCTAAAAGTTTTATAGATCCTAACAGAAGAGATATGGTTTGAATATTACCCAAAACTTTATATGGTCTCAAACAAGCCCCTAGAGCATGGTATGAAAGATTGCATAGTTATTTGGTAAGAATCAGTTTTCAAAGAACAAATGACAACATTAGCCTATACATCAAGGAAGGACCAAAAAATAAGATATTGCTGGCATAAATTTTTGTAGATGATATATTATTCATTGGACATGATGATTTATGAAATTTTTTTCCTAAAGAAATGAGTAAAGAATTAAAAATGTCAATGTCTTGAGAGATAAAATTCTTTGTTGGCCTACAAATTCAGCAAAAGAAGGATGACATCTACCTTACTCAATCAAAGTATATCAAGGAGATATTAAAGAAATTTGTAATGAAGGATTCTAGACTAGTTGGAACACTTATGTCTATTGGACATAAGCTCTGAAAAAATGATGATTCCAAAGATTTAGATTAGACTACATATAGATTAATGATTGGAAAAATTCAGTATGTAGTACACATAAGACCTGATATTGCATTAGCAATTGGTATGGTAGTAAGCTTTTCTATTAATCCAAAGGAAAATCATATGATCACAATAAAAAGAATTATGAGGTATCTAAAAGGTACTAAAGATTATGGTTTGTGGTATAAGCAATGAGGAAACATTGAGTTGAAAGCCTTCAATGATGTTGATTGGGCAAGAAGTATTGATGATAGGAAAAGCACTAGTGGTGGAGCATTATTTCTTGGAAAGAAGATAGTGTGTTGGAAAAGCAAGAAAAAAAATTGCATCTCTCAATCTACAATAGAAGCAAAATATGTTGTAGCAGTAATCAATTATTCCAACATCATTTGGTTCAAACAATTGTTGTCAAGTATGAAGGAAAAAATCAAGGATCCAGTAGTTATCTTCTATGATAACATCAGTGCAATTAACATATTTGAAAATCTAGTGATGCATACCAAGACAAAGAACATTGCAATAAAGTATCATTTTTTGATAGAATTAGTGCAAGAAAAAGAGGTGAGATTGGAATATGTCAACACAAAAGAAAAAATTATAGACATATTCACCAAGTTATTAGCTAAGGATAAATTTTTGTATCTAAGAGGTAAGCTAGGTCATTCCCCTATCTGAAGCTCACTGAAAAAATATTGGTGATGCATCAACCAAGCATTTGAAGATCAATCAAGTTGATGCAATATTGTAAGAGTAGATCGTATATGAATTAGTACATTAGGTACATGGAAAACCCATTGAGTGTTTTATTTGGCATGAGATGTCAAAGAGGGAGAGTTTTATATCATATCAAAGAAATTTTGTATCAGAAAGTTCATATAAGAGATCAACAAGTTAGAGGGAGAGATTGTAGTCATAGTAAATCATTCTAGAGGGAGAGATTGATTTTAGCAGGGGTTCTCACTGATAGAGGGAGTTCTCATGGATGAGAATCAGAATGAAACTAAGGATATTATCCTTACTTCTATTTTTCTCTAAAATTTCTTTATATTATGACATGTTGTGTTGGCATCAATGCAAAAGAGGGAGATTGTTGAAAACAATTATTTAATTGTATATTGTCTTTAATGTTACACAAAATGTCAAGCCTTTATTGAGTAGCCAGTGTTAGCCGAGCTCACTCAAGCATCAAAGGCAATGTCCTATATTTGTCGAGCGTTCAGTTATAACCAAGTTCAAAGACAATATTGATCGAGCTTAGTCGATTAATGAAGTGAAGTCTATACTGATCAAGTTCATTTGGTTATCAAAGGGAAGTCATCATGATGTCAATATTAACTGACTTGGGTTAGTTAACATTAGAATTTTGTGTTAACTAAGTGCTCAATTCTATATTAGCCAACTATCAATATATTAAGTCTGATAAATTTATTGGTTAATACAAGCTAACTTAAGGGATGATAATTGTTTGATTAAAAGAGTATTCAAGCCGAATTGACAAGGTGAATCATATAAATGAAAGGTAAAATTTAGGATTGAAATGTGGAATTGAAGAAGATGAACAATGAAGTGAATTTGGAAGGATATATGTAAGAGGACAGAGTATCCAATTTGACCGAGTTGCAAAGAACATTCTGATCAAGGAGGATCAAGTAATCAAGCTAGAACTGAGATCTATATCAAAAAATTCATTTGTATCAACAATCAGGTCAAATAATTGTTCCTCTCTAATAATTGTAGTAGTGAATCAAATCTCCTAACAAAGTTATCCTAATAACTATTTAGAAAATCCTTTAACAAGGTGGCATTTCTAGATTGAAGAGTCTAAAGACCTCTAACAAGGCCAATCCTAAAAAGGTGAATTAAATCCATTAATAGGGCCACACCAAATAGTGTGTTTTGTAACCTTTAACAGGGTTGGCTCCTAATAGGGCTCACTCCAAAAGAGTGAAAAATAGTAACTAGTTGCAATTGGTGGTTTTCCCAAATTGTGTTTCCACGTTAAATCTTGGTGTCTCTTGTGTTCATGTTATTTACTTTATGCTTATGAAAATAAGTTATTTATGGTTAAAAACATTAAATATCTTAAGATCTAATTATCTGTGTGCTAACTGAGTGATAATAGTAAATCTAGTGTTAATCGAGTATCAATAAGGATTTAGTTTAAAAGTTTTTTTGCCATTTTAAGGGACTTGGATTTTTTTTTGTAGTAACTAATTCACCCCTCCCCTCTCAGTTACTCCTTCTCATTTCCAACAACTTGCATGTTTTTGATCAACCTTTTTCTGTATTGCTTCCTTCACATACCAACTCTCTCATATGCACATTGGCTGGGCTTGGCTACGCTTGACTAGACATGCCACTAAATGATTGGTTCTGTATCTCTTTCAATAGGAAATTTGTGCTTTACCATTTTCTACATCCACCATAGATCTTAGGGTTTATGACTGAATTCAATTTGATTAAATGTACCTATTCATTTTCTTGATAATCCTCTAGAAACTATCTGTTAGGTCTTTATCTTATTACCTCCTTGAATTTTAATGATCCAACTCATAAATATTATGTTCAACATGTTTTACATCTCCCAAGAAATGAACTGAGTCAACTTGATCTTACTATTTCTTTGAATCTTGTTCTCTTACTATCACTCAAAAATCTCTAAGTTATGTTACTCGGTCAACACTAAAATACTCAGTCGCTATAAAGCTTTCTTGGCTTGGCATCAACAAACTTGCTCAATCGATGTTAATACTTAGTCAACACTATATTTTCTTGGCACTAACTATAGCTCGGTTGAGACTTAGAATTGCTCAACACTCCTTAGTATTTTACTCTTTTTCTCAACTTAGCTTAGATTTCTTGACATAAACAATTACTTTTCTTTATCAAGATTTATCTAATCAAATGTCCATTGTAGCTTTCTTTTCATAACTTCAACATTTCCTCTAGGTGCTATAGTTATGAGTAACTTCTCAAATCCTCTTCATCAATAAATTAGATATAACATTTAGATTAGGTAGCAATATGTCTCATCCATAGATTTGACATCAATGACAAAACAACAATTGTTCCAACTGTAAGTTTCCACCACATCCTTCAGTATTTAGCTCACTCTATTTGATCTCCTTTCTGACTTAGTCTTCCTTTCTACATTCTATGCTTGTTCTCTCCTTCACTTGCACATTTAACTTCTTTACTGATTGCTCATTCACCATCCCTTCATCTTTGATCCTAGGATTACAACCTTCATTAAATAGATAATCTTTGGAAGCTCTGGATTATAATCAATAGTTTACAATTCATTACTTTTGTTGTTTTTCTTCTAATTTTCTGATTGGTTGATCTACTTTCCTTAGGATCAATACCTTCTATAAGGATGTGTAAAATCCATCTTAACTATCTCTACAATCATGAAATGTTGTATAGAAGTCATCCAAAATGATTTACATAGGTGCTTGTGTAATTAACAACTCATATGAAAAAACAAGTTTTCTCGGTATCTAAATATTCTGATGCTTGGTCATAACTAACATTCATGCTGATACTTAGCTTCTACACACTCTATCTATTCTGATCACTTAGTAAAAATGTTTTACAATTTTTTTAGTCTCAACTATGTAAGCTCGACTTATATGTGTGCTCGGTCTCAACTGGGGTGCTCGAAAATCTCTTACTTTCTCAATAAAATAAACAAGTCCTTGTACTTAGCCTTTACTAGATGACTTAGTCACAGTGATGACTGTCCAACCTTGCCTTAAAAATGACTGTTTTTTTGAAAACTAATAGGAAAATTAGGTGTAGAGATCAACAATCTCCCCCTTTGATATTATGGAAAAAAAACTTTGTCATGAATTATCATTCCATACAATATATACTCCCCCTTGTTATTCTATACTTATTTTCCCCCTTGATTTTGTCACTTATAGGTTGGGGTTTGTTGGGGCTATCTTATACTTATAAAAAAAAAGATAAAAACTTCAAGATAAAGAGGGTTAAGGGAAAAAAATTGCACCTATTTAGCCCCCTATTTCTAAGAGAAATATAAATTCTTGATGGAGGACAAAAAACTTTGAATCACCTAGTAAGATAAAAAATAATTATGAACATAGATTTAAAAATAAAGAAGAGGTGATGATCAGGGACATACACCTCTAGTATGCAAGAGATAATCCCAAACAAAACAACAATTATTTATACGAAAATAATGCCACATGATAAACAAATGTTAATGTACTAAGTAAAGAAGATACAAAAGAGAGAAAAAATGTACAAAATAATCTTACCCCCCTACCCCAAGTGCAAAGGCAAGATACCTCATGAGATATTTTATTATAAAAAATATAAAGTGTAACATATATGCAATAAAATAGATCACATCTTTACCACTTGTCTTTTCTTTGGGGGCGGGGGCCCTAGCTCGGTTGGCTAAATCTTCCCTGTTGCAGGGGGTTGGTCATGGGTTCTAGTCTTCCCCATCCCCGCGGTACCAGTGGGCGTGTCACGCTAGCACTACCAGTCACGTTAAAAATATTACCTGATGCACTACAGTTTATTGGGGGGGGCCATGCTGCACCCGATTCCTACAGTCCAATAAAAATAAAAAATAAAATAAAATACATCACATATGATTATTAAATGACAAACATCCAAGGCATGAAAATAATTTGTAAATCAGAGACAATCATAGCCTACAGGAAACAACATACCATATGCCAAAAATAAAAAATGTATCACAAAATAGTACCAACTATAGAAAGAGGAGAGTGCCGGGGGTACCTTATTATGCCTTCTAAAGGGACCATCCTCATTTATATCAAATATGTCTCCCAAGTAAGGATATATTTTTGAAAAAAGAGATTCTACTCTAGCAAAGGAGAAATATCCTAAACTAAAACATCATGCATATTTAGTAGAAACAAAGAGGTGCATAAAGAGATAATGGATCCTATAAAGAGGAAAGGGAAACAACGAAGATCTAAGAGATAAATGCATTCTAACATGCATACACTTCATATGCAAAGATAAAGTTGCACATAAGAATGTAACACAATAAATCTATAATAAAGGACATCATATCATTAAAGATGCAAGTCCACAAAGGGTAACAAATGCACAAAAGAAAAGAGAAACGAGAGATAACATATTAAAATTTGAAAATGGGTTCTCCTAAATACCAAATATACACCTCCCAATGGAAAGATATTAACATATAAATAAACATACAAATAAAGGGATAAAATATATGCCCATCAAGAATAGATGCAAAAGGCAATCCTTGTCCCCTAGTTAAGAGAAATAAGGAGAGTAACCTATTTTATTATTTCTCTCAAACTCATTATATGGCATAGAAGAGAGCAATGCAATTGGGGTTAGTAATTCTAATCATGTTTATGAAGGAGAAATAAATTATCTGAGATATAAGAAATTTTACTATTTTCAACCTTATCATGAACATATAAGAGAAGATCATCAAAGTCACAAAGTAATTTTGTATTATTATAATAAAAAGGACATAAAAACCTATTAATAGCATCTTTGACAAAAGTTTGGAATCTCATTTTGGGTTTGGTCATTAGATGCCACTATATTTTCTTGGGTAAATCTTGACGGATATCATGAGGAGGGAGAGATGGGGATAATAAAATAAGGTGGAGTGGGTGTAAGAGGAGAATTATGAAGGGAATACAACTTATACCATGTTTGTGTCATTTTTAGGGAGAATTAATGGGAACTCTAAAGTCATTTTAATTAATACCAAGTGCCAAACCTTGGTATCCTTATTGAGTAGTTATATTATAACCCATAGTATAAGAAACTCTAAGAGTAGATACAAAAAGTTAATTATCTTCGGATGAATAAGAAAATTTAGTAAATAGAGGAATAATAAAAGAAATGTTTTATTTAAGAGGACAAGGCATATCCATGGTAGGTGATGGAGAATGTTGGAAATATAAGAGGAGTAACTAAGAGGGGAGGGGTGAATCAATTACTACTAAAATAAATCCCAGATCCCTTAGATGGCAGTATAAAATGCAAACTGAAAACTAAATACTACTGAAGCTTAGTAAACACACACAGAATGTTGTAACTCGGTAATAATTGAATTAGCTCGGTAAGCGCTTAACATATAAATTTTTAGATGTCGTCTGTGATTACCATTACTTTAACTAAGTTGTAAACACTTAACAAAAAATAGCATGAATACAATAGACACCAAGATTTAATGTGGAAACCCAATTTGGGAAAAACCACCAATTGTAACTAGTTATTGTTTTTCACTCTTTTGAAGTGAGCCCTGTTAGGAGCCAACCCTATTAAAGGTTACAAAACACACTGTTAAGTGTGACCTATTAAAGGATTTAATCACCCTATTAGGAGTGGCCTTGTTAGAGATTTTTGAGATAATTCAATAGAATTGCCACCTTGTTAGAGGATTTGTAAATAACTGTTAAGCCAACTCTATTAAGAGATTTAGATCACTGCTACAATAGTTAGAGAGTAACAATGAGATGACCTGATTTGAATGCAATAGATTTTCTAATTATAGATATCTATTATAGCTTGTACTTGATCCTTCCTAATCAAATATAGCTTTGCTGCTCCACAAGGATATTATGCTTATCCTTCAAATTCTCTTCCTTTGCTCATCATTAAATTTTCAATAACATCTTCATGCCTTTCACACACACTTTTGAAATCACAACTTGACCTTATACTTATATCTTTGACTTTGTCAAGTCAGCCCAAATACAACTTAAAATAATCAATATTCATCACCATAGTCAAATGAAATCAATAGATAAATCAATTAAGCTTAATACAAAAAAATAAGAAAATCTTTCATTAGCCAACCCAACTCAGTAGAAATTGATTCAGAAATGATTTCCTTTGTTCACCAATAGAACCTCAGTTAACACTACAAACTCACAAAAATCTTTTGGTAACCGAGTGAACTTGGTTAGTACTAGTTCCATTCAACTTTCCTTTGATACCCAAGTGAGCTTGGTTAACACTCACTTTCTACAACTTTTCTTTTAATGCCCAAGTGAACTCTGTAGTGCCTGCCCCTAGTTCAAATTTTGTTATCATTGCTGAACTCTTTTAGAACTAGTTTTATGTTGTTGGTTAGCAGCATTCTTTTGAGATTATCAGATATTGTGCTATGGATTCAGTTTATTATGTGATGAGATTACTTAGACTTTACATTTCAAGTATGCATGATGATTATTTTCAGTGCTTTCAGTTATTAATGATGGTTAGTAAGATGATTTACTATATGTGTTTTCTTATGGATACTTACCCCATACTTGCATGTGTATGGTGTGCGTGTTTGCTTTGCGTGTTTGCTTTTGTATGGCGTGTCTGATGTGGTTAAGGAAGGGAGTCGTAGTCACCTGCTAGTCGAGATCTACACGATGCACCACTTCCTGCCATTGCCTGTTTAGTTTAGTATATATTGTGCTTGTACATGCATGGTTTTTATGTAGGTTGTAGGTACTGGGTATCGACTTCTCTGAATTGCCAGGATGAGCATACCCTATCACACTATCTCAATGATAAGAGAGGGGAGATAAATTCTCAAATCCAAATCCCAACCTGTTAAGCCATTTGTCCTAATTGAAAAATTAGGACAAGTATCTAAGTTGAGTACCTTCCGAATGCGTCAGATGACGTAATTCGTAATTTAAACTCTTGATTTGATTTTGCATGTATTTTGGCTATGATGAGTTTTCATATTTTTACCTTGTGAGTCTTTGGTGTATTTTCTATTAATTAAGCCTAATTAAAAGATTTAATTAATGGTTTAATTAAATAAAAAATTAATATGGTATTTTAATATTTATTTTATTTAATTAATTGAAAAATTAATTAAATAAAATAATTAACGTTGGAAGATAAAAGTTATAATATTAAATTTGGAATGTGACAATATTTATAATATATTTTGAGCTCATTTTTAAATAAATGACTAAATAATAATATTATTAAAGCTAATAAATATTTTAGCAATAAAGTTTTGGAAAATAAAATTTAAAAGTGAAAAATATATTTTAAATTATTAAAAGATTCTAAATCTCATATGATTAAAATATAAATATATTAAGATTGAAAAGTGGAGATATTAAAGTTAGTGCATAAGACTTAATAAATAAATAAATAAAATTGGAAAGAGTAAAGTAAATTGGAGTTATAAGCTTGCATGGGAATTAACATGTGTCATCAACACGGGGGTTAGTACATCAATTAAGCACAAGGTGTCTACAATTCTATGACTCATCAAAAAAAAAATTGAAAAAGATCCATGCTTAGTTGGTGACACCTTTCAGCGGTTTCAAGAAGCATTCCAAAGGTTTCTTGAAAGCTCTTGATATTCAGGCATTCATAGAAGCTTAAATGAAAAGCTTAATGGAAGCTATAAGTTTAATGGAAGCTACAAGCTTAATGGAAGCCTCGAGCTACAAGCTAAAAAAGAAAGAAAGAGAAGCTTCAAGCTTACATGCATGGGAGAAGATTCATATGTTCATATATTTTCTACTTGCTTCTATGCTCCTAGCACTTCTAATCACTTGGAGGATTCGATCGGCTTGGATTATTAAAAGAATTGTGAATGATGGAAAAGGAAGAGATTTTTTATGGACTTCTAAGGCATGGCAAATTAGCATCAGTGTCTAGGTGCACTCGTGATATTCTCATATTCCCTTTGCACTCTCTCTTCTTGTCTTCATCATATCTGTTTTATGTAGCTGAATACTCTCTGTGATTGAATCTACTATTTGAAATTGGAATCTAGATATTTTATTTGGATGAAAAGAAAACAATAGAAAAAAAACTCTAGTTCCAAATGAGAAAGAAATTAGATTTTAATCAGATTTGGGTTCGAATTTATATTAAATTAGAAAGATAAGATTTGGAATTAAAATAGAAATTTTATGGTGAAAATTCGAATGATTAGATGTAATCTTTCTTTCAATTATATTTTTAGATGCATATGTACAAACCCTTTTATGGTTAAATTTAGAGAACAATTATTTTAACAAGAAATTTTTAATTCATCACAAATTGTCCTGTCGCTGCCCCTTGGATAGACCCGAACTCAGTCATTCATAACTTTTTATCGTGATCGAATTTATTCGATCGCTCCGGTCAGAATTGCCGCAACTTGGCCCTCTCCAACAAATTTAAATTTCAGTTCGATCCAACAGTTCATTTAGGAGATATGGCCATCGTACTGAGACTGTTTTATTCAAGAACAGATATTTCTCCATTTCCCATAACCAAGAGTTCTTTATGCTTTAACTTCATAAAAATAATATATCAAAGCATAAAATGAATTAAAGATATTATTGTAATATTTCCTTATTAGAATCTTATTAATATGCATTAGTTTTATATGATTTATTATCTAATCTAATTAAATCAAATTTAATTAAGATTAGTTAATAGTAGAAAAAGTGTAATTAATTATTAGTCAATTTAAGTAAATGGATTTTTAAGTGAAAAAAAAAAAAAAAAAAAAGAGATTTTAATATAGTTTATATAATGAACTTTATATAATGTATATTAAATACTATTTAATATATATTAAATAATTTAGAGATGGTAATTTTATATTATGAGACTTTAATGATAATGGATTAAGATTTAATTGACATGGAGTCATTGTTATAACATTGTTATAATTTGAATTACTATGGTATTATTAATATGTTATATATTATTAACTAAATTATTGATATATCTTAATGGTATTAAGAGTTAGCTAATGAAGCTTATGTAAAGTTCTCTTGATCGATTAATAATAGTTTTGATGAGTTTATTATTTATTAATGTTTGTTGAGTCTAACAAACTATTAATAAAGAATAATATAAATAGTTTAAATAGTTATCAATTAATACGATCAGAGTTAATCTAGTGGAAATTAGTTAATGATTAAAGTACTGTAAAAGATATTAATCAAATTGAATTGGTTAATAATTTGGAAGAGTATTAATTAATTGAATCAACGTACATAGGAAAAATTTATTTGAAATAATAATACTTGGTATTGGGGATTTATTATAACTTGTTATTATTAAAATATAAATGAGAACTTTGTTGAAGAGTGATGAATTTGGTTAGTATAGAATTATTAATAAGATTTCCAATATAGCTATTTATTAATTATTAACAAGATTATTATTATTTGTTAGAAAGGTTAATCTTTCTTTGGATATATTAATTGGGATATTCCAAGGATCCTTAAATGTAGTTTGTCCTATTGTATACATGTGGAAGACATGTCATTGTTTGTCCTTTATTCCACATGTAAGGACAACTGTTTTTTATTCCTTTATTTAGTTTATCCTCCTTAAGAGGATTGTGACACTTTGCACACACCTATTATGAATGTGGCATTCATAGAAATGGGAGTTACAAATGCAACTCCTTTCTCATCTCTATATAAGAGATGCTCCTCCTTCTTTCCTCTTCACTCTTAGCACTTGATGTTATTATATTGAGCTATTTTTGCTCCAACACTCTCTCTCTCTCTTCTCTAGGCATTTGCCTTCATTCATAATACTCACAAGGGATTTTCTTTGCTTTCCCCTTATAAATCTTTGTCTCCATTGTTGAACCATCTTGGTGTATACTCTTAGATTTTGCTTATCTTATGGTAACATTGTTTCACACTTAACTTACTTGGATTGTTTCTCGTTCCTTGCTCAATATTATCATTTCTTACATGGTATCAGAGCTTGGCTATCTAATCCTTGTTTTAAATTTTGTGTTGAAGGTTGCCATTCATTGGAGCACACCTTATTTGGAGATGTTATTGAGAGAAGAAGTTTGAAAGTTTGAAAGTTTGTGTTGTGATTTTAGATCATTTTAACATCTCTTGTGTGTGCAGGTTTCATATTAATTTTTTTTACTAACCCTCTTTGGAAGGCTTGCCGCCAAAGGGTTTTCCTGTTCAAAAAATTTCAAAATTTTGCTCTTGTTTTGGAAGGTGTGCTGCCAAAACAAGGAGCATTTATTTTATAGCACTAATTTATTGTGCAATCTTTTAATTTTAAATATTTATTCTAGTAAATTTAGAATAATTGCATTTAATTGTTTTAAACGCGCGTAGCGCGAGAGTCTTTCTAATTCAAATTCTTTGCGTTGGGCGGACGCGCCACCCGCGCGCCACTTGCGCGACACCTGCGCTCAGCCTGCGCGTCACTCGCTGCTGCTTGCGCTCTCCCTGCGCGTCTCTCGCCGTTGCCTGCACTTTGGCCTGCACCGATGACCTGTTATCCGTCGCCTGCGCGGCCAGACCCACCGCTCCCCCCGTTGCCTGCGCACAGACCACCCGTCACCTGCCACTGTCTGCACTTTGGCCTCGCGTCACCCGCCGCCTACATGGCCAGACCTACCACCTCCGCCGCTGCCTGCGTTCAGGCCACGCGTCACCCGTCGCCTGCGCGGCCAGTCCAACCGCTCCCGCCTCTGACTGCGCTTAGACTGCGCATTTTTAAAAAATCTTCGCTCAGTCTGCCTGCCTTTTCATCGACACCTTTTTAAAAAAATCTCAACATTAGTATTTTGTTTAATTTATTTTTTTTAGAAGTTTTTTTTAAAGAAACCTTTTAACCTTACAAAGTTTATTATAAAAAACAAAAATTTTTCTATTCAATTATTTTTAAAAAACTTTTTCATTTCATAAAATTTTTTTACTCTAATTTGTTTTCTTTGAGAAAAAGAATATTATTAATTTTATATATAAAAGACGAGATTTTTTTTCAATTAATTTGATTTTCAAATCAAGGAATTTTTTTTTAAATTCATCAATCTTGTAATCATGTCAACCTTAATTCCAGAAATAAAACTTAGTTATTCTAATTATCATTCCTGAAAAACTCATATCTCATTCATTTTTCATTTTAAACACCTCTTCGAAATAGCCACTGATCCTTCTTTTGAACCTGGTTCAGCGGCTACCCAAGACGAGAAAGATACTTGAAAATCTAAAAATGAAGAAGCTTTAGGTTTAATTGGTATTTCCATTATTTCAGATTTATATGTGTTAATTGCTCACTATTCTAAAGCTCATGACGCATGGTCCATCTTGCAAACCAAGTATGACAGTGGAGATGAATACCGCAAAATACAGTTGCAGGATCAAGTCGAAGATCTCAGGTATGCAAATTTTAAGAGTATGGATGAATTTCTGTTAAAATTTGATTCTCTTAAAAGCCAAATTATTGCCTTAGGTGTTCAATTAGAGGACATTCGTTTAATTCATCTTATTCTTAAAAAGTGTCTTCCTAGACAGTTTCAACAGTTTATAACTAATGTTCATGCCCAACTTGCTATTCCTACTTTAACTTCTCAGTTAACTTATGTTATTTTTCAAACTTTACTAAGACAAGAAGAAGCTAAACTAATTCAGTTTGGTACTCTTAAATCAACTGAACATGCATTTGTATCTAGAAATTCAAATAATAATTTTCGTTCCAATAATAATAATAATAACAACAAACAATATAATACTAATTCAAATAATTCCAACAATAAATTTCATGCGAAATATAACAATAATAACAATCGTAATACTAATAATCAAAGGAATCATTCCAATTCCAAACCTCATTGTTCTTATTGTGGCAAAGATGGTCATATTATCAATAACTGTTTTAAAAAGCAAAATGATAAAAAACCTATGAACAATAGTAACAATAATCAAAAATCAAATCATAAAAAAGATAACTCTACTAATTCTCATCATGCTTTTACTTGTAGCTTTAATCTTTGTAGACCTTTAGAATGGATTGTTGACAGTGGTGCATCACAACATGTAACTTCTCATAAAGAAATTTTTGATTCTCTACAACCTGATATTGCTAACATTCCTATTCAGTTAGCTAATAATCAGACTTGTAAAGTTGAAGGTTTAGGTGATGTAACTATTCCTAATGGTAAATTACATGATGTGTTGTATGTACCTGATTTGAAAACTAATTTGCTTTCTGTTTCACAGTTATGTCAGGATTATAAAGTTGAATTCTATAAAGATACATGTTATGTCATAGATCCTCAAACTCAAAAAGTGATTGCTCATGCTAAAATGGATAATGAAAATTTGTTTAAATTCCATGAATTTGCTAGTTCATGATATTCATTACATACTTCTATTGATTTCAATATATGGCATGAAAGACTTGGCCATTTAAATTCAGATTATATTACTTTCATGCAAAAGCACAATATGGTTGATGGCTTGCCTCACATTATTCCTTCTAAGATTGCCTGTACAAGTTGTATGAGTGGTAAGATGCATAGGGAGCCATTTCCAAGTGGAAAATCATGGCGGGCAACTCATAAGTTCCATCTTGTCCATAGTGACCTATTGGGCCCCATGGAGAATAACTCCATCCAAGGTTCTCGGTATGCACTTACCTTTGTTGATGATTTTTCTAGACGAACTTGGATCTATTTTTTGCATAGCAAGGATCAAGTTCTTGATATATTCATTGAATTTCAGTTGTATGTTGAGAGGCAATCTGGTTTTAAACTTAAAATTCTTAGAACTGATAATGGAAAGGAATATGTGAACAATGCTTTTAATTCTTATTTGAAATCATGTGGAATTAAACACGAGCTTACTATTCCTTATACACCACAACAAAATGGTGTGGCGGAAAGAAAGCATCAGACCATTGTTGAAATGGCTAGAAGCATGTTGCATGCTAAGAATCTGCATTATAAATTTTGGGTTGAAGCCATGTTTTGTGCAACTTATATTCTTAATAGGACTCCTACCAAAGCTCTCAAGGTTATTACTCCAGAAGAGGCTTGGTCTGGTAGGAAACCTAATTTACATCATTTGCAAATTTTTGGATCTATTGCTTATGTTCATACTCCTAAACAGAAAAGGTATAAATTAGATGCTAAGTCATCTCCTTATATGTTTGTTGGTTATGATGAAAACACTAAGGGTTATCGTGTTTATGATTCCACTACTAACAAAGTTCAAGTTGCTAGAGATGTTTGTATTTCAGAAAATGGAGTCCATGACTGTTCTGCTACACATGATGCAAAATTCAGTGGCACTAAAATTGTGCTGGTGGAGGACCAGCCTCCTTCTCTTAACCCCACTCCTCCTCTTAACCCTTCAACTCAAGTACCACCTATTATTTCTGCTCCTACAACTCATGATATTCAAGTAGCTACTAATGATGCTTTTATTGCTAATGATTCTTCCTCTAGTGATAATTCCATTGCAACTAAACGTAAACCTAAATGGGCTCAAAACTTAATCAATGAAGGTGATGATTACATTTCTAGATTTGGTGGAATTAAACATAGAAGGATTAATTATTGTAATTATGCTTTGATGACTACTATTATGAATTCTAACGATCCTAAGTCTTTTGATCAAGCTAACTCTCAACCTCATTGGCAGAAAGCCATGCCAGAGGAATATGATTCTTTAATGGCTAATCAAACTTGGGACTTAATCAAGTTACCTCATGGAAAGAATATAGTTTCATGTAAATGGTTATACAAAACAAAATTTAATACTAATAATGAAATTAGTAAATTTAAGGCTAGACTAGTTGCTAGAGGTTTTTCACAAATCGAAGGATTAGACTATAATGAAACTTTTGCTTCTGTTGCTAAAATGCCTACTATCAAATTAGTTCTTGCTTTAGCATCTAAAATGAATTGGCCCATTCATCAAATGGATGTTAAAAGTGCCTTCTTAAATGGTGATTTACATGAAGAAATCTATATGGCTCAACCTCCTGGATTTGTTAAGAAAGGTAGTGAAAATCTGGTTTGCAAATTGAACAAATCTATTTATGGCTTAAACAATCACCTAGAGAATGGTATTCTAAAATTAATTTTTTCTTTATTTCTCAAGGTTTTGCTAGAAGTAATAATGATCCTAATTTGTATATTAAACATACTAACGATGATATTATCATTGTTATTGTTTATGTAGATGATCTAATTCTCACTTCTAGTTCAGATGCCTAGTTTCAACTTAAACATAAATTTCAGATGACTGATTTAGGTATTTTACATTACTTCTTAGGTAAGCAAATTTGCCAAACTCCTAAGGGTATCTTTCTTTCTCAAAGCAAGTATGCTTATGATCTTTTAGAAAAATTTAAGATGAATGACTCTAACCAAGTTTCAATTCCATGTGAATTAGGAACTAAATTAATGACTAATATGAATACTCCTTTTGTTGAGGAAACTTTGTTTAGACAGTTGGTAGGAAGTTTTAATTATTTAACTCTTACTAGACCTGATATTTCTTATAGTGTTGGTTTAGTTTCTCGATTTATGTCTAAACCTTAACAAACTCATTTTAAAGTTGCTAAACGAATCTTAAGGTACATTAAAGGAACTATTAATATGGTATTATTTTATGATGCGAATTCTAACTTTATTTTACATGGCTATACTGATTCCGATCTAGGTGGAGATCCCAATGATGGAAAATCCACTTGTGGTTATTGTTTCTTTGTTGGTTCAGGTGCAATTTCTTGGAAAAGCAAAAAAGAACACTCTATTTCCCTTTGCTCAACTAAAGCTGAATACAAAGGTTGTACCAATGCAGCTAAGGAAGCTTTATGGATTAGAAGACTTCTTGAAGATTTGGGTCTACCTCAACAATCACCTACCCCTATACATTGTGACAATCAAAGTGTTATTGCCTTGGCAAAGAATCCAGTTTATCATGCACGAACCAAACATATTTCACTTCAACATCACTTCATTCGAGAACAAGTTGAAGACAAGAAAATTACTCTTCTTTATTGTAAAGGAGAAGATCAAGTGGCTGATATTTTAACCAAACCAGTTTCTAAAGAGAGATTTTAGTTCCATTGTAAAAATTTGGGTTTACAACCCGTTGATGTAAACTCCCCAAGTAAAGATTAAGGGGGGGTGTTAGAAAGGTTAATCTTTCCTTGGATATATTAATTGGGATATTCCAAGGATCCCTAAATGTAGTTTGTCCTATTGTATACATGTGGAGGACATGTCATTGTTTGTCCTTTATTCCACATGTAAGGACAACTCTTTTTTATTCCTTTATTTAGTTTATCCTCCTTAAGAGGATTGTGAAACTTTGCACACACCTATTATGAATGTGGCATTCATAAAAATGGGAATTACAAATGCAATTCCTTTCTCATCTCTATATAAGAGATGCTCCTCTTTCTTTCCTCTTCACTCTTAGCACTTGATGTTATTGTATTGAGCTATTTTTGCTCCAACACACTCTCTCTCTCTTCTCTAGGCATTTTCCTTCATTCATAATACTCACAAGGGGTTTTCTTTGCTTTTCCCTTATAAATCCTTGTCTCCATTGTTGAACCATCTTGGTGTATGCTCTTGGATTTTGCTTATCTTATGGTAACATTGTTTCACACTTAACTTACTTGGATTGTTTCTCGTTCCTTGCTCAATATTATCATTTCTTACATTATTGAATTCTTAATATGATCATTTGAGTATTGAATTATAGTTGAATTTCAACTTATAGAATTCTAGTTGGTTATTAGTCAACTGATATTAATTAGAATGTTGCTATAGTTATGCAATTATTAATTAAATCAATTAATGAGAGTTAATTAGATTTAATTAATAATTAAGTTATGTAATAGAGATTTAATTGATATAATTCTTTTAACGAGATTGTAGATTATCTATATCGAAGTTGATAAGTCTTATGACTTGAATTATGACTTTAGATATTATATGGTTGTCAATGATGATAACGATTAAATTAAAAGAATCAAACTTTAGTAATACTTAATTAAGTTTCTAATTGAAAACTAATAAGACGTAATAGGTCATGGATGGTGTACCTATGTTAATGGATTGAGATAAATAAAGTTATCTTCTTCTTATTCGAAGATTGATAATTGGTTCTTTTATAAACGAATAATGATCCTTGATTATATTGAAAAGTTGAAGTAACATTAAAGAAAAGTTAATCAACTAAAATATGGATCATAGTTAAATAAAGAGAATAATTTAATTAAAGGTCAATGATGATCAGTTTAGTGAATATTTATCTTTAAGTTATTCTTAGAATGCAATTCTTAATAATGGAAGGATAATGCTATCGTGGAACAAATGGGTTGACTTGTAGGTCAAATAATGAAACTTAGACACTTGAGGTATACTTGCAAACAGAAAACTGGAAACCCCTACACATTATTCAACTATGTGAATTTAGTAAACCAAAACATGTGTTTGCATCATGTATTCTATATGCTTCTTGTTTTGAGTTTTGGGTTAACTAGTGTTGACCAGTCTTAGGTTGTTACCAGAGGGTCGGGGGTTATGAGATGTGATGGCATGTTGATTTTATTTGGTCTCGATCTTTATAAGCTCAACCAAGGTAATGTGATCATATGCTCTATGAAATGTTTGTATTTACTGATTGTTATTGTTCATCAGTCTTCATGTGTGAAGCTGCGATGTATGCGTATGAGACACTTGAGCTAATCATTTTTGAGTCATCGATCAGTTATCAGATTATTTTCTAGTCACCATGATGGGACTGAAATGTGTATTTATTTTTTGATGATGTCATGTTGTGACATGTTTGACGCAACCATTTTGGAGTCTTCGATCAGTATGATTTTGAGATATTCTTGGTTGCTTATTGAGAACCGATGGATATGGTGATTTATTTTGAGATATATTTTGGTTATTGAGAACCAATGGATACTTATGATTATCAGTGATGCCTTTAGTTGCCAATAGAGAACTATTGTGGTCATGATTTTCTATGGATGCTTTTAGGATGCTCATGGAGATTTGATGATTCTTATCTTGGAGATTTGATGATTCTTATTGTGGTTATTTGATGCTTTTATCATGGATATTTGATGATTCTTTTTATGAATTATGTTTTGGATTTTCTTTACAGTCGCTTGTACAGGACTATGGTGATTTATGATTCCATGAGCTTAGGGTAGGTAATCTACTTGTAGTGTCGAGAAGTGGCTTGCAATGGGGGCCGGAGCCCTAAGTGGCTGCCAGGGTAACTCATTGTAAGTTTTATTAATAAGTGATAACATTTACACACTAAATGGAGATTAAATGAACCTAAAAAGATAATTGTTTTGATGTTCTTGCCCATGCCTTGAGCGCTTGTACAGGCTAGGATGGGAGTAGTGAGAACGCATGGTTGCGACCGTGCATTCCGTAGTATGCCTCGTTAGTATGAGAGGATACTAGTGGCCGCATGAGATCAGTATGGACCCATGGAGTTTAGCTAACTACCAGGGTAACTTGTACGTGATAATTGCGATGACACTTTCCTGCTTGCAGAGTAAGTTTCGTACATGTCATTGTGTGCCTCTAGGAATTAGATGTGGTTTTGTGTGATGGAACCCTTGAGTAGTATACTTTTAAGATTCTTGGACTTATAGAGATTTGTGCTTCGTGAATTGATATCCTGTTTGGAACTTGAGATTATCTCCTCAGCACGGTGGGAGTGGACCACTTAGGTTCCACGCGATCGGGTGGTAGTGTTTTATCACTCTTATCATTTGAGATCCGTCCATAGACACCATGGCTGGAGTATTCTTGGTTGGTATTTATCTTCATTCTGTTCTTGGATCATTATGATAGATGATATACCTTGTGATGGATGTATTTATTGGTATGTTTCTTATATTGATGATTTGCATATGTTAGATGATGGTATCCTATGCTTTACTTTGCATGTTAGTAGGATGTTTTAGGAGTGACATTCCTACTATGTTAATACCGATGATCTCTTCGATATTTTGGAATGTTACGCACGGAGGGATGGCTAGGATCCACGATGGTCTAATGATGCTATTAACGGTTGGGAGGAACCGTGCACTTAGTTATTTATGTTTGTGATATATGGTTATCTTTTGTGATGGATGTTTATATCTTTTGTGATGATGTATCATATATGATATGTGGTTTCATTTATGTTATTGCATCATGGATTAATATTAGATGATGATGATGTACTTTATTTACTTGGATGTTTATTCTTTTAAGCTTTTCATACCCTGTGATATGTACAGTGGATGATTGAGCTAAACTAAAATATAATTACAAAAGGACACTTGTATATTGTTTAAGTACATTGGATGTATCATTGTTATTTCATAAGGATGAGATGTTAGATGAATAGTTAATTTAGATGTGATACAACATTAAGGGATCTTTAAAGAATGTAGCTTGTTATGTATATATGTTATGTTTATTTTCATTTGAATTGTTGCTATTGCTTCCGCAAATGTTATGAATGGTTTTATCTTTCATGTTTAAAAAAAAAAAAAATTGTTTGGCAAACTTAGTAAAATTCTTTGGATCCCTTGGTGGGGCATTACAAACTCAGTAAACACTACCTTTTAAACTAGGTAAACACAAGAATGCTCAGTAGACACTGAGTATTGTTTTTCCCAAGTGAGCTTGGCATATACTGGCTAATAATGATATAAAATTTGTGTAACATAAAAGACAACACACAATTAATCAATTGTATCCAACAATCTCCCACTTTGGCATTGATGGCAACACAACATGTCATAGCACAATGAAATTTTGGATTTAGACTGAGAACTCCCTCTGTTAGTATAAGCTTTTCCTTTCACTAGATTTTGTCTACAACAACTTCTACCAAGTTTATTCAAAACATTCTCCCTCTTTTAGAAAACTTCTTCTTTGGAAAAATTCTCCCTCTCTAGTTCCTTACATTATTCTAGTTCCAAAAATTTCTTAGAGATGTGATAATAAACATCTCCCTCTTTGACAACACATGCCAAAGATAATGATTCTCTAAATACTAATGTACCTTAAGTACTAATTGATCTGCAATATGCCCTTTCTAATTTTGCACCAACTGATTGATCTTCAATGGGTTCTAGTTGATGCATTCACTAAAGTTTATTTGGTGAATTTCAGATATGGGAATGACCCTTAGCTTACCTCTTAGATACTTAAATTCATCCTTAGGTAATGGATTGATGGATATGTCTGCAATCTATTCCTTTGTATTCACATATTCCAATCTGACTTCTTTATCTTGCATCAACTCTCTGAAGAAGTGATATTTTGTTGCAATGTTCTTTGTTTTGGAATACATTACTGGATTCTTTGATATATTGATTACACTAGTGTTATCACAATATATGACTACTAAGGTATTTGATCTCTACATTCGTTCCTTCCAATAGTTGTATAAACTAAACAATGTTAGAACAATTGACTGCTGCTGCTACATATTCTGCCTCTACTGTGGATTGAGATGTACAATTTTACTTCTTGCTTGTCCAAGATACTAGTCTTTTACTAAGAAAGAAAGCTCCACCACTAGTTCTTTTTCTATCATGAAGACTTCCTGCCCAATCAACATCAGTAAATACTTTCAAGTCCAAATTGTCTCCAAGTTTATACCATAAACCATAGTCTTCAGTACCTTTTAGATATCTCATGATTCTCTTGATTGCCATCATGTGATTTTCTTTGAGACTTGCTGAGAATCTTGCCACTATTCCAACTGCTAGAACAATATCAGGTCTTGTGTTTACTATGTACTGTAATCTTCTAATCATTAATCTGTATATGGTCTTATCTACTTCTTTGGAATCATCATTTTTGGAGAGCTTATGTCTAGTAGACGTAGGTGTTCCAACTGTTCTTGAATCTTCCATTCCAAATTTCTTTAGAATCTCCTTGATATACTTAGATTGAGTGATGTATATACCATTTTTGTTTTGTTGTATCTGCAATCCAACAAATAATTTTATCTCACCAAACATGGACATCTCAAATTCTTTGCTCATTTCTTCTAAAAATGCTTTCCACAAGTCATCATTTCCTATGAATAAAGTATCATCAACAAATATTTCTGTCAACACAATCTTCTTGTCTAGTCCTTCCTTGATATACAAACTATTTTTATCATTAGTCCTTTGAAAACCAATCTGTACCAAGTAATTATGAAGTCTTTCATACCAAGCTCTGGGAGCTTGCTTGAGACCATATAATGCTTTGTGCAACTTACAAACCATGTCTCTTTTGCTAGGATCTACAAAACCTTCTGGTTGTTCAATGTAGACTTCTGCATCAAGAATTCTATTGAAGAATGCAGATTTTTTGTACATTTTATATATTTTAAATCCTCTATGTGCTACATATGCTAGTAAGGTTTTAACACCTTCTAATCTTGCCACAAGAGAAAAAGTCTCACCATAGTCAATACCTTCTTCTTGAGAATAACTTTTGTACACTAATCTTGCTTTTTTTCTTGAAACTTTTCCATATTCATTCTGCTTATTTCTAAATACCCACTTTGTACCAATTACATTTTTCTCCTTGAGTCTAGGAATAAGAGTCCAAGTTTTGTTCTTTTCTATCTATTCTATCTCTTCATCCATTTCTTCAATCAAACTTTCATTTTCTAGAGCATCTTTAACACTTCTAGTTTCAAATTTAGCCAGTAAACATGTACCTTTTAATTTGCCTCTTGCCATTGTTCCATCTGATTTATCTCCAATGATTTTCTTAAGTGCATGATGTCTTTTGACATATCTTCCTAACATAGACTCTTTGGTCTTTGAATGAGTTCCACCATCTTCTTCTTGAATTTCAATTTCAAGCTCAGGTCCTTTTGTCTATGACTCAGGTTCATCAGGCTTGGTTTGAACTAGCTTGATAGCCTCTAATTGTGACTCGGGTCCTTGTAGCTCAGGTTGCACTACCTGAAACTCAATAACTATTGGAGTTTTTGGGGGCTTGGGAGATGAAGCTTCTTTTCTCTCAGATATATTTGGTAGGGTATTAGGTTCATAGTAAAAAAATCTTCTGCAATCTTTAGGCTCCTTGTTGCTTACTTCTTCACTCTTTTCTCCAAACTCATCAATTTTAACATGTGCACTTTCTATGATTTTGTGAGTAGACAAATTCAAACATCTGTATGCTTTACTTCTATAGGAGTATCCTAGAAATATGCCTTCATCACCTTTTACATCATATTTTCCTTTTCTAGATTCTTTCAATATATAACATTTGCTGCCAAATACTTCAAGTAACTTACATTAGGTTTGTAGCCATACCATAGCTGATAAGGTGTTTTGTTTGAATCTTTCTTCAACTAAACTCTGTTTAAGGTATGAATTATTGTGTCGATAGCTTCCTTCTAGTATTTGAGAGAAACACTCTTTTCAATCATTAGGGTTCTTGCATAATCCATGATAGATCTTATTCTTCTTTCATCTATACCATTCTACTGTGTTGTACCAGGGGCTGATACTTGTCTTTTGATTCCTCTTTCAATGTAGAAATTATTGAATTCATGGGAGATGAATTCACCAACTCTATCTGATTTTAGGCATTTAAACCTCTTTCTAGTTTCCTTTTCCACTCTTGCCAGATAGCATTTGAATTTTTGAAAGGCTTCTAATTTTTCTTTTAGATACATTACTGTTATCATTCTAGAATAGTCATCAACAAAAAGAATGAAAAACTTTTCTCCACTATAGATTTCTATTCCAATAGGTCCGCATAAATCTGTATGAACAATTTCTAAGACTTCTTCTAACTGATAGTATTTGCTTTTAAAGCTAGTCTTTCCCATCTTATCAATTTGTCAATTCTTGAATAGACCCATGTCAGGCTTCTTCAAACAAGGAATACCTCTTACTCTTCTATGTTTTCTTATCTTAACTAGATTG
Source organism: Cupressus sempervirens (assembly GCA_028749045.1). Lineage (NCBI taxonomy): Eukaryota > Viridiplantae > Streptophyta > Pinopsida > Cupressales > Cupressaceae > Cupressus > Cupressus sempervirens. The sequence goes on along the minus strand of CM053788.1, from coordinate 557,792,008 downwards.
TCAAAGTTTACAAGACATAGCCTTTTGTGCCATAAGCAAATTTCTTCTACTTGAGCAATAAAACATGAATAATCACTAAGATCAAGATAAAATAGATTACCTTTTGTTTTCTTGCCAGATCCAACCAGATTTCCTTTTCCATCCAGTAGTTTGGCCTGTCCATTCATGAATTCTACCTTGAATCCAATGTTATTCAACTGTGCCCCACTTAGTAGATTATGCTTTAGTCCTTCAACCCAATAGGCATTGTCACATACAAGTTCTTTAGTCAACAAGATACATCCTTTTTCTTTTATGTTACAAGGTTCATTGTTTCCAAATCTTACACTACTTCCATCATAATATTCCATATGCTAAAATTTTGTTTTGTCACCAGTCATATGATGTGAGCAGCCATTGTCAATAATTCATAAATCATTTTTTCTAACATGAGAGATAAGTGCCATTTTATCTCCTTCATCATCAGATTCATCTTTCACAACAATGTATACCACTTCATCTTCACTATTATCATAATCTTTAACTATAAAACAAGATTTCCTACCTTTTTCCTTGAAGTTCTTGTAGTTCTTGGAGTCCTTCTTGCCTTTATGCTTATTTCTTTTCTTCTCATCCTTGATTTCCTTATTTGGACACCTAGCAACAATGTGACCAATTTCTTCACAAGAAAAGCATATCAAAGGAACTTTACCTTTGTATTTTCCTCTTCCTTTGGAATACTTCTTTGCAAGTAGGGCTTAAACAACTTCAAGATCACTATCTGAACTTTCTTTTGATGATCCATCTTCTTTACTTTCTGATTGACTGAACTTTGATTTTTACCATTTTCTTTGAGTTAGAGTTTAGCTTTAAATGTAGATTCAATATTCTTTGAAGTAGGAACATAGTTGTCATAGTTGTCTAATTCAAAAGTTGTCAATCTTCCAACTAGAGCATCGAAGCTTAATTTTTTATTTGGATCACATCTCATTTCTTAAATAGAAGACACTCTAATTTCATAAATAGGAAGAAGAGTTCTAAGCACTTTACTTACAACAGTTTCCTCCTTAATGTCTCCTCCAAATGTTTTGATTGCACTTACATTGGCCTTGATCCTTTCCACATATTTTGCAATGTTTTCATCTTCTCTCATTCTCAGTTGATCAAATTGTCCTCTAAGACTTTATGCTTTGGCTCTTCTTACATTGTCATCTCCTCCATAGATTAAGCAATTTTTCAATCTTTTACCTCATCAAATTTAGTATAACTGAGAGTAGATGTAATATCAATCATCATGATATTATGATTCTTCTTTTTAGAAATATCTTCAATTGATAATGTTCTAGTGGGAGTCTTGTATTCAGCATCAAGATACTCACAACCTAAATCATTGATGGTAGCCATATGTAACTTTATAAGTCCTTTCCGTGCTATAAAATTGTCTCTGTTCAACTTGAGAATCTCTCTTTTGTAATACATCTCGATCTTTAGCTTAGGTCCTTGAGAACTTCTCTGCAAGCACCAAAATCTCTAATACCAATTGTTGGAAATATAAGTGGAGTAACTAAGAGGGGAGGGGTGAATTAGTTACTACTAAAATAAATCCTAGATCTATTAGATGTTAGTACAAAATGCAAACTGAAAATTGAATACTATTGAAGCTTGGTGAACACACATAGAATGTTGTAACTCAACAATAACTGAATTAGCTTAGTAAGTGCTTAACATATAAACTTTTAGATGTTATCTATGATTATCATTAATTTAACTAAGTTGCAAACACATAATATAAAATAGCATGAACACAGTAGACACCAAGATTTAACGTGGAAACCCAATTTGAGAAAAACCACCAATTGTAACTAGTTACTATTTTTCACTATTCTGAAGTAAGCCCTTTTAGGAGCCAACCTTGTTAAAGGTTACAAAACACACTATTAGGTTTGACCCTGTTAAAGGATTTAATCACCCTATTAGGAGTGGCCTTGTTAGAGGTCTTTAAGACCATTCAATAGAACTACCACCTTGTTAGAGTATTTGCGAATAGTTGTTAAGCCAACTCTGTTAAGAGATTTAGATCACTGCTACAATGGTTAGAGAGTAATAATGAGATGACCTGATTTGAATGCAACTAATTTTCTAAATACAGATCTCTTTTCTGGCTTGTACTTGATCCTTCCTAATCAAATATAGCTTTGTTGTTCCACAAGGATATTCTACTTATCCTTCAAATTCACTTCCTTTGCTCATCAATAAATTTTCAATAATATCTTCATGTCTTTCACACACACTTTTGAAATCACAACCTGACCTTATAATTATATCTTTGACTTTGTCAAGTCAGCCCAAATACAATTTGGAATAATCAATATTCATCACCATAGTCGGCTGAAATCAATAGATAAATCAATTAAGCTTAATATTAAAAAATAAATAAAAAATACTTCATTAGCTGACCCAACTTGGTAGAAAATGACTCAAAAATATTTCATTTGTTGACCAACAAAAGATCGGTTAAAATTGAAAACTCGTGAAAATCCTTTGGTAATTGAGTGAGCTCAGTTAGCATTGGTTCCATCCAAATTTCCTTTGATACTCGAGTGAGCTCGGTTAACACTCGCTTTCTACAACTTTTCTTTTGATGACCGAGTGAACTTGGTAAACACCACCTTCTGAACTAGGCAAACATAGGAATACTTGGTAGACATTGAGAATTGTCTTCATTACTCGAGTGAGCTTGGCATATACTGACTGATAATGATATGATATTTGTGTAACATCAAAGACAACACACAATTAATCAATTATATCCAATAGGAGAAGAGGGTTCAGCTAAGAAATGTCTAATACTTGGATCATGAACAATACTTTGGAGATGTAAAAAAGTGTAAGACCACTCCTTGCATACACTTATATAAGTATGAATTTCTCTAGTAATTCTCTCTATAGCATAATATTGTGTTATAAAATATTTAAATACTACATTGTGTTGGGTTTAACCAACTACATGGAAACATGAATTAGTGGCTCTAGAGTCAAAGAACTTTTGTATATTTTGTATCCATATAATAATATCCTATTATTAATGGAATAAGATTATTAGGATGAGGCTAGGACCCCTATGCATGTGTTAATATTTATCTATTCTAGTGATTATTGTGATGTTGTAGATTGAACTAATAGTAGGTAGAGATTAGTATGTGAATTATATTTTGAGATGAGATCAATATTGATAAGGTGTTATATGAAGCTTTAGAATGAAACATAATGTGATACTTATACACTTTAAATATGGATGAGCTATGTGTTTTAATTGGTAAATGAAAAAGTGAATTATTGTGCCTTAATAATATAAGAGTATTGTGTTACAAAGACTATAGGCCTGAGATGAGTTACTGATTGTGTGGGAATCTGATTTAGTAATAGCATTGCATGTTGATCTAGATTATGTTTGTATACTATAGATGTTATGAAGTTAATGGACTTAGATATTATAAAGATGAGGATGAATTATGGTTTCTCTGATTTACGAGTTTAAATGGAAATTACTATTAGTTGGATTCTTGTGATGACTACCTTATTATGTTTTACTTATAATGCTTCGATGAAATTATATATGCATGCATTTAGATAGTCCATTTTGGTAGAATAAATGGAATTAGGATTGGATCTAGTATGATTAGATGAATTATGATTAAAGGTTTAAGAATTGAATTGATTAATATGTCATGGTGTTTCAATTATGCAAGTTCGTTATATTTGATCATTTTTTAGAAATGATAAAATCTTATTGAAATCAAATTAGGAATGCTTAAAGTTGAATTTATTATACAGGTTAAATTGACATATATGTGATTTTTCTTAAGCTGAAGATATCCAAATTGAGTGTATAGGGATTTAACCTTAGTACTAAATCAGAGAACCAAGAGCTAAACCTATGTGCAAACATTGAAACCAAGGTTGAATCTATTAAAGATATTTGAACCTTGTTATGCATTTTAGTTTGTAAATGTAAATTGAATGTATATAGTAGATTAAATTATTTTGTAATTAGTGATGGTGGAACCCAAATTTTGATAAATTAGGGTTTCCATTCAAATATCCAAGTTTCATGTTTATTTACTTAGTTTTGCAAAATGGTGATATATTTATCAATTATATGATCAAAGATACACAAAATGATTAATCAAGAGTAAATTGATAAGGTGAGATATTTTTAATAGGATGGATTCAGGTAAGTATTAATGAGTTTTATTTTAAATGATATCTTTTATTTGAATTCACTTTTTAATTAAAGGGAAAAAGTATTTAATGCTTATAAATGTTAAATTCTTGCTTTAATATTTTATTTTTATGCCTTTTGCATAATAGATATATTAAATAATATTTTAAAAACATTTGGTTAAAGATCAATATTAATCTAATATTAAATTAGGGTTTCTATTGAATTTAATGTTTATATCTAAGAACCCTAATTATATTATTATTTTATTTGTGTAGGAAACTAAGGAAAAACATAAGCACACATCAAATTGACGAAAGATGTTAAATTTTATGATGCATATTTGATTGATTATTTTTCCCTTTTTGAAATAAAATTGGTTTTTTATGAAATAGAATGGGGAGAGGGAGTTAAACACTCAACCTCTCAACCCTATCCTATCTCCTATCCTAACTACCCCATCTACCCTAACCAATTGTTCTATTTTATTCTTTGAGAATGGTAGTTAGAAAGGAAAGTTATAATTGCAATTCTTTTGTAAAAGGGATAATTAATCTTTCTTATTGGTTAAAATTATGAAAATTATTTACGTTGATACTTAATTTTGAGGGAAAAATAAATTATAGTTTAATGTAAATAATTACCATGATGCATTTTGCTTACCTTTTATTTAAGTTTTGTTTCTAGGGAAATATATTGATAAAGTATTATTATAAATAATGTTTAAAAATCTTATTTTTATCCCTATATCTTTAATATAAGATATTTCCATTTCATGCTTCATGTTAAGGAAAGGGTTTTTTTAAAGTAAAATTATATGTTCCTTAAGATGAAATACTTATCAAAATATCTTATTGGCATAGAAATATTATTTTTACCATCATATGAATATATTAGAGTTTTTATTAAAATGGTTGTTTACTTTGTCAAATTTATGAAACCATTTTATTTGTTTTTTATAATATTCTTTTAATATAATTACTTTGACCTAATGTTTATGTATAAGAACGAGATTTAGGGAAATATAAAACCCTAATTTATTTACTTTACTAAAATCTCTCATTAAGTTATTTTATGTGTAGGGGGTTTATTCATTGAAATTATTAAAGCATCTATCAAGAGGATTAAAATAGAGATCAAAGAGGCATTAAAGGATAAATGAACAATTATCAAAGGGATGCAACTAATCATACAAAATATCAAGCAAGCTAATGAAATTGATGACAACCTTGTTTTGTGGTTTCACAATGCATGCCCCATTCCTCCTAGAAATGGGGACCCCCTAGTAATTTATTTTTTCTTTCCTAGACCCCTAGTCCAGGCTTTGAGTCTAGCTTGGTCCTCTGCTTGAAAATCCATGTGCCAAAAATTGGAGTTTTAAAATGAAAATGTGAATTTTGTACAGTAGAGGGGTGCACTAGCACACCGAGCACACCCCTAAAGATGTGCTAAGTGCACTGGATGAACTAGCGTGGAGCACTTCCCTTTAGAAGTGCACACATGCACAAGTGCACACCCCCAAAGGGTGCACTCCATCTCAGGCCTATAAAAGCTTGGGACCTCCCCCCCTTCCTCAGACCTTGCCCCCTTCCTCACTTCATTTTCTCCTACATATAGAACCGAGCACACCTCCGTACCCATAGAGGTGTGCCCACATTCTTCTTGCCTACACACAACTCTAAAAAAAAGGAATGGTGTGTCATTGTGCAACTTCAAAGGTATGCAACAATGAACTATTATAACAAGATATGCTAAGAAACAAAGAGAATGGTGCACATGTGCACACCATTTTGTTTTAAAACTCCAAACCTTAGCAATATCAGGGTGCACTCATGTGCACCTCACAAAGTGTGCATGCCCGCACCCTATTATTACACTTAGAATTTTACTTGCACAATAAGGGTGCACACATGCACAACCCACTTAGTGTGTAGGTGTGTACCCTTAGTTTTTAAAGCTTGCTAAGGATAAAAGTGCACCTAATGCACACTCAAGGTGTGCAAGGTACACTAGAACTATTTATCATAGGCTAAATTTGGGTTTTTAGGTGTTTTTATGATGTTTTAGCATTCTAGGTTGGATTTTGTAGTAATTAGAGTTTGTTTAGGGTTTAAATTTTAACCTTCTAGACTAATGTGCTTGGGTTTTGTGCAGATAAAATAACTTCCTCCTCATCCTCACTCATAGTAAAGATTGCTCCAAAATTATTAGTCTTTAAGTTTCAAGGCGTCTAATTGAAATCATGCTTCCAGGATGTGCATTACGAGATTTGAGACACTGAGTTAGGTCATATTGACTAGAATGCACTCTTAGCACTTTGAAACAAGCCAAATGAGAGATCCCCAATGATTTTTTCACTTATTAGATTAGGATTGGTAAATGTAGCTTCACACCCTATATCAGTACAATCTTTAGAGCTGGTTATGGCCTTAGCAAAGAATTATGTATCAGAAGAGAGAATGGTGAAAATTATAATAGGAGAGATCCTCCTAGATCTAAGGCCAATGAACATTGAGAAAGTATTCCATCTTCCAAGGGTATATCAATATATTAGATTGACTTATCATCAAGCAGAAAGGTGGTATAGGGACAATGAATAGGAAGCTACAGAGATTACTCAATCATCATATTTGATTGATAGAACACCTTTGGGATGAAAAGCTAGAAAAGTTGACATGACTAGAGGGTATATGAAGGATGATATAGAATATTCCATTGTGCTTTTGTGCAAGATTATGGGTCTACTAGTAGCTTGAGACATGAACATTTGGATGATACATTTCCTCGAGACCATCAGAACAACTAAAATGCTAATTGAATAGGCCACAATACTTAGTGATAATCTAGATGAATAGTTGGTGGCAATTAAAACTAACCCCAAATTCTATATGACTCCTTATTTGGTATATCTATTAGCAACAAGGACTACAGACTACCCGGGGTTTTTTAAGAGGGGAAGCATGCAAGATGTTGATGCCTAGCCTTATGTGGTATACCCCTAGCTGGTGAAGAAAAAGTTGTTAGATTAGAGTAAATAATACAAGATAGTGAATGATGCTTTCATTTTTGCAATCATCCAATTCATTGAAGGTGATTATGCAAAAAGGATGTTAGTAGAGGCAACAACAAGAATTGTAGAAATAGGTGCCTATTACATCCAATACAAGACATTCACCTACCTAAGGGTAGCCATTAATCCTAAGAAGCTCCCTAGGTATCCATGTGATAGACTCATTTTACTAGAGATTGAACATCAACTCACATTTGCATATGACAGAATGAGAAAACAACATAAGAAGACCTGGGTATGACCAATCACCATAGATCCATTTGGAGTCAAGAAAAAGTAGGATATCATGACTTTTGATTCAGAATGGGATCAATATCCCTTGGAAGACTATAACTCCCCTTGTCCATATTTTAACAATATTGGCATAATTCAATACTTGGCAGGAAAATAATTTAAACATGAAGATACCATAGAGGATCATTGGATGAATGCAGTAGATGACTACACTATCTGGATAAGGGATTATTGTAAGATGACTCTTTATTTGGTAGGCAGTGCCCTGAAAATAAAGGTCCCATTCAAGGTTGTTCAAAAAGACACTATAGAGATCTTAGATCCCTTGTATAATCAAGATAAGATATACGATCGACCGATCATGAATGTAGAAATTGATAGAGAAGAAAATTCCGATATTAATTATAGGGCAAGGCATATCATCTAGTTGACCAAGAAATGGATTAAGAAGCCACTCAAGTTGGATCTGATTCTTGAAATAGTAGTCTTTCAAGCCATAGTTGGCCCAATAAAGGGAAGAGGGGTGAAAGTTACAATACCAACATTCACATCTCATTCTCCAATTAGGCTAGAAATGGTGTATCAACGTGATAGGGAAGTTGGATACTTCAAGGCACATAAAGGTAAGAATAAAAGGAAAAGAGTTTCTCCATAGTGAGATCAGCTCAAAGTTGAAGGGACTCAAGCCCAAAAGGCAACTCAAGCCCAAGAAGCCACTCAAGCTCAAGATAATCCACAAGTGCCACCATTGGAATAGGGATAGGAACCTAAAGAGGAAGAACAAGAGGTGTCCCCTTGGGTTCAAGAGGAAGAAGCCTCTCCATTAACTCCTAAGATAAAAAAAGGCTAAAACTCCAATAAAAAAGACTAGAAGATGGAAAGTGCAAAGAAAGGTTATTCCTATTCCTTTAGTCCTGAAAACTATTCCTAAAGAAGTTGAAGAGGAAAAAGAAGATGAACATGATAACCTTCCCTTAATTCAAAGAACTCGTCTAGCTAGGGCTATTGAGGTAGAATGAAGAAGGAACCCACCATAATGCCACTGTCTTTTCCTATAACCTATTCAGGTTACAGCCTAGGAGGATGAGCTACAAAAGTGGATTGATGAACAAGAGGACCAAGGGGTCGATGTCTTTAAAATGTCATATTTTGACTTCATGTCTGTAGGTACTGAACTCATAGGCGATAAGATAAGGGATACACCAATGAATCAGCCTTTGGGAGAAGATAGGAGTCAATTTCCATCTTCTCCACAAGGACCTCTAGGTGCCCCACCATCACCAGGTTAAGATTTATCTTTCTTGGATAAAGGATCAACCACTCCTCTCCCTCTTGTTAATGAAGAGAAAGTACAAGCTATGTAGGAGGAGGAGCCAAAACAAAGACCCATCAATGAAGTATCAGAAGAGAGGAAAATATATGAAGAGCCTCAATAAACTTCTCAAGATACAAATGTAAGGACTATGGACTCAATAGACATAGGGATGCCTGATGTATATCCCTCATAGAAATAAAATTCTTTGGGGAGGAGTGATAAGGGAAAGGGTCTAGCAAAACAAACCCCCTCTTCATCTAAGTATATTTCTCTAATGGAAACTACTCCAAGATGGTTGAATAAAGAGGTGATGGTTAGGCATAAAAGGTAGTTGTATTGTAATGATAATGAGGGAACAAAAGAATTGATTGAATCCTTCAAGAAACCTGAGTTACTTAAGGGTGATGCGTGTACATTGACCTTTATTATGAAGAACCAAAATCAAGACTTATTTTCTCATATTGCCATCCCTCCTCTACATGTAGATACTCAAGTCTGACTCCAAAAGATTATCAAATTAAAGAGGCCTTTTTGGGAAAGTCAACTATGGACATGACTAAATTGATGGTCACTACAAGAATTAAGAAAGTGTTTAACCACCTAGAACGAGATAAGTCTAAATTGCTAAAGCTCCAAAAATAGAATGAGCTTCTAAGAGGCTATTTGCATGAAGTGGTTGGTCCTTTGGACCCTAATCATCGTAAGGAAACTCTAGGTGTGACACTTGATAGGAGGGAGAATGTAGGTGTATAATTGGATCCTATTTTGAAGGTGTGTTAGCAATGGCAAGAAAGTTTTGAGGAAAAAGGTGTGCTAGATAATAAAAGGAAACCTTAATCTATTGCACCATATGTAGAATAATGCAGATAGGTTGGTTTCTATACTAAACCAATATTTTGGATTGATGGACAAGGTACATACCTGGGGCAAAGACCTTCAAGCATTACAGTCAATAGAGGGGTAGAGCTATCATATGCTCATGGATGTATATATGGGGGATGAATTGGATAAAATAGATGATTGGATAGAGAAGATTGCTGCTAGTAATAAAGTAATGGAAACATTATATGCAAATATCCATATGCTTAAGGTCAAACCCAAGAGCAGGTTTTGGAAGCTAAGAAGTATTACATCGATGCTTGCCTTGACATTTGTGAAGATGAGTCAAGGGATAAACTTCTATCTGTGCAAACAATTATTGAATAGTTTCAGAAGACCTTTGAAGAAGCTTTGATTGATGAAGACATTAGACAATCATTTAAGATAGAGAAGGCATTACTAGAATTGGATGTAAAGCTCGAAGACATTGTGGAGACTTGCATTGAAGTGGGCAACTACAGGAAAATACTAAAGGATAAGTATGATGCTTTGGATTTTCTAGATGCAATCCAAGTGATGGAGATCATAGAGAAATTCAAGAGAAAATATCTAGACATGGCTCTGGTATGAAGAGGAAGAAAATCCAGAAGCTAGAATTTTAGTTTTGACACTTGGGGGAAAATTTTGTTTTTTTAAAATCTGCCACTAAGGTGTACTTCTCCAAAGGTGTGCTAGAAGTTTTTTGATGAAGTCAGAGGTGTGTCGATAATTAACTGCTAGTTCCAAATTTAGAGCTTTCCATGCACTGGAAACACATTTTGATGACATTTTAACTCCTACAAACATCCTTAAAAGGTTGAGCTTCTATTTTTTGCATCTCCAGAGACTCCAACATCATCTAACAACTTCCTTCTTCTTATTTTCTCATGATTTCTTTTTTTTTTAAGACATGTAAAGGCTCATGCACTCATTAAATGATACAGATGATTATCTATTTTTTCTTTGTTGATTATCTCTTAGGGTTACATTAACATTATAAGTGGTTGATAAAAAATTGATAGAGAATCCATTAGTCAAGGCATCGATCTCTTGGTTATTATTTTTTGAGTGTTCATGTTGATTGTAGGAAGGACAGAGATCCGAGTGAAAAATATCTCTGATCATTACACATCATATACATCTATATAAATTACTAAATTATCAAAAACATATAGCAACTATTTAATTTTTTCAAGACACTCAAAATCTCACAATTTATCTGCTCAAAGCCTCTAGGGTGCCAAGTATAAGCCTACTATCCTTGGTCCTATAGATCCAAAATTGAAAAGGTTCACATCCTATTTGGGTGGGACCTTTCAGTTCAAAAATTACCACTAGTAATTCCCAAAATTGGATCATCACTCCATAGGAAACCTAGTCTGTCAATCTGGGTACCAAAAAATTGGTGACACTACTGGAGAGTTGTCTACACAATCAGGGATTGTGAAGTAACCTAGAAAATATTAGGTTTTAGAAGATCAAAAATATAGAGTGAGGAGTTTGTGCACTTTTCTAGAGGCAAAACTCAAATGATCAACAAATCGATGTGTTCCTCTATAAAGGAGGTGGTGAATATACTTAAAAACATTCTAGTTGGTAGCTCTACCGAGGGAGAAGACTCGGAAGAAAATGGTTTAAATTGTACTATGATATGGAACTAGGTCTGTATTACATCATGAAGAAAGCACACAAACATCTTTGGGATGCATTTTTCAATTTGGAAAGATATGAAGGAGAATCTTTAGCACATTTTTTTATAAGGATGGTGAATATATTTCAAAAAGCACCTTCAAGCATCATGCCTTCATCCAAGGAATTTAGAAGAAAATTTTGTGAGTTGAGAATTTTGCTAGATGACCCTGATATGAAGATCCTTTTTCAAATATTTAAAGAAGATGTTGAAGGACCAAAAGATAGTGAATGTATGACTGAAAAATCATGAGTCATGTAGTGCCTGCCCTCGTTCACATTTTTCTACATACATTGTTGCTATCATGGCCGAACTCTATTAGACTAGTTATATGTTGATGGTTAGTAGCTTTGTTTTGAGACTATCAAATATTGTACTATGTATTCAGTTGATATATGATGAGATTACTCAGACTCTACATTTCTTGTATGCATGATGATTATTACATTATTCTTAGTATTGATGATGATTAGTTAGATGGTTTATTATCACATGTGTTTTCTTATGGATACTTACCCCATACTTGCATGTGTATGGTGTGCATGTTTATTTCTTATGTATGGCATTTTTGATGTGGTTAAGGAAGGGAGTCGTAGTCACTTGCTAATCGGGATCTACACGATGCACCACTTCCTACCATTGCCTGTTTAGCTTAGCATATATATATTGTATGTACATGCATGGATTTTATGCAGGTTGTAGGTACCAGGTATCAACTTTTCTGAATTGCCAAGATGAGCATACCCTATCGCACTGTCTCAATGGTAAGAGAGGGGAGATAAATTCTCAAGTCCAAATCCTAAACCCTTAAACCATTTTTCCTAGAGATGTAGGACAAGTATTTGAGATGTTTTACCTTTCGAATGTGTCGGATGACATAATTCCTGATTTTAATCCTTTAGACTGATTTTGTATGGATTGTTCTATGATGGGTTTTCATATTTTATTTTGGAGGTCTTTGGTGAATTTTCTATTAATTAAGTCTAAAATTAAAAGATTTAATTAATAATTTAATTATTTTGGAAGAATTAATATAATGTCATGATATTTTGATATTTTGATTTTAATTAATTAAATGGGAAATTAATTGAGTAAAAGAATTAAATAAAAGAAATTAAAATTAATAATAATAAATTAATAAATTAATAATAATAATAATAGAAATAATAAAAGAATTAAAATAAAAGTTATAAGTCTACCTAGGAGTAAACACACCTCTTGAATGCACGTATGTCTACAACACAGGAGTTAATGCACAATTTAAGCACATGGTGTCTACAACCTTGTGACTCATCTAGAAGGTTGGAAAAAGCTCGTGCTTAGTTGTCAACGCTTATCTCATCTTCTAGTTGTTTGTAGAGACATTCTAGGTGCTTCCTGAGAGTTCTTTATATTCAGGCACTCCTAGAAGCTCGGGGAGTGTGTTTGGAGGACCTGAGAACGTTGGAGAAGGAAGGAGCTTGCTCTGTGGATTTTGAGGAGTGATTTAGCATCAGTGTCCAGGTAGACACTTGTGATTTTGGCATATGATATTTTGCTTCTTGCACTTCCTGTCTTCTTCGTGTCTTCTGAATACTTTTTGAGGATTTTTATATCTTGGTTGTATGCATTTTGTCATGAGTAGTTAAATTCTATATAAGAAATTTTCATATGCGTAGATCTAAGGAAACTATGAGGCTAGGGTTTTCAGATGCGTATGGGCAAACTTTTTTTTATTAATGGGTAAATCTAAAGAACAATTACTATTTAGGAGAAATTCTCATTTCATCTAATTGGAAAGCCTTTTTGTTTAAAAACTATGTATATGTTCTCTTTTTAAAATATGTTAGACACGTATCCTTACATTTATGATTTGCATATGTTAGATGATGTTATCTTATGCTTTACTTTGCATGTTAGATTTCTTTTATGCATGTGATATAGTATGTTTTAGGAGTGACATTCCTACCTTGATAATATCGATGATCTCTTCGATGATTTGGGATGTTACACACGAAGGGATGGCTAGGGCCCACGATGGTCTAATGATGCTATTTACAGTTGGGAGGAATGGTGCACTTAGTTAATTATGTTTGTGATAAATGGTTATCCTTTATGATGGATGTTTATATCTTTTATGGTGATGTATCATGTATTCAACATGTGATTACATTTACTAGTTTATTGTATCGTGGACTAGAATAAGAATGATGATGTACTTTATTTCCTCACATGTATATTATTTTAAGCCTTTCATACCCTGTGATATGTACAGTGGATGATTGAGCATTCAGAAATGTAATGTATGAACATTGGACTTTTCATTATTATTTTATGTGGTCTAGTATTAGATGGAATTAGATAGAATCAGTATTAGTTAATTTTGATGTGATTCAACATTAAGGGATCCATGAAGAATGAAACTTGTTATGTATTTTTATGTTGACTTTCAGTTGAATGTTGTTATTGCTTCCGTTACTATGTGTATGGTTTAACTTTCATGTTTAAAAAAACAAAATGCTACCAAACTTAGTGAAACTTTAGGTTAATTCTTTGGATCCCTTGGCGGGGCATTACAAGTCAGTCAAAGTTTTAGATTCGGATGGAGATGAGAATGTTGAATATTATGATGAAGAATATGCCTTTGAAGACATTTCTATGATAACAGATGACGATGAATGTGAAGATTAGGAAGGTGATTCTCTTAGTACAAAAGAAATTTCAACTTTGTTAGATTTAGAATATCAGAAATATGTTGAAAGAAATGGTCCAATTTTTTTTCTCAATCCACCATCATGAATAGGTTGATGAATAAACATATATTCAAGAGATTCTAGATGAAAACAACAATATGAACGAGGGGAAATTGCAGAAAATGATACTAATCTTGTTGATGAAACACTTGATAACTAGGAGGAAAGTATTCATGATAGTATGCTCGATTTCTTTGTGTTCTTAAACCCTCTATTTGAAGAGCAAGTAGAAAAGGATATGTCTGAGTTTAATGTGTTTTCAAATCCATTATTTGAAGAGGAGTTCTAATACAATCAAATCAAAGATTATCATGATGAAGATAACATATCAGATGATAGTTTTGAAGATGATGAAACTCAAAGTATGTGTTGAGAGATATATTTAGAAAATGAATCATGCATTACTTTTTTTATAAGATGGGAAGACATATTTTCACTCTGATACTGATGTAACATGCTCACTACACACTCCCAAGACTCAATCACCCTGTTCAAAAATGCATATATTTCTCTATCAACATTCATTGGAGGCTCTAAAATACTATCACCTTCCCATAAGAATGTACCCATTTACCCTAAACATAGAATCTTTACATTAGACTCCATGCTCCTCTTTGAATGAAATTTCATCATTCCATAAACACATCTCAATGTAATGGTATGCAATATGAGATAACACTGCTATCAAAACTCTTCAATCGCTCTGGTGAAGATGGGCATAATTAGGCCTTGTAAAACATATTCCAACCTCAATAAAATCCAATAGTTAGTTGGAAAGTTATGCCCCATGCAATGAGGGTCTTTTTCCTAAGATAGAATTCTGTTCTCCATATGGATATTAGCTACATTCACCACATTTCCAACAACAACTGCCGATAAGATTGATTGATAACAATGTGAATGCAAAACAAACAAAACTAAAGGAATGACATTCTTATGAAATCCCACACAAATTACTGTCGACCCATTGCTAGTTTAGGCCGATTCCATACTTATGGAAAATGGTTGCTTTCCACATAACCGATTCTTGCAAGCAAGATGTATAAACCATTCAACTCAAAATTACAACCTGAATATTTATGAGAGAGAGAAAGAAGTGCATAACAGAACTACAAACTTCAATATATATTGAATTTAGAACACTGCACTTACATAATCAAAGAAATTGGATTTAGAACAGTGCACTTGCATAATCAAAGAAATTTGAATGGCTCTCTAGTCAAAAAGACTAGAGAGCCGATTCTTTTCACAATTTGCACTCTCTTCTTTTTCTCACTTCTCTCTCCACTATTAATTCTTTTTCAATGTCTAGATACATAGGATGGATTCTATCAAGATGAAGGTGTTGAATACTCCGATATTATTTTGAAGGAAGGTGTGCCAGATATAGGTATGGATCTCTAACAATGATTCCATGAAAGTATCCATGAACACATTTCACATAAATTTTTGATTAAGGAATTAGAGAGAAAATTTAATTATTTTAACGTACTTAATTTTTCAAATTTAATATATGTTGAGACAGAGAAAATTTCATATCCAAAGTCTTGGGAGATAGGAATTGAGTACCTCGATTGAACTTACTGTGATAAAGATATATATATTTGGAATAGTTCAAGGAGTGATCATTTTTCTGAATGAGTTTTTAAGAGACCTTAAAATTTTAAAGCGTTGTGGCACAAAGTGGATATTTGAAAAAAAAATTGACATCAAATGTTTCTGTAATATTTTCTTTGTTATATGATGAAAACAAAGTTTTTGACAGAGGAAAGATTTAAAATTTCTCTTTTGGGTGGCCTAGGGAGCCTCCCAATTTCATTCTATAGAATATATTTGAAGGACAGTCTGCTTTCAGGTATGAATAAGGGGACATAAAGATATTTCAGGTATGCATTGTTTCTTTTTGAGTTTGAATTTCCTTTCAATATGATCATTTTAAAGTTCAAATCTATATGATAAAGTTTTATATTTATATGATCATTTTTTGGAAGACATTTTGAATCTTGTGTTGAGTTGTTTATGAAATCCTCATCTCAACCATCACATTTATCTAAGATAAGTATAATATCCATGATCTATTTTTAAATATATTTTTTAATATGGATATATTATTTCTTATAAAAAGAAATAGTATATAATGATTTATTTGAAAATATTTTTCTATTGATTATTTTAAAATATTCAAATGATATTAGAGTTGTATTAAAGATTAAAGATATTATTTTGCCCTATCATTTTGACTGCAATGTTCTTCTCCAAAGAATAAGTAACAATTAAGTTTAAAATAATATATTTGATTCTTTATATGTTAGATATATTCAATATTCTCCAAAGCGAGATGCAGATCTAAATTTTAAAAAGAATATAATCGCACCTAATGTATATGATGAAAATATATTAACTTTGGAACTTGATTATTTTACCTAAGCCTAATAGATTTTTTACTTTACATCAATATATGAAAAGTTGGCGACAACAAGAAAATGATGGCTTGTATCATAGCCAAAGGATTCGACGTATTTTCCTTGGCTGTATGAATAACTCATAACTTGGATGCACCCATTTAATAATTATATTAGAGCAGCAAGCTAGATATGTGATATCACTCGTTGATCACGAAATAGTCACATATGGAAATTATCCACTGCAACGTCATCTAATACATTAATTGCGCTCCAAGGATACTGGATAATTCTTTTCAGTTCTCCATCAGCACGATTTTGCTTTTTGATTTGATGATTTTGTTCAATACGTTTTAGGGTATTTGAATGAGCTGGAGGCCACGACCCTGAAAAGAAAACAGCAGGGTGGCTGCATACCGGTGACATTGGCTATATCAGTGATGATGAATAAATCATCATTGTTGAGAGAGTATTCTAGTCATGATCGATGCCTTTGGCAGCGCCATATGTCTTCAATTGGATTGAACGTTAGAAGTAATGAGTGTTGCACAGAGGTATCCAGTCCATAGGGGGGAATCTTCTGATAGCAATTAGAATGAGGTCTGCAACATCCTTCATGTGTACAATATGTTGGTAGATCATCCTGCAATGCAATTTCCACTCGCCGGAGCAATGTCCACAACATTAAAAACTGTGGGTGATCTTCGCATCCTTCCATATTTTGAAATAACTCGTAACTTTGTAATTTTTTTTATGGACCTTCCTTCATTTTTTCACCCCAAGAATATGATGAAGGGAAAGCTTATTCTTACATTGGATCAAACCATGAAAGCCCAGTTTGGAGTGCTTCCCTGATATGCAAAAGATCTTCAAATGTGCTGGTTTGTGCTTCCTAATTGCTATCTTATACAATGCCAATGCATAGGAGGGTGGTGATGAAATTATTCTTTATATATGTCGCCTATTGGATTTAGACCTTGAAATGGCTATAGGGCCTTTGAAAGAAAATCTGAAAAACTATACAAATGAATTTTATGAAATGAGATTTAACCTAAAGACTAGAGACGCTTCACAGAAGAAGTTTTCTGAATCTACTGTAGATGTTCTACATATCAATAAATAGTACATGGGAAGGAAGCAACATTTTGTGTATTGAACCATATTAAATTCATTGGCAAAGGTGTTGCAAAGTTTGATCTCCAAGTTGAACCGGGAGTGAAGAGGAAAATGTTGGATTGATTTAGCAAAGGCGGTAAGGTAAGCAAAGGTAAGTATTTTTTATTTTTTATTTTTTATAAAGTTTTATTGCATTTAAATTATTATTTTTATATAATAAAGTAGAGATGTGGTATGATTTAATTGAATATATTTTCTTGACAAAGTATTTCTCTAAATATTATGAAACACTTATAACTTTATCCTTTATGAGATAAATCTTATAATGTTCACAATCCATGGGGGATCCATATAACATGTTTCATGCTTTCATGGTGATAGTCGCATAAGAAGTCAAGTGGGGTCTAAGCATTAAAACCAAGGAAGTATTGAGAAGGGTAAAAATTATTTTAACGAAATATTCCTTCTCCTTGTATTATGTTTTTATGTTAATAGATTAATTTTTTTACATGTTTTCAATCTATTTTATGCTTTCTATTTTATGCGGTCTTCTTCCCCAGATAATGGATTCTTGTTGTACTCACAAAGAGTACATGTCCCCAACTAGAGTCATTGATGGAACCCAAATTTTGGCAAATTGGAGTTTCCATTCAAACATCCAAGTATCATGTTTATTTACCTAGTTTTGCAAAATGGTGATACACTTATCAATTATATGATTAAAGGTGCACAAAATGATTAATCACGGGTAAATTGATAAAGTGAGGTATTTTTAATAAGTTGGAAGGTAAGTATTAATGAGTTTTATTTTAAATGATATCTTTTATTTTAATTCACCTTTTAATTAAAGGTAAAAAGTATTGCATGCTTATAAATGTTAAATTCTTGCCCTAATATTTTAGTTTTAGGCCTTTTGCATAAATAATATTTTAAAAACATTTATGTTAAAGATCAATATTAATATAATAATAAATTAGGGTTTCTATTGAATTAATGCTTATATCTAAGAACCCTAATTATATTATTTTTTGATTTGTGCAGGAAACTAAGGAAAAACATAAGCACACATCAAAATGATTTATTTAGGGAAAGTGTTAAATTTTATGATGCATATTTGATTTATTATTTTTCCCTTTTTGAAATAAAATTGGTTTTACGAAAAAGAATGGAGATTCTCGACCCTATCCTCTCTCCTATTCTAGCTACCCCATCTACACTAACCAATTGTTCTATTTTATTCTTTGTGAATGGTAGTTAGAAATTAAAGTTATAATTGCAATGCTTTTGTAAAAGGGATAACTAATCTTTCTTATTAGTTAAAATAATGAAAATTATTTATATTAATACTTGTTTTTGAGGGAAAAATAAATTATAGTTTAATGTAAATAATTACTATGATGCATTTTGCTTACCTTTTATTTAAGTTTTATTTCTAGGAAAATGTATTGATAAAGTATTATTATAAATAATGTTTAAAAATCTTATTTTTATCCCTAGATCTTTAATATAAGATATTTCCATTTCATGCTTCATGTTAAGGAAAGGGTTTTTTTAAGTAAAATTATATGTTCCTTAAGATGAAATACTTATAGAAATATCTTATTAGAATAGAAATATTAGTTTTACCATCATATGCATATATTAGAGTTTTTATTAAAATGGTTGTTTACTTTGTCAAATTTTTGAAACCATTTTATATGTCCTTTATAACATTATTTGAATATAATTACTTTGACCTAATGTTTATGTATGAGAAAGAGCTTTAGGGAAATATAAATTAAATATAAGACCCTAATTTATTTACTTTATTAAAATCTCTCATTAATTTATTTTATGTGTAGGGGGTTTATTCATTGAAAATTTTAAAGAACCTTTCAAGAGGATTAAAAGAGAGATCAAAGAGGCATTAAAGGATCAAGGAACCATTATTAAAGGGATTTGGCTAATCATAGAAAAGATCAAGCGCGCTAATGAAACTTATGATAACCTTGGAAATCAAAATGCGGGAGGAAATTACAAATATGAATTTCACAACATCCGAAGACGTCACAAATTTTTAAATTTGTAATTGTTTCAATGTCTACTTATATGTGGCTTGAAATTAGAAAAAATAATCATTCACGATCATATTTATAAACTATTTTTTGTCAATTGAGAGGGGATCCTTATCATTATGGATTATGTTGTTATTTGTATGCACCAACAACACAAAATTTTGTGGTGAATTTCTTCAAACATCAATACAAGGATTTGATATGCTCATTTGACTTTTGTTGATATCATTCTTCTTTCATTTATCTTGTTCCTTTGATTAAACTTAAATGTTTATTTTGATTGATAGTCTCATTTATTGAATATTAAAGATTATACCTCAATACTTGTTAAATAGTAATGTTGTATTGATTTCTCAATTTGAATTGCTATCTTATTGATCTCCTGAGGGGAGTTAAATTCAATATGACTTAGTATTGAAATTAACCTAATATTCAATGATGTATGCTTCATCAAAGTGATAAGAGTTCATCTTAGAGGGATTTTAAGATTATCTCTTAGGGTTACATTAACATTATAAGTGATTGATAGAAAATTGATAGAGACTCCATTGGTCTAGGCATTGGTCTCTTATTTTTTATTTTTTGAGTGTTCATGTTGATTGTAGAAAGGACACAGATCTAGGTGATGAAGATCTTTGATCATTGCACATTATATACATCTATATACATTAATAAATTATCAAAAACATATACCAACTATTTAATTTTTTCAAGACACCTAAAATCCTGCAAGTTATCTGCTCAAAGCTTCTAGGTTGCGAGGTATAGGCCTACCAGCCTTGGTCATACAGAGTTAGAATTGCAAAGGTTTACATCCTATTTGGGTGGGATATGATAGTTGGAAAATTTCCACTAGGAATTCCCAAAATTGGATCATCATTCCATAGGAAACCTAGTCCATCTATTTGGGCACCAACACTTGACATGTCACTTGTAATGTGCAATGTGCTTTTATGATGTCACTTGACACCTGTAGTATTTATGTGTGAATGATATGTCAATTTAGGTTTTGGCAAGATACACTTAGCCTAAAACTAAACTTAATTGAGTGCCTAAGCTAATCACAACTGTTAAGGGGCATTATGTGAAGCCCCACAAAATCAAAATTTGAATTTAAATTTTACTTACACTTTTGAGGGATAAATATGGTCCTAGGAGTATAATTTAAAGGAAATTAAGTGCTTGTGTGGTAGAACTATTAGTTAGGGACTTAATTTCACTATTGGGAGACCCATGCAACTTTAATGACCCTCCAAATATCTAATTTTTTAAAAGATGTGAAAATGGAGAAATCTCATAACGTCACCCTTCCCCCACACACTTGTCCAAGCTTTTATTTATGAGAGGGACAAGAATTATGGCCAAGGACTAGGAGTCAACTCACACTTATTGTTAGTGGGTAGATAGGAATTTGGAGGATTTTTTAGAGGGCCTTGGACAACTTAGTGGGTATTCACCCACTCTCTAGTTATAGATACATTAGGGTTCTTGGGAGGAGGAAAAGGATAAGGAAGGAAAGGTCTTCTCAAACCTCATTATCATTGCTTGAAGAAACGTTGGTGTTCAAGTTGTTAACATGAATACCGATGATAATACTTTGGGGGAGTATACTAAGCATTGGAAAGTACTGACGTGTTGTATGCATGACTATGTTTTTCATTGATGTCAACATAGTATGGTTTCTGTAAAGATTGGTTGGATAGAAGATAGAGATCTTAGTCATCAGGAAAATGGTTGTATCATCTAAGTCAAAGATGTGGTTTAGTGTATAGAGTCTAAGTCAAAGATGTACGAAAGTTGTACTTGATTTACAGAGAGCAGTATAGAGATAGAGAATTAGGAAATTAGTTCTTGATGTTTGCTTACTATATTTCATCTAAGATGTAATGAGAAGATGCACAGTCATGTAGTGATAGAGGATAGCCTATTGGTGATGTCAACAAGTGTGCAAGCCCTATTATTTCATGTGTAAAGTTTTCTATAAACTGTGAGTTGATAGTGCTATTGTAAGTGTAATTAATTAACTATCTTATTATAACTAATTGGGAAAGCCTCAAGGTTGACTCAAGGAATAATTTTTAAGATATGGTATAAAGAAAAGATGTTTTCTTTGATTTTAATGTGTCATGATCATTGTATGAAGTACGAAGTGTGAAAAAGAGCAGAGTATTTGGTAAATGCATGTAAGAAATCCAAGGGATTATTGGATACGATCTGGTTACAAGATCAAAAGGAGTAGAGGTCTAGTTGATAGGACAAAGATAGATGAAGGAAGTACATTTCAATTTTATTATTCTACAAGAAATAATACATAGATCATTTTGATAGTGGGTTCATTGGTTTGAACCTTGAAGCTATTTGGGTAGTGGATCTAGCCGTCTTCCACAACTCCTAACATGGTTGGAATCTCCTAATAGGGATTCAAAGTCTCCTAATAGGGACTCATATGTACTAAATGTATTCATAGACTCCTAGTAGGGTCCATCCTCTAACACAGAACATTTATATTAGTACATAATCTTTTGAGTACCATCCCCACCTGGGTTTTCCCTCTAATCAAGGGTTTCCCTAGTTAACACATATGGTGTTATTGTGTATGAGTATCTTGTTGTGGTTTTTTTATATAAATTGTTGATATGGTTAAATTTTAATAAGGTTAATAATTATGATATTAGTTGGATAACGGATTCACCCCCCTCTCTCAATTAAATCAGTGGACTATATATATTCTAACAATTGGTATCAGAGATTCAGGTCGTTAAAGGATAAGCTTAACAACTTTTAGAGATTGATGGTAAGTCTTTTTAGAAATGATAGTCATATATTTGATGGGGCCAACTATGATAGTTGGAAGGAGAAGATGAAGACTCATCTATTGTGCATGGGTCTAGGTTATTGGATCTTAACAAATAGTGATAAGACAATTGTCGAAGAAGGGGAACTTGAAGAAAGCAGTGAAGTAGAGAGAGATCTATTCATGTGTAACATGAGATCTATAGAGGCTCTACTATCAACTCTTCTTGAGAATGAATAAAGTCAAGTAAAGTTGCTTCAAACATCTCATGAAATTTGGAAAGCATTAGAATCTACTTTTGAAGGTGATACACATGCAAAGAGAATTAGATTGTGGAATTGGATATGTGTATTTCAAGATGTTAAAATGATGGAAGATAAGATTGTAAGAAGCAATATTGGTAGGATATCAAAAATTATTGCAGGAGTTCAGTCTCATGGTGGAACCAAGAAAGAAGATTAGGTAGTATGGAAGATCTTGAAAAGTTTAAAGCCATCATTCAATCAAGTAGCTTAGATGATTTAGCCATTGATACCCTACAAGTAAGGATTTGACCAAGGAAATGTTTCTTGGAAGATTAGAAGCTGCAAAAGTAGATATGAGACAATCTAGAGATCCAACACGAGTAGAAATAGCTTTCATGCCCTTAACATATGACCTAATCTGATAAGGAGTGCAAGCACACGTGGAGATTTTTCTAGTAGTAGCAGATATGATGAAGACAAGAAGATTGAGGAAGGTATAGCCCTTCTTGTGAAAAGAGAAAAAGATGGTAAGAAAATATTTAAATGTTGGACTTGTGATGAATTTGATCATTATGCATCTAAAAATCATAAAAGAGAGAAAAAGTATAAGGGAAATTTTAAGCCTAGAAGAGATGGGAATTTTTTGTATACAAATGAAGATGGATAATATGATGAGAGAGGTCAAAGTGGAAGAGATGATGAATTGGGATTTATGGCTATCAAGGAAGATGATCTTGATAAAGAAATTAGAGAAGAAAGAGCTCTAGTTTCCCAAGTTGAAAAGAAATCTAATTGGATAATCGATAGTGGTTGTTCACATCACATGACTGGTGATATGAATAATTTTTTAAAGTTTAGGAATCATGATGGAGGTATTGTTAGAGTTGGTAACAATACAACTTGTCATATAACAGGAATTGGATCCATTACTCTTGATGGTAAAAATAACATTGATGATGTTTTTTTTTTGATGGACTAAAGCATAATTTTTTGAGTGTTAGATAGTTGGTGGACAATTGTTATCAATTGCAATTCATTGAGAAGACATGCATTATCAAAGACATGGATGGTACGCTGATTGGAACAAGAACAAGATCCTAAGGTAATGTATTTCAGTTGAATCCTATTTAAATGACATGTTTGGTAACTAAAGTGGACTACAATTGGTTGTGGCATAGAAGATTCTGTCACATAAACTTTAATAATATCGTAAAGGTTAGTAGCACATTTGCAGTCAGAGACTTGCCTAAGATATTTAAGCCTACTAATGTTGTTTGCAAAGAATGTATTTTGGCTAAATAAAATAAAGTATCATTTCCTAGCAAGGAGTTCACTACCATAGAGAAGTTGGAGATTGCTCACACAGATCTGGATGGTCCTTCAAGAACAAGAGGATTCTATGGTGAAAGTTACTTTATGATTTTTGTTGATGATTTCACTAGAATGATGTGGGTAGCATTTCTTAAAAAGAAATCTAAAGATTTTGAAAAGTTTAAGATATTTAAGTATATAGTTGAGAATGAATTTGGTGTTAAGATAAAGTGTTTGAGATCAGATAAAGGAGGAGAGTTCACTTTTAAAGAGTTTAAAACATATTTTGTGAAGAAAATGGAATCAAAAGGAAGCTATCCTCACCTAGAACCCTCAAGTAGAATTGGATTTTTGAAAGAAGAAATAAATCAATAACAGAGGTAGCAAGAGCAATGTTGTTTGAGAATGATGTTTCTAAGACATTTTGGAGAGAAGCAATCAATACAACAGTATACACTTTGAACAAAGTAAAAATTAGAAAACGTAGGAGCAAGACACTTTATGAACTATGGTTTGGTCATTCACCATTAGCTAAGTATCTCAGAACATTTGGATGCAAATGTTACACTAAGAGAGATGATGACATTGGTAAGTTTGATCCAAGAAATGACGAAGGTATGTTTCTTGGTTATTCATTGAAAATCAAGGCGCATAGATGTTTTAACTATAGAACTAAGACAATTGTTGAATGCACAAATGTAAGGATTGATGAAAAGTTTGGAACTAAGGAAAAGATGGTATATTATAATTTATATGAAGAAGAAGATAATTTTGGAATTGTTAGACAAAATATATAAGTTTTCTTTGAGACTAACAATGATCTGTAGAATGATGTGCTAATTTTTGAGCAAAGAGGAGAGCAGAGATTTGAACCTAGAGATGAGATAAGAGTTGAGATGTCAACTCCTACTCCTAACAAGGATCTGAAAAAAATCACCCTCGAAAGTAGATAATTGGAGGCAAAGACAAAGGTGTTTTGACAAGAAACAAAGTTAACGAAGATATATGTTTGATTTCTCAAGTTGAACCTACGAGCGTAGATGAAGTATGTAAAGATGGTTATTGGATTCAAGCAATGAAGGAAGAATTAGAGTAGATTGTGAAGAATGAAACATGGGAGTTAGTTCCTAGACCTAAAGATAAGAATGTGATAGGAACCAAATGGGTATTTAGAAACAAGATGAATGAGAAAGGAAAAATTATGAGGAAGAAAGATAGGCTTGTGTGCAAGGGATATTAATAGCAAGAAGGCATAGACTATGAGGAAACATATGCACCTATAGCCAGAATAAAGGTAGTGAGAATGTTCTTGGCTTATACAACAAATAAGATGTCCAAGTTATATCAGATGGATGTTAAATCAACCTTCCTAAATGAAGAACTTGAAGAAGAGGTGTATATTGAGAAACCTAAAGGTTTTCATTTTTCAAAAGACAAAGACATGGTATGCAAACTAAAGGAATCTCTATATGGTATGAAGCAAGCACCCAGAACTTGGTATGAAAGATTGGACAACTATTTGGTAAAGCTCGGATTTTATATGGTAGATAGAAACTTGTATTTGAAAAAAATTGACAATGGTTTGTTGATAATAATAATATTTTTTGATGACATTATATTTGGAGGTAATGATGAAGCAAGTGATAAGTTTGCTGAAGAAATGAAGAATGAGTTTGAAATGAGCATGATAAGAGAAATGGAATTTTTCCTAGGATTGCAGATTTTGTAAAATAGTGATGGTATTTTCATTTCACAAGATAAGTACCTAAAAGATTTGTTGAAAAACATTGGATTAAAAATTTGTAAACCTATTGGTACACCTATGCTAACTAGTCACAAGTTATTCGACAAAGATGAGACACCTATAGTAGAGAAGAAGAAGTATAGATCCATGATTGGAGGTTTACAATATCTGACTCACACTAGACTAGATATACCAAATGCAATTGAGATTGTAGCTAGATTTCAAGCTGATCCTAAGGAGGATCATTATGCAATAGTAAAGAGAATATTCAAATATTGTAAAGGAACATCTGACTATGTAATTTGGTATGATAGATCAAGTGATTTTACTCTATGTTCATATATTGATGTGGTTTGGGTAGGCAGTATGAATGATAGAAAGAGCACCAGTGGTGGAGCATTTTTTCTTGGAGGAATATTAGTTTCTTGGCTAAGCAAGAAGCAAGATTGTATTTCATGGAGAAAATTTATGGTAGAGTATGTTACAACAACAAATAACTATAATCAAGTAATGTGGATGAAGAAAATGTTGAAGGATATCAGAATTGAGTTTGCAGAACCTATTATCATATCTGTGATAACACAAGTACACTGAGTATGTCTAAGAATCTTGTATTTCATTCTAAGACTAAGAATATATCTATTAAGTATCATGTGCTGAGAGAGAAAGCAATAGAAAAGGAAATGAGATTGGAGTATGTGAGTACTAAAGATCAGATTGTAGATATCTTGACAAAATGTTTGCCTAAAGATACATTTGAGTACTTGAGAGGTATGCTTGGGTTTATGCCCCTACCTATTTTTGAGTAGATGATGCAGTAAGTGCATCAGTACAGTGGTACAGAGCACTATTCTTAGAATGGACTGAATGTTGATGCTTCTCATATGGGGGAGTATTTGTGATGAGTTGAGTCATTGAGGACTCTTCATATTTGGTTTTGAATACTGTCTTTGGATAGTCAAGTTGGTTGAAGAATTGGAGTAGTGTATTAACAATTGGTATTTTTTAATATTGAAGCCTTTGACATTGATGTCAATGGGGGAGAATATGCATGAAAAACCATCTACTACATAATGGGGAAGAAGAACTTCTAAGTATGAATTGGGGAGAGATATATCTTTAGGGAGATTTAGAAAGATTCATGAATTATGAGGAAGTAGGATATATGCACCTGATGTATTGAGAATTGTTTAGCATGTGAAAAACTAATGCTAATCCTAGAATCTAGAGGATTTATGACTTGGATAATGAAGAGGATTTGTGAAGATTAGAGTAGCAACAGAAAAGTACTATTTTGGTATTCTTGGAACTTAGATGTTTTTCATCTATGTTGTTATCAATGCCAAAGGGGGAGATTTTTTATCATGAATGTTGATGAGACTACTTTGGGGGAGTATCCTAAGCATTGGAAAGTATTGTCATTTTGCATTCATGACTGTGTTTGTCATTGATGTCAAAATAGTATGGTTTCTATAAAGATTGGTTGAGTAGCACACATAGATCTTAGTCATATAGACAATGGTTTGATCATGTGGTGATGTGCAGGTATGGACATGTTCTACGATATGTCCTGATGATGTGGTTTAGTGCACAGATTCTAAGTCGAAGATGTATGGAAGTTGCACCTAATTTATAGAGAGCAATACTAAGACAGAGCATTAGGAAAGAAATTCCTAACATTTTTTCATTATCTTTCATCTAAGATGTAATGAGAAGATTCACAGTTAGGTAGTGATAGAGGATAGTTCATTGGTGACATCAGAAAGTGCACAAGCCCTAGTATCACACGTGTGAAGTTTTGTATAGACTGTGAGTTGACAGTGCTATTGTAATTGTAATTCATTAATTATCTTATTATAATTAATTAGGAAAGCCTCGAGGCCAACTCAAGGAATTGCTTTGAAGATATGGTATAAAGGAAAGATGTTTTCCTTGATTATAATGTGTCATGATCCTTTTATGAAGTGCAAAGTGCAAAAAGGAGCAGAGTGTTTGGTAAATGCATGTAAGCAACTCAAGGGATTATTGGATGTGAGATTTGTGATCTAGTTACAAGATCAAAAGGAGTAGAGGTTTGATTGATAGGATAGAGATAGAGGAAGGAAGTACATTTTAATTCTATGATTCTACAAGAAATAGTACAGAGATCATTTGGATAGTGGGTTCATTAGTCTCAACCTTGAAGTTTTTTGAGCAATGGGTCCAGTTGTCTTCCACAACTCCTGACAGGGTTGGAATCTTCTAACAAGGATTCAAGGTCTCCTAATAGGGGCTCATATGTACTAAATGTATTTATAGACTCCTAACAAGGTTCATCCTCTAACAAGGAAAATTTATATTAGTACATCATCTTGTGGGTACCATCCCCACCGGGGTTTTTCCTTTGATCAAGGGTTTCCCTAGTTAACATATCTAATATTATTGTGTATGAGTATCTTGCTATGGTTTTTTATTAGATTTCTCATATGATTAAAGTTTAATAAGGTTGATAATTGTGATATTAGTTGGATAACTGAGTCACCCACACGTCCTCTCCCAAGTTATATTAGTGGACTATATATTCTAACACAAGTTCCTTGGAGGAGATTATTGCATTTTTTTGTTGCATCTTGTTATTGTATTTTGTTAATTATAGAATTATTACGTAGATGTATTTAAATTCCTTATTATGGAATTTGTTCATGTTTTGTAATATTGTGTATACAGTAGATTTTATTATTTTCTTCTTGAGATTTTGAATGAATGTTGTTATTGAATGTGAAAGACATTACTCACCCTTGGGAGGGAAAAAGTGGCCTTGGGTCAAGGGGTTAGTTGGGCCAACCCTTGGGTGTAGAGTCTCTTCCCTTTGGGGGAAGAGAGAAAAAGCATGGAGTATGGGCTCCATGTGCCAAAAAATATTTTTACACTTGTGGATGGCAAGGGGAGAAATTGTAAAGTTAAAGCCCTTGCGAGGCATGAAATGGTTATGTAATTTGGAAGCCCATGCGAATCAAGATACATATTTACTTGTATGGCTTCTCCTCTTGGGTTTGACACACCTTCACCCTTGATCATGGGTTTATAGGTAATCTATTGTGATTCTCTAAGTATGAGAGTTTATTATTTTTTAGTGATGTTATATATTTGTAAGTATTGCTTGTGTGTATCATGTTTAGCTCTTGTTCTTCAAGCTTGGTGGGTGGTCTCATAGAGACCTAGGTTGGGAGGTGAGAACTATGTGCTTATTCTCTATTTTTTTGTAGGTTTTGATGGCCAAAATCATGCTGGAAAAGCCTTAGGAAAGTATTCATGTTGGTGTCACTATGGAAGCAAAGAGATGGTGTTGTTTTGTTGTCACATTGAAAAGCAGAAACCTCCATTCTTGTTGTTGTATTATTTAATCTTGATGTATATTGAGTTGTGAGAAGAAAAGGTTTTGATTCATTGTGAAATAGTATTAATGTTTTGAGAAAATGTAAATTCACTCAAAGAAAGGTGTATTGAATTTATGTTGAAATCATTGAGAAAGAAATTCTTATTAGTTGTTATACTTTCATTGTATTAGTTTTCAAAGAAATAAGAAAAAAAGAGTGTTTGATGTCAAGAAAACTTGGTTTAAGTCATATGAGAATGTATCTCATTCTTGTTGTTATTATTGAAATAAAGGAATAAATGAATCTTGTGTTGTGTTCCATTGTTATAGTGAAAATTTGAATGTGATAAAATAAACTCTATCAAGTTGTAGACCATGTTAATATACTCCATACAAGCTAAGTGTAATTCATTTCAATAGGGTAATTGAATCTAGTTAGTGGCTTCAATAGTTCTTGAATGATTTGATAGAGTAAATAAAATGTTAATATGATAAATTCATTAATAGTCAATAGAATGAATGAAACCGATAATTGTATTAGTTGTCAATTGAAAAGATTCATGGAGTGGAAATAATGAGCAAATAATAAACTCTCAAAGTTTTAAAAAAATAGAAAAGTATGAAGAAAAAAAAACATAGATAAATAAAAAATTTCAAAATGGAGATGTATAGGTCTTTCAAAATGGATGGGAGGAAAATTAATTCCTTCCAAACAAATATATATATATATAGAGAATAAAATAACAATATCTCCTTTCCCACTTAAAACAATAAAAGATCACTTAATTAATAACATAAATTACTTAATTAATAATATAAGTTTCTTTAAAAAAAAATACTCCACCCCACTTGCTCATTAAGAAAAAAGTTTAATCATATTAAATTTAGGATCTTTCATCCCTAAGAAAATGCGCCCCAACTAGTACCCAAAAAAGAAGAAGAGTTATTAATATTAAACAAGGATGCAGAGCATCAAAGTTCCTACCTAAGTGTAGTTTTTGCATATGACAAGTAGCAATTTAGATAGTGTTTTATACATTGGATATGCAATAGGATAAAGCATGTGATACAATTATTCATTGTATTTCAATAATAGTTTACATTAGCAAAGCATCTATTCAATCATGTTATACAACTTGATAGAGCAAAAGTATGTCGCATAGCATATCAATGCATATACATTATTTCATTATACATATATGACACATAGAGTGTACTTGGATATGAGACTCATGCATATACATTATTTGATTGCATGTCTTACTGTATATTGACTAGTACATTTTATAACTACCATTAATTATAGCTTGATGTCATTATAGCTATCCATGATACTTGCAAATTTCATATTGTGCATGTTAGTATATTGTAATTATGTCTCATAATAACTTTCTTTTCATATTTTAATTTATGCTAATTTGTGACTAGTCATATTTACCTTTTTTTGTGACCAATTGTTCAATCTCTAGTTGTCACAATATGATTGATAGCATTGTTTTGGTTCAATGTGAATTGACCTTTCACAGTGAAATCTCAGAGAATAAAGATGAATATTGATTTGTCCTATGTGTAGTCCTCAACTTTTGTGTCTTTCAGGCTTGGTAGTAGTTGTTCAACAATGGACTTATCTATTGTACACTGGATGATTTATTTGTTTTCAGTTGTGATTATAGTCTTTAGGTATAATGAATATACATATACAACCTCTTGATTGCATCTATTGCAATAAGTTGTTTTGTCTTCTAGCATTCCATAATCTTCAAATTTTAAGTTGCATTGGGAACAAAATGCATGAAAGGGATTTGTGAATGAGTTGGCTACTTTGAGAATCCCATCAACCTAAAAGATATGTTTTGATATTAATGTAGCTTGTGTATGAATTAATTAGTAGTTGAAGTACTAAATTATCTGAGTTTGCTTACTTGTACTGTTGTTTGTAGTAATGCATTCAAGGCATCCAATTTTCTCCCTATGTGAAATGTCATGTCCATGTTGTTCTGTCATACAATGTTTCTAAACAACATTGGAGGAGTCTCACCTCTTTGCAATTGGATTTCTATTTGCATGGATTCTTCTTGGAATGCAGAGTTGATTTGGAGATAGTCATTGACAAGAGATTTTTATTTTCTACTTTTAGAACTCTGTACTCAATAGAAACATGACTACCATACATGTTGCATAGAAAGAAGGGGTGTTTAGTGTGTTTTTTACCTGTACTTTATCATCATCATTGTTTTTGTCTTTTATGAAAACAACATATTAGGAGCCTATTTGTCATCCTGCAACTACTAGTGCACCTATTGTACCAATGGCATAGGTACTTGTGTAGCTGTTTGATTGTGGTGCTTGGTATGAATTTGTATTCTTAGAAAACTCATGGTATAGTTTCAATTGTGCTTGAATCTTGGAGCTTCAAGATGCAATCAAAATCTCCATGGTCATAGGTTGTTTTGTGTCCTATTTGAAATCCTGACACTATAATGGATGTTCTTGGAACTCTCTTGTTTTTGTACTCTTGTACAAGGTTCCCTGTCACATTTAAAGTTATTGTCATTTCTCCTTTAAAGTCCTTCAAGTCTGCATGTAGCACCTCTCATGTTTTGTTGTCTCTATCCAATATTGCTATATATATGACAAGTATGTCTCCTTCAAAAGTGTTTCTTTCTTTTCTTGCATTCAAGTTCTCAATTGATATTGCATTGGGATTTCCTACTTTAGAGCTACACAAAGTATTATGGTGTTAGTTTAGTATTGTAGTACTTTGATATTTAACATTTCTTCAAATACTAGAAATTCATGTATTGATTGATCATTTTTCATGTGGGAATCCATGTTATTGGAGATGAGAAAAGCTTGGTACCTTTTTGTTGTTTGCTCTTGCTTGACATGTGTTCCCTTTCATGTTATTTTGCTTCCTTCCATTATTGTGTTGCATAGAAATGTAGAACATTGAAATATATACTATTAAATTAGAGTTGGTGTTTTTGATACATAAAGCTCTTAGGTGTAAGATATATTTGCATTATTGTATGAGTTCTTCTAATTAATTTTGTGTTTGATTGTGTATGTATTAGCAATCTAAAGTGGAGTGTGGAACCTTATGAATGTAGCAAGGTGGTTAGTCCAGTATGCTTCTACTTTGTAAAAACAACATATATTACTTGAGTTTGTCCAGATGTGATCAATTGATGGGTTGTATAAATTTTGTGTTCTTCTATGATGTAATTCATGTTGTGGTCTTGCATGTACTTTTCAAGGTTTTCTTTCCTAGCATTTCTTGTTGACATATCAATATTGAAATCACCTACAATGTATAGATTAGTCATTGGTTTGACATATGTGGTGACTTGTTGAATAATAGTTGCATATTCTTCAATGGGTGTGTTAGGTCTTGCATAAAGATTACATATATTTAGTTCATTTCTTTTTATCAAAGTTGTTATTGTAATAGATTCTATATTTGTTGTGTTGTATTGCTTTATCTTTGAAATGACTAGGGTTTTGTTGGCTAGTGTCATTATACCATGTATGTGTTAGGCATTGAAGTTGTTGAAATGTTGGAATTGGTCATTTATTTTAGGGATTTTCATGTGTACTTCTTGAATGCAAATGATGTTAGATAACATTATATCATAGTCATTAATTGTCATTTATGTGAGGCTTTAAACTACATGTGTTTAGTGTTCATAATAGCATGGATGGTGTGTTATGAGAATATGTATCATCATTCTCGAATTGCCATTTTGCACTTGATTGTAGGCAAGACATTTCAAGATGTACTCTCTCTTTGATTTTAAATTTTTTTGATGTTAGAGGTTTTAATAGGAATAATGAGTCAATTATTTTAGTTCGTGATAGTGTTGTGTATGTTAATCCATGTTGTCTCATGCATGTGGGGTCAAAAGCCATTGCCTCCATTGCAAGCCCTTGTGACCTATGTATTGTTCTTGCACATGCTATATATTTAGGAATTTTTTTTGTAAAATAATTGTATTTCTGATCGATGCCTTTTGGATAGGTTGAATAATGCATAGTATCGGTACCTAGTCATTTTCAATTTTTTCTATATAGCATTGTACAAGTTTCTTGTGTTGTTTTTGTCCAATTACATTATTGTTAAATCTTATCCAAACTATGTCAAAATTATTATATTTTGTGTACACTTTAAATATGCCATCTGATCCATTTACTAGACCATCTTTTGTGTTGTAGTTTTATGCATATAGTTCTACCAGAATATTTGGATTGAGATGTATTTGATGTGGGAGTGAAATTGTCTGTGTGTGTAGGCATAATGCATTATTATGTTCATCATGTTTGTTGAGGACATTCATTTCACCAGGAACTATTGCAAGCATTTTTGTATTATGAGTATTGAAATTGATTCTTCTATAGAAAAGGAATGGTAGTGTTGGGTGCAATGGTGGTTTCCTCATGCATTGTTTGTTGATATAGTACAGATCTTCATTTGTTTGTATGCTTATTCATATTTTGTTGAGAACATTAATGAATTTTTATCCTTTTTCCTTACTATACGTATTAACAAATAGCTTTTAACACTGTCTATCCAAAAATTATAAGGCATCAATTTTCACATAGTTACTTTATTTTCAAATATGACTACGTCAAGTACTAGTTGTGCTTGGTACAAGTCTTTGCAAAAAAAATATCAATGTTTCCAAAGTATACAGTGGGAATTTTCATTATCTCACACAATCGTTTGTCAATGTAACATGGGAATGTGGCACCAAGTAATGATATCTCATCAATGAGAAGTACACGTAACTAATGATAGTGCTTTGACATTGCATCTAGTATGTCATTATTGAGTGGCAAGAAGTTAGATGTGATAAAAGGTACATGGAAT
Organism: Cupressus sempervirens; assembly: GCA_028749045.1. Classification (NCBI taxonomy): domain Eukaryota; kingdom Viridiplantae; phylum Streptophyta; class Pinopsida; order Cupressales; family Cupressaceae; genus Cupressus; species Cupressus sempervirens. The sequence goes on along the minus strand of CM053788.1, from coordinate 557,758,020 downwards.
GCTGAATGTAATGTGACTCCACCTAAGTTGTGTGCTACTTTTCCTGTATAAGTAGTTATTAGGCCCTTTAGTTTGTTGAGATCACTATCAATGTACTTATTGTAGATCTAAAGGAGATCTTGGTATATCACTTTTGCAATGAAAGTCTTTCCAGTTTCGGCTCTTCTTGTCAAGAACAAATGTAATGGGTTCTTGTTGTTTTTAATTTTTTTTTAATAATATCTTTTCCGATTGATTGTTGTTCTCTATTTAGTATTTGCCTCAATTTTTAGTACTCATTATTGTCCATAATTTGCTAATGGTGGCTTATTTTAAATGTGTTATAACGTATGTCACTTTGTATCTTGTGTACCTTATGTTGGATGTCTTTATGTATGTCATATTGCTCAATTTGCTTGTGTTTGGTTTGGCCATCCATGCCATCATTTTTCAGTATCTAGATCCTTGACTACTTTTTCCATGTCACCCCATATAGGAGTTGTGTTATGATTAAACTTTTCTTGATTTGTTATGATTATTTGCTGATAGTATAAATGTGCTTGTTCCCATGATGCAAAACATTGTTTCAATGTGCTCTCATTGAGTGTAAATGGAACATAGAGTATTAGTTGTTCTCTACAATAGTTTTCTAGGTCCATGTGTTTGTTGAAGTTGATAAATTGTATTACACTTGATTTTGTTTTTTGTGTTTATTTTGTGCCCTTTTTGCTATATTCGGAGACAAATTTTGTAATGTATATGCTATGAAGGATTGGAGATTGAGTTAAATAGTAGTCCATTAAGGATTTAGAGAAGACATTTTCTGACTCGTTAGGTTCTTTGAGTAATTCTTTATTGTGTTTTAGTATAAATGTATGATTTTGATCATCTCTTGTGTCTATGAATATGCACTTTCTTGAGCTATGATTTAGTGGCAATGATAGAACTATGTGTGTTACTTGTTGTGATGACATTTGTTGTAAATTTAGTAGTGCATTTCCTAGCTTTGTTATCATTCGTATTGCATCAATAGTATCTTTTTGGTGGTCATTGTGTATTCTTTTAGATGTATTTGTCATTATTTTGTCCACTTTTTTTCTATATGAGCTACAATACATTGTTACAACATATGCATTCAATACAATTGTGCATCAATATTAGCTTTCCGTAGTTGTGAAATTTTCTTCATAAAGTTATTGTTCCAAATTTATGATGGCTTTTGTTGCAAGAAGAGCGTTGATCATTTTAGAGTTGATCTTAGAGCCAAGAAATATTCTTCTTCACTAGTTCCAACTTCATCTAAGAACATTTAAAATGTGTATAATAGGTCATAGTTTGCCTTTTCTAATTTTGCAAAGATACTTGTTGCTTTTGAACTTATTGCTTCATTCTTCTCTGATAATGGTTCAAGAATTACTGTCCTTTGGAGAGGTGGAAAAGAAAAATTGTATCTACATAAAATCTTTCTTAGTCTTCTACATCACTTTGTGTGATGGTTCTTGTGAATTGTACGAAGACTAGGCTCTATATGTTCAATTGTACAAGTAATGTACTTGTCAATAAAGTTTGTGATGGATGTATTGCTATCTGTTCCATATATTGGTGCATTTTTTACCCAGAGTAGGAAATGATCATGTTCATTTCCTCAATTCTAGAATTCAATTACTGAGAAGTAATCTACAATATTTCCAAAGAACAATTCACCAGTTAAAATTAATTGCTTCATTGCATCTATTTTGTGCCTATAGTATTGTGCACAAGTCACTAAGTCTTTCTTTATGAGATTGAATTTGTCACCTTTTGTTTCATATTTTTGTTGTTGTTAAATTTTTTACTGATGCACATTGTGCAATTGTTCGAATGCACTTAATAGTAGATCCCAATTTTGTTCTGCACTAGTAAAAGTAACAAAAAAGTTAGAGGACCTATTTGGCGTATCATTGTGAAAACATTCTTCTTAAGTTGGTGTACATAGTCTGGAGATATTCTTATTCTTTTGAAGTCAACGTATCCATGTCTAATTTGAGAATTCTTTCCAAATTAGGTTTTTGTTTAACATCTTTCGCTTGCAATTTGCATCATTTAAATTGTCCCTTTTGTATTCTTATCCACATTGTAAAAAGTACCTGTTGTACCAATATCTTGATAGTCTTGAAGAAGATATTTGTTGTGTAGTGTGCAATGTACCTTTTTTATTGCAAGAGTTCCCATTGTGAAATCTTTTGGTAAGAAAATCTTTGAATAATGTCTTCATCACGTAGTTTCCAAAGAATAATGTGGGAAAATTCATTTCCTTAGCATATTTGTCTTTGAATATTCCAATTGGGTGGTGCTCTTATGCAACTGCAACGTCAATTATCTTGTCTTGCATTTTATGTATGGATCTAGATTCGGTGAATCCATGTACCAAAGTTTCTGAAGGCTTATTATGTTCTTTGCAATTGTCTGAATGTGTTGCATTTTTACTGACCAAAGAGGATGTTTCATCTTCAGAACTTGTATATTTCATTTCATTATCAATATTAGACTTAAGAGATTCTTTCTAATCATCTTTTATTTTAACATTTTCCATTATGTATAGTGGTGTACTTGTGAGTTTTGAGAGCACTTGCATCTCTATATTTGGCTGCACCATTCCTATTTGAAATGCATTTTTGTATTCCAGGTACCTTTTGAGAGCAATGGCAATAGTTTTTGTGCTATTGGTTGCTTGTGGTAGTGCATTTTGTATGATGTTCATGTTCACAAGAACATTGATAATAGAACCTATCAATCCCACTTGTGATCTTTTGTATCCCAGTTTCCATATTTGATCAAATGCAATTCTCACTAACACTAGTCGTTCTTCCAATTGTGATAGGATTTACACATCTTGTATTGGTTCATTAATTCTAATATTTTTTGGTGTACTATATGTTGGGAGCTTGAATTGTTTCAATGAATTATTTGTGTTGAAGTATAATAGCTATTCTTTTCCTTTTGTTTCATTGGTCTAATGTCTTTTATGAAACATAATAGTTGACAAATTAAGCATGTGTGTTTTGGTATATCCTGGATTGTTGTTTCAAATATCTCTATTGGTGACAATCCAATTTTAATTTTTTTAGTAGACAACATTGTCCTGCCTCCTTTTTTTTCTCTTTGGATTCTAGATGTGCATGTTGACTTATTTTGAGTGTTCTTGCTCCGATTTGCATCATTTGTTGTATTATTTTGTGTATCTCTAATAAATTTCTTAAGATGTATTTTTTATAGTATTACTTGGAGAATCTCTGATAAATCTCTTGAGGCAACATAGGGGTAAGTGCACCAAGTTGTGGTGCCAAAAGGGGGTATAAGTGGACACCTTTTTCCTAGAATCTACAATTTCTAAACTTCAACAAGAATTAGAAGATAGTTACACTCAAAATTTTAAGATATGACAAAAACAAAAGTTGAAGTCCTTTCAATCTAGTTTCTAAACTACTAATTTTTTTTGAAAATGGTTTAGTTTTAGGTCCTCAAAAAAGGGGGCCACAAAAAGTGGTACTGTTTATTCCAAAAAAACATAACACAGTACAAAGTGTGGCTCCCCTAAAATTTTAACTTTATTTTTGAAATTCTTTAATCGCTCTAGTCAAAATTTACTTAACACTATGTAGTTTATCCCAGACTTTTCGGGTAATTTTATAACATGTTTTTTTTTATAATGAATTTTTTAACTAGACACATCCCAAAAATGTGAAATATTTGTGTGCTCCCCCTAGAAATAATTGAAAACTAATCTAAAATCAAAACTTTTTTTTTTCAAAGTGTGTAGAATGGAGTCTAGTTTCTAAAAAACTAAGTTGTTACAATATTTGATGAAGGAGCTAAAATCTATAGCCCAATTAGTACATGGTGGTTTTTGACAACATAATGAACATACATTCAAAAGAAATTATAGATGAAAGGCTTGAAATAGTTCAAATTAAAAATAAATTATATGTTTAGATTGCTAACACAGAGACCTACAACGTCATGTAACCTGATCTTATCAATATCCAACCACGAGGAATCTTGAAGGAGAGCACACAAAAAAAATCAATCATTTTTTGTATATTTGTTGGAAAAAAAATCTCATACCTATTTATAAACTCCAAACCTTTGGGTTGGATCTCCAAGGCAAAACCAAGCCTTAGGCTTGGTTTTAATGCAAAGCTTTCAATAGCACCTGCACCCTATAATGCACACACACTATAGCATGCACACGATATTGAAAGCATTTGAATTCTTAATAGTGTGTGCATGCTATAGTGCACATGTACTATTGAGACCTAAATAGTGCAAAGTTGCAAAGCAAGAGTGAGAGAGAGTAGGGGGGAGAATGGCTATGTGTGTGTGTGAGAGAGAAAGAGATAGAGAGAAAGTAGGGGATGGGAGAGAGAGGAAGTGAGAAAGGTTAGGGGTGGAAAAGAGGAAGTGAGAAAGAGTAGGGGTAGTAGAGAGAGTATGGGATGGGAGAGAGAGGAAGTGTGAGAGAGTAAGGGTGGTAGAGAGAGTACAAGATGGGAGAGAGAGGAAGTGTGAGAGAGTAGGGGTGATAGAGAGAGTACGGGATGGGTGAGAGGAGAAGTGTGAGAGAGAGTAGGGGTGGCAAAGAGAGAGTACAGGATGGGGGACAGAGATTGAAAGTAGGGGATGGGAGAGAGAGGAAGTGTGAGAGAGAGTATAAGGTGGGAGAGAGAGAGATTGAGAGTAGGGGATGGGGGAGAGAGAGAGTAGGTGATGGGAGACAAAGTGGGAGAGGGAGAGTGAGAGAGAGAGAGAGTAGGGAATGGGAGAGGGGGGAGACAGAGTAGCTTGAGAGAGAGTAGGGGATGGGAGAGGGAGTGGGAGAGGGAGAGAGAGGGGGAATGGAAATGTGTATAAGAGAGAAAGAGAGAGAGCATAGGGGATCTAGGAGAGAGTGTGAAAATGTGAGAAAGAGAGTAGAGAGGGAGAGAGTGAGAGTGAGAGTGAGAGAGAGAGAGTGAGAGTGAGAGTGAGAGTGAGAGTGAGAGAGAGAGTAGGTGGTCGGAGAGGGAGAGTGAGTGAGAGACAAAGTAGGGGATGGGAGAGGAGAGAGGGGAGATGGGTGTGTGTGTGTGTGTGAAAGAGAGAGAGTAGGGAATGAGAGAGGGGAGAGAGAGATAGAGAGAGAGTAGGGGATGGGAGAGAAAGAGAGTAGGCAAGGGAAGAGGGATTGGGAGAGGGAGAGAGAGGGGGGATGGGAGTGTGTGTAAGAGAGAAAGTAGGGGATGGGAGAGAGTATGAGAGTGTGAGAGAGAGTAGGGGTGGTAGAAAGAGTGAGATAGAGAGAGAGATAGTAGGTGGTGGGAGGGAGAGAGAGGGGGAATGTAAGTGTGTAAGAGATATAGAGTAGGGGATGGGAGAGAGTAGGTAGTGGGAGAGGGAGTGCGGGAGCGAGAGAGAGAGAGGGGGAATGGGAATGTGTATAAGAGAGATAGAATAGGGGATGGGAGAGAGTGTGAGAGTTTGAGAGAGAGTAGGGGTGGTAGAGAGAGCTCATACGGGATGGGGGAGAGAGAGTGAGAATGAGAGTAGGGGATGGGAGAGAGTGTGAGAGAGTAGGGGATGGAAGAGAGAGAATGAGAGTAGGGGATGGGAGAGAGATAGTAGGCGGTGCAAGAGGGAGTGAGAGAGGGGGGATGGGAGTGTGTGTGAAAAATCTAGAGAGTAGGGGATGGGAGAGGGGAGAGAGAGAGAAAGAGAGAGAGAGAGAGAGAGAGAGAGAGAGAGAGAGAGAGAGGATGGGAGTGTGTGTTTCTATGAAAGAGAGAGAGTAGGGGATGGGGGAGAGAGAGTAGGCGGTGGGAGAGGGAGTGGGAGAGGGAGAGAGAGGGGGGGGATGGGAATGTGTGTAAGAGAGACAGAGTAGGGGATGGGAGAGAGTAGGTGGTGGCAAAGAGAGCTCGTATGGGATGGGAGAGAGAGTGAGATTAGGAGATGGGAGAGTGTGAGAGAGAGTAGGGGATGGGAGAGAGAGAGTGAGAGTAAGGGATGGGAGAGAGAGAGTAGAGAGGGAGAGAGAGAACTTGAGAGAGAGATAGTAGGCGGTAGGAGAGGGAGAGGGAGAGAGATAGGGGGGATGGGAGTGTATGTGACAGATCTAGAGAGTAGGGGATGGGAGAGAAGAGAGTGGGGGGATAAGAGTGTGTGTGTCTGTGAAAGAGAGAGAGTAGGGGATGGAGGATAGAGAGTAGGTGGTGGGAGAGGGAGAGAGTGAGAGTAAAGGATGGGAGAGTGTGAGAGAGAGTGTGAGAGAGAGAGTAGGGAGAGGGAAATAGAGAGAGGGAGATGGGAGTGTGTGTGACAGATCTAGAGAGTAGGAGATGGGAGAGAAGAGAGAGAGGGGGATGGGAGTGTGTGTGTGTGTGTGTGTGTGTGTGTGTGTGTCTATGAAAGAGAGAGAGTAGGGGATGGGAGAGAGTGTGAGAGTGTGAGAGAGATTAGGGGGTGGCAGAGAGAGAGAGTACGAGATGGGAGAGACAGAGTGAAAGGATGGGAGAGAGTGAGAGAGAGAGTACAGGATGGGAGAGATAGAGTGAAAGAATGGGAGAGAGAGAGAGAGAGAGAGAGAGAGAGAGAGAGAGAGAGAGAGAGAGAGAGTATGGGATGGGAGAGACAGAGTGAAACGATGGGAGAGAGTGAGAGAGAAAGAGTAGCGGGTGATAGAGAGAGAGTACGGGATGGGAGAGACAAAGTGAAAGGATGGGAGAGAGTGAGAGAGAGAGTATGGGATGGGAGAGACAGAGTGAAAGGATGGGAAAGAGTGTGAGAGAGAGTAGGGAATGGGAGAGAGTGTGAGAGAGAGTTGGGGATGGGAGAGAGAGTAAGAGTAGGGGATGGGAGAGAGAGAACTTGAGAGAGAGAGAGATAGTAGGTGGTGGGAGAGAGAGGGATGGGAGTGTGTGTGAGAGATCTAGAGAGTAAGGGATGGGGAGAGAGAGGGGGATGGGAGTGTGCATATGTAAAAGAGAGAGTTTAGGGGATGGGAGAGGGGAGAGAGAGAGTAGCCTAAGAGAGAGAGAGAGAGAGTATTGGATGGGAGAGAGAGACTAGGTGGTGGGAGAGGGAGTGGGAGAGGGAGAGAGGGGGGATGGGAGTGTGTGTAAGAGAGAGTAGGGGATGGGAGAGAGTGTGAGAGAGAGTAGGAGGTGGCAGAGAGAGAGAATAGGATGGGAGAGAGAGAGTGAGAGTAGGGGGATGGGGGAGAGAGAGAGAGACAGATAATAGGCAATGGGAGAGGGAGGATGGGAGTGTGTGTGAGAGATTTAAAGAGTAGCGGATGGGAGAGGAGAGAGGATGAGAGAGGGAGAGAGAGTAGGTGATGGGATAGGGAGAGCGCGCGCGCGCGTGCGAGAGAGAGAGAGAGAGAGAGAGAGAGAGAGAGAGAGAGAGAGGAGGGGATGGGAGAGGGGAGAGAGAGTAGGGAGAGAAAGAGTAGGCAAGATAGAGAGTAGGGAGGATGGAGAGTGATGTGTTTTGACATAGTGCGTACGCACTATGTGAAATCACCTTAAAATGGTCAAAAAGTAACTTTGGGGCCCATTTCATCCATTCTCTACTTTTGGTCTATTATGCACTCTATTATTCTGATAGAAATCACGGGTTTCAACATAGCAAACACTATTTCAACACTTTTTGAAGCTAGCAAACACCAAATTCAATCATTGGATACACGATTTGAAGACTTTTTGAATATTCCTTGTATAGAAAAGGTTAGTGCAATCCATTTTAAATATTGTTTGTTGATATACAGATACAAATTTGATTATAATTTGACATGTTGTTTAATATATAGTGAATTCATTGAAAATTGTATGTTTGAATGAAATGTTATTTTGAAATGGTTAGAAATTTGACAAGTTTTTGATATATATTGTGTATTCATTCAAATAATTTATAATTTACACATTGTCAGTAATTCAAATGTTTGAATAATTTGACATGTAGAAATCATCATCATGCCAAGGAAGAAACCAAAAACTCAAACAAATGAAGATAGGGAGAGAGATTTGGAAATCAAAAGAGATAAAATGAAATTACTATGTGAACAAAGAAAATTGCAAAGCAATAATGAAGAATTGACTTTCGAAGAGGATCAAGAACCACTGGTACAAATAAACAAAGAGGAAGAATTGGAAAGACAAACAGAACGAATGAGACTATTACGCTCAAGAAGACAATTGAATTGTGAAGCTACACCATCTTCCAATGTTGGAGTCATATGATCCGCTACACAATCTTCCAGTGTTGGAGTCATATCATCCTCTCATGTTGAAGAGACACTAATTTGTAGATCCAACGATATACACACTCCATCATGTCATGTTGAAGGCACAACATCAACACATCAAGTAGGTGATATTCCATCTTTTGCATCTTATTGCCAAGGCACATAATCTTTGGTTCAAGGTATGCAATACACTCAACCTTATGTTGATGTTCAAAATGTTGAGGGAATTGAAGAGATTATAACACCTTCTAGAATTTGTTTTAGAAGACCAAAATATTTGATTGATATTGATACTAACATTTTGAAATCAATGTCTAACACGATTAGCAAGCATACTTGTCAAAGAAAAGTTAATCGTATGTGAAGATTATTTTTTGAAGAATTAAATATTACAAGTCAATGCCAATTATTTGTTGAAATGATGAGGAATTTGAAATTTAAGTCTATCATGAAGATTCTTGGGCTAAGAACGATGGACGATTCAAATGAAAAAAGCATTGTAAAGAATCTAATGAGTGCTTATGACAAAGTGGGTTCTAAATCATGCACCAAAGATAGTAATATCACAAGACGAGTACTTAAATCAACAATAGTAAGTAGCCAAATGAAGAAAGCTTGACTCATGAGAAAGATAACCAAAACATTAAAAATTGGTAGAGGTACTCTAAGGAGAGCCATGCTAAGGTGTGAGAGATTGGAAGATCCAACAAAAAATGAGTTATGGACATTTAGCGATAGACTACCGCAAAAGGATAAAGAAATTAGTAAAGCTTTGAAATCATTGATCAAAGATTTTTGAAAAAATAACACGTGTTTCCCTTAATCAAAGAGATGTTGTAAGAAGGAGGATTGGTAGCCAAAATCGTGACCCACATGATAAACATTTTTTGGACTCAACTCAAACACAATTTTTTGCAAAATTTATTGGTATGTATCCTCAAGTTCGAATAAGTCAAAGATTTTTTGAGATGGATAAACCTTTTTATGTGAAGATAAATCACACACGCACAACTTGTTATTGTAGGATACATATTGAATTTTCTAACCATTTTGATGTTTTAAGGCATATATGCGTGTTTTTGCATTCTCAGTTTGTTTTGTAGGATTGTGACATGAATGAGCCACCAAGATCTTCAAGGGAATTTATATCCAACATTTTATGTGAAATAGGGGACGGCCAACAATTTTACAAGACATCATGCTTGGATGGTACGATCTTATTTTGTGGTTCTTTGCAACTTTTATCAACTTGTCAACATATGGATAGTACACATGCCATTGGAAATGAAAGATTACTGAAAATTTAAGATAGTGGCATATGCTCTAAAAGATGGGAAACATGGTAAAAGATGTGATTTAGTCATTGAAAAGATTCCAGTATATGAGTTCATGAAGATTTTTTCGTGAAAAGATTATTTATGAGTATGCAAGGCATACCCATAGAGCTCAATGGTTGGATTTGTAATTCAAGTTGTGCAAGGATATGTTTTCATTGGATACCATTGTTTCAATTGTAGATTTCATAGAGAACTACACACTACAACCACAAAATGAGGTGCAAGCAAAGTATTATACTTCTCAACAGGTTTCCATATTTGTTCACATAACATTCATGCATTCACCTACAAGTACAGAGGATGATAGGAAGATTTTGAGGGAGTACCATTTTTACATCAGCGATGATCGATCACATTCTACGGAGTTCATAAATGGTTGGTTTCAACTATCTTATGGAGATTTGGCTAACAGGGGCATAACATATCACCATCACATTATCTAGTCAGACAATTGCGCATCTCATTTCAAGAATGCACAGATGTTCTATTGGTTGAGTAGGATGCATAGGTTGTGTAGAATTCAATATATGTGGAATTTCACAGAGGTTGGTCATGGAAAGGGAGAGCGAGATGGTGCAGGCACATGCATCAAAAGAGCCCTAGCTTGTGAAGAACTAGAGTACAAAGATGGAGCAATATTGATAGATGCAAAATCCATCATCCAATGGTGTAATGCAAAAATGGGTCCAAGTAAGGAAGGTGAGTCTACAATTCATAGATTTTTTTGGGTGATAGATAATACTAACATTGCACCATATCAGGATTGTTGCACACTAATAAGATCTAGTGAGTTACACTCTTTTAGAAGCTCTGATGCAGGTTCATGGAGTATCCACACACGAAAAATGGCATGCTATTGTCCATCATGTGCAGAGGAAAATTGGGATGATTGTGAGTCAACTAAAAGGGTGGACAAATGGGATATACAAGTTTTGGACCCAATTGACACCTATCGTCCCTCACAAGGATTGGAAATGGTAGAGATGGATTCGTCTATTGACTTTGACCACTTGTCAGATCTAGTGAAACTTGGTAATATATATTTATATATCTTTGTAATTTCAATATGTAATTTTATAACTTTTACCTAAGTATTTTTTGAATTAATGACTGCATTTTGTACATTTTTCATTGCAAGCCATGTTTTTGTTGTTATTGCACCTGAAGGCAAGGAAGAAGGGACAAATTATTATTTGTGTCATTGTGTCCAAGCCAAACAAAAATTGGATCACTCGGTTATAGATGGTGAAGGTTTAGAGTACCATGTCGGTGCGGTGGTTGTAACCGGCACATGGCTTAGATGATATTCTATGAAGAACCCTAACTTGTGGTTATTCGAGGATTGGCAAATAGAGAGGAAGATTCTTCATTACTCAAACCTTGTTGTCGCATTAAATGTCCACTTGATAAAATATGGTGGAAAACCACATAATAAGATTCTTTGGAAAGTTTGCGAGTTAGACCACGAGGCAATACTTGAGACATTAAAATGTCATGCAGATCCAGTTGGCTCATTAGATTGAATAGGGAGAGAGGGAGAGAGAGAGAAAGAGTGATCAATTGGATCCAAATACAATGTTGCAACCTCTTCCCCAAGACTATCCACGTGACTAAGGTGGACCGTATTGTTATGATGTGTAAGTGATGAGATTTAGTTTAAATCATAGATTTTATGTTTTGATTTGTTTAGAATCTAGATAAATTATTTGAATTTATATTAGATTCTTTAATGGGGCCCATTTTTAGATTAGTCGTTTGAATAAGTGAAAGTTTAGAATTTTTTGTTTAAATCAAAATGTAATGAATGAATATGAAAATTGTTGGAATGTGAATGCTTTGTGATGTAAAGTCATGATTGTGTGCTTGTAACCAAAAACTTCAAACTAGCGAAAGCAAGGATAAAATGGGAGAAGTTTTCAATACTCATCAAGCAAGGGTTGTCATACAACTCATAAAGCAAGGATTTGTACAAATGGATAATTCTTAATAAAAAACCAGATTCAATTTTTGTCATTCTCTAATTTTAGTGGCTTAATCTTATCTTAGATTTTTTACTGTGCTAATTCTTCATTTGCAGGTCACCAAAGAAGAGGGCTAATAAAGTCAAAGCACTAGTGATAAAGGGTGAGATGCCAAAATCATTTGTGAAATGGTATTATGAATTCACATCCTCAATATTTATTAGTGCTTTTTGTTCAAGTACCATTGTGTGTTAATCATCTTATGCCTGGAATTGCAAAGTATCACAATCATCAAAAAGTAAGAAGGAAAATAGGTCTCAATTTGATGATAATGGGGTAGTTATAGATATAGTTCTCTCTAAGGATAATGTTGATCAGTCGATGTATAGGTTGAGAGAACCAAAAGACTATTTAGGTCTACTTAAAAGAAATCAAACTTTTGATATTTTGGATATAAAATGTATATTAATGGATTTGACAAGAATTAAAAGTATACAAATAATCAATTTAGTCTTCCACAAAATGGTTCTTATATTAACAACTTTTACTATATTTATTGATTTTGTTTAAGCATTTAATGTGATTCAAGTGATGCGGGTATATATTGGGTAGGTTTAGTGTATGCTTTGAATAGTAAAGAACAAGTTCTAGAATCACCCTATAAGCTGATTGAATAGTAAAGAACTAGTTCTAGAATCACCCTATATTCTAAAACAAGTAAGAGAACCTAGAAATGATTTTTCCGTGATCATCACGAGATGACCATCTCAAAAGTGTTTATTGAGCTCATTTTCCTGGCTACAAGACTAATACTCTTAATTTTCTTCCAAACCATGTTTGTTTGTAATAGATACCCAAGAATACTTGCAGTCATTACATTCCAATTTGTTGGACTTTGACTAGTAAATTATTATCATAAAGTTGGAATGTTGGAAAGGGTTATTACTTGATTATGTATATTCATCCCATGTGTGTTCCATCAGGTTTGTACTATTGTAACATATTAAGATTTAATTTTGTGGATTTTTCCCTCATGTTGTACATGATACGTTTGTTCAAGTGACATATGATGAGGTTGTTTATACAATGTAATGATTGAGTTGAAGTGATTTATGAAGTAAAGGGCTATTTAATGTAGCTATTTAAATCATGCATATTTGATGGTCATTTCCCTCAATTTTTTAGTCCTTTTTCACAACATTATTTCTAACATGGTGTTAGTTGTTCAAGTTCATGAATGATCACAATATCCATGACTATACACAAGTGTGTGTGTTAGCTAACAAATGGAAAATTTGTGTTATCGATTGAGCTACTAGATCTTGTCATTTTCATTTTTTGCCTTGAGCAAATTCTTACACTTAGCCTAGCTACTATCTTTCAAAAAGTTCTTCCTTATCCTTATAAACATTGGATTTGAGTGTAGTTTCAATATTTGGTAGCTTATTATCAAGAGTAGTCATCTCATAGAAAAAAGGTCTTCCAGCCTAAGCTTCTCTTGAAACTTGTTTTATAGTTCTTAATTTCAAAATAGATATGAATTTTTCATTGCAACATATATGCAAAGATCTCATAATTTTACTCATGTTTATCATCATTGCTTAATGGTGTAGGGGCACCAAGGTCATTCTATGAAGATACACAAACACACCATGAAGGTCAGAGGAGTGAGTAGGACAAGGAGATATCTAGACAATTCAAATGGACAAGAATTAAAAGTTATAATGATTTTCATGACCAAACAATGTAATCAAATGTGTTTATTTTGTGATGTCCTCAAAGGACTGAAAGTCATACTTGTAATGTCATTAAAGGACCAAGAGTTTGTTTGTATTGCACTAATGTTGTCCAAAACCTAAGTTATGTTTACAAGAAGTTTAGAATGGGTAGGGGATAGGTCTAGGTATTAGAATAAGGGTTGAATATCAAATTAAATCCATTTTGTAATTTAAAAAATTCAAATATTTAAAAAAAAATGGCTATGATTACTTTTTATTATTAAAATAAAAATATTTAAATTCAAGTTTTCATCATTATATAACTCATGAAAGTCTTATTTAACCCTTGGTTAAGGCCTTTGCATATTTGGAGTTATTTTGAGTCATATGGAGTTTGTAGGTGTTTTTGGCAACTTGGATAACTTGTTTGCTTGAAGAAGTTTGGAAGTGGAGTTAGTGGTGCAAGAGCACCTAGGAGGACAAGTGAATCATTGAAGACATCAAGGACTAAGGAGGAGATCTTGACAACAAAGCTAATAAATTGGAATATTTTGAAGCCTATTATGGCCTTTTGTAATGAAAAATGCAATGTAAGCCGGAATAAATGTCCAAAAGGTCCTAATAGAGACCTTAGATCTAAAATGCAATGTAAATGGGCTAATAATTCCTTAGGAGTCTAGAAAGACTTATCAATAAGTTTAATCAAGTCATAGGATCAGTTGAAAGGTATAGTATTCATTAGGAGTCAGTTAGAGTCTTTTTGTTAAAAAGTTTCAAATTTGAAATAAGCCTAACGACTAGTTAGGATTATGGGCTTTTTAGGATTGTTATAATGTTTAATTAGTTGTAAAGGCTCACAACTGAATAGAGGAGGTTAGAATAGGAATTTATAAATCTTGGAGAGGCCTAGGATTTGAACAAGAAGAATAAGAGGGTCTTGTATGGAAATTCTAGATTTGAGTTAATAAAGCTAAGTTTTTCCTGTCATTTGCACTATTTCTTTGAATGATTTCATTGTATCTTCATTGACTATAGCATTCAACTCTTGTAGGGATGAATTAAGACTTTCATAAAATCATTTCATGGTTGTTTAAAGTGATCTTGAAGCATTAAAAGTCTCATTGTCTTGTTATTTACACTAACATTGTTGTAACAGTCCCAAGAAATTAACTGTTTTAAGGGGTTTTATGATGATTTGATCCATTCTTCAGGTATTTTCTTGTTGTTTCCTAGGGAATGGATCTATTATAACATGTTTCAAATGCTACTAACTGATTTGAGTGCAGGAAGAAACATTTAAGGGGTGATCACTATGACTAATAATGGGGAAAAGAGAGGCAAATGCTGCTACAAGTACACTAGTAGAAAATTTACCTTAATGAGGGTATGATTTTATGTTTGGATGAGTTAGGGCATGTCCTAAATATGGTTTTTAGTCTTTTAAAAAATCTTATAAGTGATTGGAAGTGGGAGAACCATAAAACCCTTGTTTTGCACCATTTAACGAGAGGGTTTGTTGAAAAGCGTGCCTAGAAGAGTCAACTTGGAAAAAAAACTATGGAATCATTAGTTTGGCATCAGAATAGCATAGTGTGGAAAGTTTGGAATTTTGGAGGTAATTTTAAAGCACACTTGCTTTGTAAAAGTTGCCTAATTAGGCCTAATTCTAAGACAAATTGCCCTGTTCTATACAATCTTTACAAAGGAGTGATATCTTGTTTTTAGATATGTTATACAAATTTGAAAAGGGTATCTAAAAAAAGTGTTTATTTTCTTGGTGTTTTGGAAATTTTGTGAGATAAGTCCAAAAAATAGTGTTTGCTGACCTAATAGAGAGAGCAGCCTAGTCAAGGGGGGTAACTTGGTTTGTGCATGAACTTGAGTTTTGGGGTTATAAAACCTATTGAAAAATGTCCATTTAAGTCTGTTAAAATATTTTGTGAGGTTGAAATAGATAGTTGAAGGTAGATTCCAAATTTGTGCATTTGAGTGCCTTTAAGAAGCCTAGTGAACCTTGTGCACCATTCAACTTTGTGAATTTATTATTGAAGTTTTGTTGTTACCTCCTTGGCTCAGCATCAGTTAGTCTTGTGGATCCAAAGGTGTGGAGTTTAGTGGGTTAAGCCTTTTGAATGATTATCCTCTGATAAAAGATTGAGTGGGTTGGGTCATTGTTTTAGTTACACTTAAGGAAGATGCATATAAAATTGGGTAGTTGTCTCTACTATCTCATACTCTTCCTAGGATCTCCCATAATTTCTCGATTATACCTATGCCTTTCTTTAACCTCATGGTTCCTATGTCCAACTACAGAGGATGGAATATCAACCTCTATATCTTCTTGATGCATTTCATGTTGCACTGGCTTTTCCATATTTTGTGAATCCTCACCACATGATCCTACTTTGTACTAGTAACTATACTTAAGATTCTTTCTACCTTATATATAGAATGATTCTTTCTCTCAACAACTCCATTCTACTATATATTATAAGGAATATTTCAATCTCTTTTGATTCCTTCTCTGGTATTCCCTTTGTACTAGATCAAGAACAACCTCAAATCTAGTATCACTCATTAGAAAAGATGCTTTTGTAAAATTCCCGAAAAAATATCCTTTACATGCATCATAATGATCTGTGCTGATCTCTAGAATACATGTCAGTATCTCTTGAAGAAATTTAAGTTATCCATGACAAATAAGGCCCATCCTCCTATTCCATATCTCTCTAAGATCTCTAGGATTAATTTTTACTCATGAGTGCCTTAGGAGTATACAGTTGCAACCTATAAAGGAAATCGCTCCTAACTCCAATATTTATGGGCAATATATCCAATCCTTATAATTAATTAGAACATGTGCCCCTCTAAAGAGTACATTATACCCTTTATCGTAAAAGGTAGATATAGAAATCATATTCCTACCTAAACTTGTAACATAAAACACACCGTGAAGTAAATTATCTTTCCATTCTCCCTCTAAAACTAAATAATCTATTTCATAATTGGTTTGAGTTTAGACAAGTTCCCATATAAATATGGAGACATGTTTCTTCCTCTTTATTAATGGATAGTACTCTCTAATTCATTTCATATGTTATACAATGACAATGACACCCAACTTCTACATTGTGATACAATGACAATGCTAATGGATCAGCATTAATTCATACAAATAGAAACTTAGAAAAGGGCCACACTATCTTTTCACATCTTTAGACACCTTTTAACCACTTCTTAGAGATTCCAAAAGATCAAACTCTGACTCTATTCCAGCACCAACTAACACCCACTTTGAGTCACAGACCTAATTGGCCAGATTAGGCTGGGGTACAAAGCAAGTATGAGTAAATGGGTTCATATACCTAACTCCACCCCTTTTAACTCTTCTTCACATCCAATTAATCCTCCTACACCCTTCAATTGGGTCAAATCAATCAATTTGAAAGTCTGAACCTTCTTTCTTCTTCAAATCTAGACTAGACATAATGCAATGTTCAGTTTAGGGCTTGCTGGTAAAAATAGGTAACCTACACCCACAGTTCTAAATCTATGTCATCTTGAAGTACCCTCTCCTAAATTTCATTCCCCAAAGTGGCATTGAAATCCCATGGTGGAATTGCATGTTAGGAGGCCATCTTGAAGAAACCCTCAAATTTAGGGTAAATCTAACCAACCTCTACAAAAACTGATGTAACTTTTATTCTAGATAAGTTAAAGACTTCAAAAAAAATGAAATGGAATGATAAATCAATCCTCTATCCAACCATACGAAAATTTTTCTACTACCAAATCGTACAAGCCATACAAAATTGAAACAACAGAGAAAAAGGCATAAATTCTAATTTGTATTCAATGTTTACTACTCATTGGTCAAGTTGATCATATATAAGTATGAATATATAGTATGATTGGATAGCTTTGTGAATCTTCTTTCTGTTGCACTTGGAATGAGGTTCTAATTCACTCTACAACTCAAGATATTCCCATTTTACCAACTGATGTCCTCATTTAGTGCCATTACCCAGGATTTCATCTATTTTCCCTCATATCTTGAGATTCCACCATGGGAAATTAATGACCCTTGGTGGAATCCGAGTTAGAAAAATGTGTTTTATGTTCCTTTTGGTTTTAGGTCAAAATAATGAGGCTAGAGAGAAAAACTTGATGCCCTAGGCATGCAAGATCTATGTGCATGCTAGAAATTTGTAGCAACATCTTCCATAACTCGCTACAAAGAAGGTTTCAAGGTTTGAAAATTAGTATGTGATCATATTACATGATCCCCCTCATGTTCCAATTTCTGGTTTGAATTTTTTCTCAAGGGGTAGGGTACTTCCTTTGTTAATGAATGCCTAATTGCCTACATTCCTAAGTGAGCCTTAAAAAAACTTAGTTGTTGCATACTTCTCTTGAGATCCCGAGGCTTTAGTATGTTGTATAAAACTCAAAAGGGTATCCAAATCAGTGATTCTTTTATTTGGGTTGTGAGGAGATGTTTGTGATTTTCCATGTTCAAGGCTACAAGCCTAGTCTTGAGTTTGTGAAGCAACTAGCCAATGAAAGTTGCATAGTTTGAATCTAATGTTGAATTCATGTTAGTTTGGACCTAAATAGACCCTTTCCATGCTTGGAATTCACCCCTGGTCATTATTTGTATTTGTGAGGTTTTGTGTCAAATATGCCTATGGGCCACTTTTTAGGCATAAAAATGAGCAATATAGGTGATTTTTCAAGGAAAATTTTTTTTTTATGTTTCTTAGAAGGTTATAAATGTCCTTAGGGTCATTAGGTTAAGTTTTAGGCATCTAGGAGTTAAGATGTCAAAAATTGCAAAAAATTGTAAAAGTTGTCAAAGCAAAATTACAAAAATGCTGACATTTTTGCAGGAGTTTGGGAATTGATGAAGGGATGAGCATTTGGAAATAAGTTATTTTACTATTTTTGAACCTTTTCTAAGTCATATAATTGGAATCAGGTGAAAAATGTAAAAATTGCACTTTTTGTGCAAAGTTGCATTGTTGAAAGTTGTAAAAGTTGCTCAAGTTTGCAACTTAGTGGAAAAAGGGTTGTGGGATCAAACTGTCTTCTCTGTAAGCTCTGAGTGGCTAGGTAAACCCTATCCCCAACCTCATCCTATCCCCTTTAGCACTCAAACATTCTTTGGCACGCCGAACCGGAACGTCCCTAAGGGTCACTAAATGCCATAGGGCTGCGATCTTTGATGGGGCATATCTCAGAGCTCGTGTGAGGTATGGATGTGATTATAGTTCCTATAGTATGGTGTTGTAGAGACCTACAATAACTTGTCTCACTTTTTGGAGATCACACTCCATTTTCATTTTACGATGCCATCTCGAGTGATGTTGAAACTTGCAGTGTTGACTAGTACAAAGTTGCCAACTACCAAATCTCTCTCACCTTTCATCGTGGGTTTGAATTGTCTACTTCATTAGCTTTGGGTGGCCGGGTAAACCCTATCCCCAACCTCGTCCTAGCCCTTTCAGTGCTCAAACGTTCTCGAGCATGCCAAATCGAAATGTCCCTAAGGGTCACTAAATGCCATAGGGATGCAATCTTTGATGAGGCATATCTCAGAGCTCATATGAGGTATGGATGTGATTCTAGTTCCTACAGGACGGTGTTGCAGAGACCTATAATAACCTTTCTCACTTTTTGGAGATCAGACTCTATTTTCATTTTATGATGCCATATTGGGTAATGCTAAAACTTGTAGTGTTGGCTAGTACAAAGTTGCCAACTACCAAATCTCTCTCACCTTTCGTCATGGGATTGAACTGTCTGCTCTGTTAGCTTCGGGTGGCTGGGTAAACCCTATACCCAACCTCATCCTATCCCCTTCAGTGCTTGAATGTTCTCAGGCATGCCAAACTAGAACGTCCCTAAGGGTCACTAAATGCCATAGGGCTATGATCTTTGATGGAGCATATCCCAGAGCTCGTGCGAGGTATGGATGCGATTCCAATTTTTATAAGACCGTGTTGCAGAGACCTACAATAACTCTCTCACTTTTTGTAGATCACACTCTATTTTCATTTTATGATGCCATCTTGGGTGATGCTGAAACTTGTAGTGTTGGCTAGTACAAAGTTGCCAATTGCCAAATCTCTCTCACCTTTCATCATGGGATCAAACTATCTACTCTGTTAGCTTTGAGTGCCCAGATAAACCCTATCCCCAACCTTTTCTTTTCCCCTTCAGCACTCAAACATTATTGGGCATGCCAAACTGAAATGTCCCTAAGGGTCACTAAATGCCATAGTGTTGCAATCTTTGACAGGGCATATCTCAGAGCTCGTGTGAGGTATCATGGATGTGATTCTAGTTCCTACAGGATGGTTTTGCAGAGACCTACAATAACCTCTCTCACTTTTTTTATATCACACTCCATTTTCATTTTACGATGCCATCTCGGGTGATGCTAAAACTTGTAGTGTTGGCCAGTACAAAGTTGCCAACTACCAAATCTCTCTCACCTTTCATCATGGGATCGAACTGTCTACTCTATTAGCTCTTGATGTCTAGGTAAACCCTATCCCCAACCTTGTCATGTCCCCTTCAGTGCTTGAATGTTCTCGGGCATGCCGAACCAGAACGTCCCTAAAGGTCACTAAATGCCATAGGGCTGCGATCTTTGACGAGGCATATCTCAGAGCTCGTGCGAGGTATGGATGCGATTCTAGTTCCTACAAGATGATGTTGTGGAGACCTACAATAACCTCTCTCACTTTGTGGCAATCACACTCCATTTTCATTTTACGATGCCATCTCGAGTGATGCTAAAATTTGTAGTGTTTGCCAGTAAAAAGTTGCCAACTGCCAAATCTCTCTCACCTTTTGTCATGGGATCGAATTGTTTTCTCTATTAGCTCCAAGTGGCTAGGTAAATGTGGTTAAATCAATTTGGTTGGGTAAATGTGCCAAAACTCTCTCACCTTTCGTATGTCTTTCTTGATGTGTTCCTAGATTCTTAATATTAATTTGAACTTAGTTGGCATGGTTGTAATGATATGTAGGCAGTACTTTACAAAGTGTTTAATAGTTATCTAATTTCAACTTATTATATGATGCAACTAAGTGCTGAATTAGTTATCATATATGGTATGCTATACTATTTAATTATTTTTTGAGAACTAATGCTTATCATCCATCCAAATTTAGTTGTTATAAAGATGAAAATGTTAGTGAATGACTTCTTGCTAATACTATTCTTCTATCAAATCCAGATTTCAACCCTTTCATGGATCTATAGGCTCAATCATGAGCCCATAGGATTGGCCAAGAGAAAACTGTGATTGTATATCAATTGATTACAAAATGTTCAGTTGAGGAAAAAATGTTGTAGTGATCAAGAAGAAAACTAGCCATGGAGAATCTAGTTATGAATTTTGATAAGAATGGAACTATTAAGGAATTGCATGATATATTAATCCATGGTGCAAGAAAAATTCTTAATGAGCATGGAATTGCTGCTACATCTATTAAATACATAAAGGAAGATATAGAAAACCTACTTAATAGAGAGATTGATCTAAAAGAAAAGGACATTTCAAAAGAAAATGGTTATCTTGGTGCCATCTAGGGTATGTCAATTACTCAAGATGAAGAGACAAAACCTACAGTTAATGGGAAAGAGTAGGAAGACCTTCTTGGACCCATGAAACAAGTTACAGATAATGAGGAAGAGCTAGGAAGGGGAAAGCGACAAAGGAAAGAAGTAACATATGCATGTGAACCTATGTTAGATGACGATGATGAATACTCACCATTTTCTAGTAGCTCAAGTAGTGACAGAAGCTCTTCAATACACATGTACACAAACACAAAAATTTCAGATAGAGAGGTAACAAGTGCTATAGAATTATCCTCTAAGCAATGTGAAGTGAAGCCTTAGATTGGATCATTATGCACTTCATTCCAGCACCACATATGTTCCAATTAGAAATGTTTATTCATCAATGCCCTTGCATTTACAGGACTTGGGAAGACAGGATACTCAAGTTGGGCATGATCCCTCAAAGTTTTTGTCAAAATATATTAATGATCTTAATAGAACAACAAAAATTTCATTGCCACCTTTGGTGAGGTAGTCTCACTCATTTTACAATGAAGGCCAACCGTCTACAATCCAAGGTTTTAATTAAGCTAACAAATGGAGAGCTTCTCAAGGTTCTCATTTGGGTGACCAACTACCAGGAGGTCCACGAATAGACCCGTTGATTTCCCACTCTTGGTGTTGGGAGGTCTTGGAACATCAAAACCCACTTTGTTACCTTGTGGGAAGGTCATTGCTGATCCAATAAGGGGAAGTCAAATTTTGATCTCCCTTAGGTGAGTGGAGTTTGTAACCTATTGGAAAGTTGTATTATCTGTGTTGTATTCATTTGAAAGTGAGTCATAACCCTTGTTTAGTCCTTGTGGAGTTAGGAGAATTTGGGT
The DNA here is from genome assembly GCA_028749045.1 of Cupressus sempervirens. Lineage (NCBI taxonomy): Eukaryota > Viridiplantae > Streptophyta > Pinopsida > Cupressales > Cupressaceae > Cupressus > Cupressus sempervirens. The sequence continues at coordinate 557,736,305 of CM053788.1, read as the reverse complement.
AGTAGGTTGATTTGTTTGGTGATTCCTTGTGCATACTCTACATCATCCCCTATCTTGAGTCCTTTCTATGACATGCAACAAAAATCTTACATAGTCTAATTCTAACTTTTTTAAATATTTAAATTGTTGAGTAACACTCTTCTCTCATAGAAATCTCAAAGTTGACTCAATTCATGTTTGTGCAATAATTTGTTATATGTTGGTAATACAATATATTAATTTGATAATATTTAAAATTAACCTGAATAATTAAATTTACAAATTTTTTACATAGAAAGAATAATTTATGACCATTGCATTATACTAAAATGAATCTAATCTACACATTAATCTAGGACACCTACATGGTTGATTATTGTTTGTATGAATAGAAAGTTGGTGTGGTTGAAGAATTTGACCTTGGATAACACAAGATAACATAACTCTTGTGATCTAGTGATCCCTCCCAAGGTATTTTCCATACCACTAATCCTCATAGAAAACTTAAGACATAAAATATATGGGTGAAATAGAGGGTAGGAGCACAGTTATAATGTAACTTTGTGCATTGGGTTGATATTATAAAGAGTAGGATTGGTACAATGTTGATTTGTAGGTAATACCATTATAGATCTTGCATTGTTACTGTGCTTATTGGGGCCTGTATTATATTATCAACTATTTTATCTAATGCTTAGTGTATTTTGAATTTGATTGCTTTGATTTGGAATAAACTGGTAGCAGATATTATTTTTGTTAAGGGAAGTGTTAGGTATATTGCAGTAATGGATTTCTTTCCAAGGCATTTGATCCTTTTGTGACTGCCTCAGAAACAAGTCAAGCTATCAAGGAGCGCCTCTTAAACTTTGTGAGATCGATCTTGACAGATAAAGTTTATTGTTGATCAATATTGTATCAAAAATTCAAACTAATTAGGTATTGATTAAACTTGATAAACAAATGACAGAGAAGGAAAAATTTAAACATGAACAAGATCATAAATCGTATGACGATGACATATTGGAAATGATTAACTTATGCTTAAACATTGATAAAGTTTATTGTTAATCAATATTCTATCAAAGTTTTGAATAGATCAGGTATTGAATTTAATGTCATACATGAACATATCTAATTTAATGTCATACATGAACAAACATATAATATAAAATGACAACCAATAATGTCATGTACATTAACAAACACATAATATATTATGATGACAATAATGACGTATATGAACAAACATATCATATATTAACCAATAATTTCATAAGTCAAATAATGTGATACATCAAATAAATGGCATACATCAAATGTGTATCGAATATGTTCACTGATGCCTATATATATACATGTCTATCAACTATATATTTTCCTTCCCACGAGGGGAAGGAAACAAATCTCTTGAGGTCTTCTATCATCGTGTGGAGGGAGATGGTGGAGATGATGGAGTCCTCCTGATGCTCTTCTCTAACTCGAGCTGATACAAAAAAAGTAGATATGAATCAATATTTATTATACATTTAAATCAAATATATGTACACACAAAATTAATTATTTTCTTACCGTTGTCAAATAGTCACTCTATAAGTCCACCTCGAAGGCTCGTGGACGATCAGGCGTAATGAGACCCAACAACAATTCAATCAATATAATCACTTATAAATAACATTAGAAATTTTGATACTAACTATTATAAACAACAACTAAAACCAAGAAAATTCTTTCATACCTCAGTCAATGGCTGTGAGCTAGCCATAGCTGCGGCCACTCCATGATCAATGAACTGTCAGAGATGAGGAGTGTCTGACGTCATGAGCTGCATGTCATACAATAGATGTTACATGTAACATGAAACATGAAACAAATATAATCAAATGAATTAAATTAACATGAAACAAATGTACCTGTATGTAGCTCGTACGATGTCTATGCTCTGAGTTCGTAGTAAATGTTAACAATCCTGTAGAGAACTGATGCACATGCATAATTTTTTTCGTCAATCCTTAATATGATTACTTAATAATATATGTATTAATTTAAATGATTAAATTGATACATACCTCTGGACTTGTGGACAGGACAAAAAATGGGGCCGAATGATCGCTGCTAGGATCGCCAACACTCTGACCCTGAATTTTGAATAATGTCAATAGATGCTAATTAATTAATCATTCACTATACATATGAAATGTGATAAAATTAGTAAATTATAATTGTAATTTACCTATGTGTCAATGCAAAATGTGTCGTTCAGGAACTGATCAGTGACAAGCCCATCATCCACACCATCTCCAACATGAATGCCAAATGTGCATAAGGATCCGCATGAAGTGCACATGTGACCATGACGTGCAGAAGGATCCCCTCAACTAATGGGCTTGTGCAATGGATGAGGATCTGCATCAAAGCATTAATGGTCCCTAGAGCGTTGGCCTCTACATGTTCCTTCACAACTGAAGGAATAGTCACATGCTTGCGTTGTGGCTTGGCCACAGGTGCCCTAACTACATTAGGGTCATGATGTGCTCCTGGCCTCTCAAATGATGACCCCCCACCTCTACCCTGAGAGTCTAATATATCAAAATAATTGGGGATCTCCCCAAGGACAAACTCACAATACAATTTCTTCAAAAAATACATAGGGACCTCGTGATTGTTGCAAGGAGGGGCATAAAAAACCATCCACCATCTATCCCAAAAATTATTTCTAATAGCATTGGGTATGCACCAATGGATGGGGAACTATTTAGTACCCTCTCTAATAGTATTTTGCTCACTGGGTTTTCTAAATAATGCACATATTCTACCTTTTGGTATTCCTTTTTTTTTTAACATCTTCATATGACAATTTATTTGAATAAAATCTTTTTTTTCATCCCTCTTAACCTACCAAACATCTAACTAACCACTAATTGAGGCTATCTGGGTCTTAATGGATTCGAGGGATGATGCCAATTAGGCCCTCATTGGATTGGTTTGTCCAGATTCTTTCAACCGACCAATGAGTCCTTCTAATTCAGTTTTGCCTCTCTCTATTGTGCCAAGCGGAGGTCTTGCAATTGGTTCAAGCTGCAAAATTTGTTGTTCTTCTTGGGGAGGGTTTTGGCTTTGATTTTCTTGAGGGTTTTGAGGTTGTTGGGGATTTTTTGGTTGATTATTGACATTTCTTGATAAAAAATCAATTGAAATCTAAATAAATAAATAAATCTAAATAAAAATTGTAAAAAACCTTACTAAACAATATAAAAAACCTACAAAACAATATGAAAAACATATCAAACAATGCAAAATGAAATTTAGATCACATACGGCATGGGTGTGGGCATGCTTGTGATCTTGAATTTCACCAACAAGGAGGCATATCGACAAGGTGGGTGGTGAAAATCTTTGTTTTGTCAATTCACATACGCGTTGCTGTCGGAAGAAAGTTAAAATTAGAGATAAAACAAATGGGCTATGGGTATGCAGCCCATTTATAAAATTTTACTTTTTTCAAAGCATGTATGCACTATAGTGCATACGCACTATAGCACGTGCACAATATGGCTCGGGTTACCCAAGCCATCATGCGTGCATGCTATAGCACATACACACTATTCAAAAATGGAAAAAAAAAAGGTTGTCACCTTTTTGGCACCACAACTCGATGCATATACTCATAGTCGAAGTACATGCTTTCTATTAAGGTTTTCTAGTTTGATATTTTTAATGGTGCACCTTGTAATGTCCTATATTATTTTTTTTTGCAACTTCTACAATGTGTTGTGTATTATTCTCTTTTATAAATCTATTCAGTTGTTGTATCGCATATGTTCTCAATGAATGACTTTTTCTGACTGTAATCTCAGTAGTGTTGCAAAGTGACCAGAAATAGGATTTATATCATGAAAGAGGATTGAGTATGCCTCTTCATGTATTGATTCATTGAAGTGTAGGTACTTTCTTTCTATTGTAATTGACCAAATGCATATTTGTATTTTTAACCACTTGGATAACTAATGAATGTAGAATATATCTCCCCACAGTCTGGCTTTTCCATTGTGTACATTTTGCTTTGCAGAAAGTTGCATTCTATGCAAATATGTTTCTGGATCATGTACTTGGTGTAGTTCGTATAGAGTTTATGGATGAATTTTTGTACTATATGAATGCAATGCTTCTGATTCACCTTCTTCTTTGCATTGTACAAAGTAATCAATGGTCCCATTTCTTAGCTCAAGTGATGTATATCTATAATTTAGTAAGAATTCCAAGGAGTCAAATAAGCAGTCTCCTATGTTGTACTTGAATGTTGGTACTCTGCATAGTCCTTCATTCTCTAGTGCAATGTCAATACTGCAAGTTCTATATTGACCTATTGGCTTTTAATACTATAGGTCTATAATTTCTATTTCATTTTTTTATCATTTTATGTTTCAAGAAGGACTAGTACCACCTTGGTTTTCTTGTCACTTGTATACTTGTGTAATGTTTCTTTTCTACATGCAAATATTTCTTTCCTGCATGACAAGATAAATCTTTTCAATATACTATTTTTAGTTATCTTGGATTATTTACTTTGATTTTTCTATTCTTTAAAATTACACTTGCCATAGAAAACTATACTAGACATTGCAATATTTAGTACCATTTATTCACAAGTATCTCGTATGGCACAATTCAACTTTCATAAAATGATTTAGATTTGGACTATGGTTGTCATGACAAGAAAATTGTACTTCCACATTGATATTTTATAGAGGAATAATTGCATAAACTACTTCACAATGATAAATGTTAGCCTGAAGACATGTAGGCAATACAAAAACTTATACTTCTTATCTCTTCAACTGTTTCATATTAGAAAAAGATACATTATGATACTAGACTAAAAAAACATAACAAGTTGCATCATTAGAATTCATTGATGAAATATTCAAAAAACAAAATGCTAATAGAAAACACTAGTGAATACAAAATTTGATAGTCCTCTTGTTCTTTGGTCATGTGTTCATGTTATCTTGATGCTTTTTTCACCTTTCCTCTTCACATCATCACCACAATATTAAACAGTCATCGATGAAATATTCAAAAAAGAAAAATGCTAATACAAAACATAAGTAGCGAATACAAAAATTGCTACTATTTTTTTCTCTGATCATGTCTCCATGTTATCTTTATGCTTTTCTCACCTTCTTTTCACATCTCCACATCAAATATGATATTTTGACTATGTCATCAAGCAATAGAAATAATGTTGATATTGCTCTATGTTTCTACCATTTGAATCATAAATTCAATGTCGAAGCTCAATGACATTATTATTACTTAGACCATGACATTCAAGACCTATATATTCTAATGTCACATGGAAACTAGAGAAGTCAAATGTGTCATGGTTAACACCATGCATGTCTATATTGTTAGAATTGGTAGAAAGATTGTTTAGAAGTGAAGGAACATTTTCATTGGGAATATTACTAGCATATTTTTCTATAATTGAATCCATGTTGAGAATTGTAGAATTCCATTTTTTGTGAGATAGGTGCATGGGGGAAACATCCTGTTGCAATAGCTGCAATAGGCATGAGTTTATCAAGTTTGAGGGATGTATATTCTGATAACTAATTTCAAAATTAGGTAGTCCAATTGCACTAGGATAAGTTGATTCAGCTAATGGATAGTGAATTTTTGTGTCACTTTTCAAAGAATACATGTTATCTATGCTAGTAGCATAAATGAAATTGATATATTCTTTCCATGAAAGATCTTGTACCATATTTCTATGAAAACTTTCAAGGATGTTAGGTTTCATGTGCATCATATTTAGAAAGTTTTGGTTCTCGGTGATAGGTATTGTATGACCAAAATGATCATTTTTATAGACCATTAACAATGGACCATTTCTTTCTATTTCTATTGGACATCATTCAACCTGAAGGGTCAATCCAAGTTTATCTTTCTCTAAGTGAGAGATACTTTTTTGTTTCATGTATCTTTGTATCTAGACACACAATATTTGTAATGGCTTTTTATCCTTTGAAGGAAATTACAGCCATATCATATGTGATAGTAGCTTCCTCTTTGGTATCAAATGTTCCTAGCCATTTTTGCTTTTGTTGTATAGGATTCCACACTTGTGCAACATAACGACCACTTGAACATTTCCAAATACCTCAATATGACTTTTCTTTTGGACAGATTTTAGATCATTGCAAAATAACATATATCCTTTGCTTTCTTCAACTTTTTTGAGACATTCTTGCAATTCAGACAGCTTCATGAATTTAGTTTTCTTCCTATTTAATCTCATTCTAGTTGAGATCTGAGTGCTTTGCACATTGCAAGGTTGATTATGAGGTGTACAGTTGACATGGCAAAAGCTGGTGTATGCATTACTGTCTTTCATTGACATGTTAGCCATATCATATGCAAAGGCTTCTTATTTTATTGTGTCAAATGTTCCTAGCCATTTTTGTCTTTATAGCTTGGGAAATATTATCTCTGCTAAAAATTGACCAGATGCTTTCTTACGAACACCCCTATATGTCTTCTCCATTTCTTCTTTTGTGTTTCTATATCACAATTAAACTTTTGTTAAGAAATATTTCAATACACACATATTTACATTACATTACAAATGACCAATCCTCTCAAACAAAAATTTCAATTATAAAGAAATGAAAATGATATGCAATTCCAAAAAATAGTAGCTAAAAAATGATTGTTGTCATATTCTTCATAATTATCTTTTTTCAATAGTTACTTGTAGCTTATCTCCATTATAAACATTATTTCCATACTATGACCAATCACAACACTACTAGCCAATAAATACTAAATGTTATTACTATTGTCATGACTAGTGACATTAGTATTATTGTATGTTGCTCGGTTACATACCAAATGCATACAATATGACTACTGTACTCATGATAATTAACATTACAAGCCATGGAGTATTCCTCATTGTGAAGAATACTATAAAATCTACCAATATTATCAAGATTAGTGTCATCCATGCTTTTGTTACAAGTTCATCATAGGTAGGCACATGCTCAGTTTTTTTCTTAGCCAACTTAGTCATCATGTTCTGTGGATATGCTCAATTCATTTCAAGGGGTCACCAATCTAGAGACAGTTCAAAAAGTGGAAAACAAATTCTTAGATTGTGGGTGGTCTCAACCTACAAATGCATATATGCATTCTAATCTATTCTATGAGGTTCTAATTGGAGATTTTGTAAGCTTGTCAAGAAGACAATACAATTAGTAAGTTTACATCTCTGAGATCTATTCAAGCACACTGTTTCTTTGACTTTTTTTGTTAGCAATCATTACTTTGAACACAGAAAATTATGCCAATAGAGATCTTATGAAATGCTAACATCGATCTTAAGGAAACAATACAAGGAAACAAGCAGATTTTGGAAACTTGTAACTTTGAATTATCTAGATTCTAATCAAATGTATAACTTTACTTACTATTTTTTTCTCCACTCAATTGCCAAGCTTGTGTATTTGATCCTTGTTGATTTTCCTAGTTTGCAATCAAAGTATCGTATTAAGAAAAGCGTAATCAAACCTTCACAAAATTATATGTAATTAATTAGGTCAAGTGATCTTATTCTACATATGCAAAAATAATCTATTGTGTAGCATAATCATTATGTACACATTAAACATAGTAGATCAAACTATTACTAGTTCTTAATAAACTTTGCAAAAACATGGTTAGCTAAACAAAGCTATCTACATGTTTGCAATAGTCAAAGTTCAAAACAACTTCTAATATATTATAAAGTGAGATGGAGATTACTAGATACATATTGTAGTACATTTGTTGAAGCCTAAAGGGATACTTCACTAAGAAGAAAATGACATAGAAATGATCGGATACATATTATACTATGTCATTGTGAAAAATATTATAGCTTTACATGCAAGTTGTGAACTTTCATTTGTAGTAAGCATAAGCTTATACATCATCACTATATTCTTATGGTGATTGTCATCTTGTAATCATTAATTCATCAATAAAGAAGGCACCATCTCCCAATATCCACTACAATATGAATGCCAAGTGGCTCAAAAATATTCTCAAATACAAACAAAAAATGACATGAGTAATGGTGCTTTATGGTCATAGCTACCAAGGCTCCTGTATCATTATCATATCATTGCCCAAGAATCTCTATATTGTCATATCTTATAATCCATTCAAGTAAAAAGGTTTGATATGTTACCACAAGGTTTATTATGGATAAAAGTGTTTCATCTTCAACAACCATGCTAAATGGTGATAGTTCATAGAATAATGTCTTGCATGCTAGATTGAAAATGGTTGTCAATTCTTCTACAATTTGATTTCCAAGATGGAAATGTCTTATGATATCTTCACAATGAGCTATGGTATGAGCTTCCATATATTCTTGCACTAGATGTCTTAAGTAAATTAATTCACCATTAGTCATGAATGGGGATAGAACACAAATTTGATTAGTGTTTAGCATTGGCTAAATGTCTCCCCATCCACCATATCTAAACATGACAACATGCTTATCATAAAAATATATTTCCAATATTTTTCTTTGGCATTCATTTGGAAGCTCTAGAAGTTTTTCAAGAATACTAGATTTTGGACTTTTAAAGAAGTGATCTGTATTGTGATCTAACAAAACAAATGCATCAAGAAAATCCATACTTGTGTAATATGGAGATGAGAAACCTGTTTGCAATGAGGAACATTTCTTAGAATTTATCGAGCATCAATTAGTTCTAAGATATATCTTCAACTTAGTGTTATTCTTTCATCGATATGATTTTTATGGAAATAATCATACAAATTTCATTAATATGAATAATTCCATACATATTATTCAATAAATGTTCAATGGATGGCTATCAATTACAATGTTTAATTTTGCATCAATGCATTCCACTATTCATTGCATCTTAATAGTATAATTAGTATTCAAGTTCTAAAGTTCTCTATAGTAATTATAGTATCCTAAGTTTACAACTAATTACATTCATAGAAAAGTCAGAAGAGACATTACTTTCATAATATTTTTATTCATATATTGATACAATACTCATATTGCTTGTACATACTTGTTCATTGATAGAATAAAGTGCCCAGATAGAGCACCTAGTCTCCATAGTATTATCCATACTTTGTAGATACATGTAGCAATAAGCAAAGGACAATAGTCTCTGTGCTATTTTTCACACTTCATACATACATGTAACCATAGGAAAAGGACGATGTGATAACTAGGACATTAGTGCTTTCAATTTATGAGTAGAAGTCAATTTATAGTACTACTAGATAATCAAATAGTTCATGAAGAGCTTGCAGTTGAAAGAGTTGGAGTAGTCAAATTTGTCGTTGGAGCAGTCAAATCTACTTCAGTTTGGAGTTGTTTCTCACTTGGATGCTTTTGTTCACATGGAACACTAGTTCCCTTGGGTAGATCTATGTACAAAGACATGAATACATTGTACACATTTTTTAATCTTATCACAAGATGTTCACCGAACAGAGCAGCTTGTGCAGTTAATGCATGGACTAGAACAAGATCACATTCACTAGTAATAGCTAGATGCACAACACTATAAACACATGACACAACCTCTCATTCTTCAAGTGCTTTATGAGAAAAAGAGGCCACCAGCTATAGATGCATGTTGAGTTCCTCGATATGCACAAATTGCTTCATGGTACCCTATTGGTGGCACAAAGTACTCTTGTACATAAGCATTTGCTAGTTTCTCAACAACTATTGCTTCTTGTACCAAGTCCATACAATTCGACAAGAATTGTGAAATAATATAAACATAGAAGATTGTTCCTAAAGATTTTTTTAGAAAGTCTTTGCCTATCAGTGTCCTTAGAGATTGCTCGACACATGAACAGTCAATTATGAAGACATGTTGCATTGTAGTTGATTCAATTAGTCCTATAATGGGAAAGTCTCACTGTGGCCTTAGAATACATACTTGCTTATCCATTTTCAAGTTGTAAAGTTTGTTATCAACTTTCCAATCGTCAGATTCTACAGTCCTTGTAATTTATAAAGCTAGTTATATGAGTCACTAGTATAATTCTCCTAGTAGAGGAAGTAATTGCTCAAGATTTTGAAAAACATGTTGCAAGTATTATCTATAGCACAAGTTTTCATAATTGAAAAGAAGAATCAAGAAGATGCATAAGTTACTGAATAGGGAAACATTCTAGGAATATGGTTGGAGAGTGGTGAAATAAAAATTATACATTTTTATGATTTTTGGTGAGTACTCGAGTCATTTTGAGCTAAGGAAGTTTGGGTTTTAATACCAACTCAAAACACTATCCTAACCAAATGCACATATATCACTAGTAAATTTGGACCCAATTTTCAACCAATTTTGTTCAAATTTTGACCAAGGTTCGTCCCTATTTTTCTCGTCAAAATTTTAACCAAATTGCAGGTTGGTCAAAATTTCAACAAATGTGTTCATCAAAATTTTGACCAACCTATAATTTGGTCAAAATTTTGATGAGAAAAATAGTGACGAACCTTGGTCAAAAATTGTACACAAATGTAATAGTGTATATATTTACCTTAAATACACAAGGTAGAGGATTGGCAACAGAACCATAAAAATGGATAGGTAAAAACTATAAAATTGTAACTTCAGAACATGGGCATGTTTAAGAAAATTACAAATTGTTTCCAATGCAATTAGTGGACAAACAAAATTATTATGGAATTTTAGCATTCTAAGCTCATCATGTGTGCTATGTCAGGATCATTGGAAATAAATCAGGCATTACATACCATATTGAAAATTTAAAAATATGCATATTATGTTGTGTAGATGTTCTTTTCATAGCCACAATTACATGGAGTGGAGTAATAAAACAACCTTTTACAATTACATCTAGGGTCTAATTGGGTAATAAATCAAGTATTTTAGCAAAATATATATAAGAGTTAAGACAAATAGGTAACTGACAAATTGACAATTGACACAAGGGGGGTAATATATGTGTGTAGATATTTTAATATGTCGTTCAATTTGATTTTCTTGAGATGATTGATGTATTGTGCATAATGTAACTAAGCCTAAGATCTGACGCTGTAAATTGTTGTGACTATTCAGACAATTGTTCTCTTCATTTCTATTTATCTAAGGGACAAAATTGTAGTTGTGATTTTGTTTGATTGGTGTGATCAGTGATGTGCCTTTTCCCCACAAAATTATAATCTTCTATTTCCACCAAGTTGTTCAACTTATGCTCTGAACAATGTAGATTTTGGAAGTACCTCTAGGGATGTTTTGTTACAAGAGGAGTGAAGTAATGGAATCAATGTGGATTTTTGGAAGTACCTCTGGAATTTTTATAAGGGAAGTATGAAATTTACAAGTCTCAAAGTAAAAGTTCATTTCTAATTTCACAAGATGAAAGAATGAAAGACACTGCTCAGCATAGTAAAAGTTCATTTCTAATATTTGTAAAGACTAGAAAGTAAATGCCAAGGATTACTAAGGAAGTGAGGAATATTGTAGGGAAAAAAGAAGAACAATATTGAGCTAGATATAAAAACAGAAAGGAAAAGGAAAAATAGTTTTAGGACCATAAGCAAATGAATTGTATCCATCATGGAAGACAATAATGGAGAGCATCTTGAAATTTTAAATAGGAACTTAGACGTTGCCTCTGATAATTCACACCCTTAAAATTGAATCTCTCAAAAGAAAAAAGAAAAACCTTTTACATTCATTCAACATTTGAATAAAATCCAATGATCATCAATTGGCATCTGATGCAGGCAAATGAATGATGAAGTATTTGATTTTCACTATTTAATTTGTGGTTTTTATATGATTCATGTTGCTTTTTGGTTTCACTTTCATTTTCTTGGCTTCAACTTTGAATACGCTCAACACAGGTGAGAAGACTTTTATTAAGCATATATCAAATGCAAATATGACTAATTAGGCATATATCAAATAAAAATATGAAAAAAGATACATTTTTGTGAGTTCTAATTTGAAAATTAGTTGGAATCCAAATTGAAATGGATTTATACATATATAAATGGTCCCTATTCATCTAAAGACATGGATGATCATTACAACACGCAAAAGCATAGATTTTTAAAAACTCAAGTTACAGGAAAGGAATGAGAAACAATGTAGAGTAGCTTCTGTAGAGAGTCCAAAGATCATCCAACAAACCATATTTTTTTTTCTCTTTAAATCTCTTGTGCTAACCAAAAAATTTTGATCTCTATCTATTGACTAGCCAAGATTATATAAGCATCTCATTAAATGAGACTTTTTTTGTTGTGCTTAACTTTTAGATATGTTAGAAAGGTCATGTACTACGCTAGTCTTTGGAAACAGATGATTTGGGGGAAAATAGAGGAGGAGACCATTCTATTTGAAGGTTGTTTGCTATAGAAAGGCTCAAGAAGTTTTACTTCCAAAGAATCAAAGACAAACACAATGTAGATTCTCTTTATTAAAGAGAGATGTAAAGTTTAAAGAACCATATATTACCTGCACCACTTCCACTTTGTTTGCTCTGTTGAGTGGGTACTGTGAAAGTAGCAATTGTTAGCAGCAATCTAAATTGGGTGGAATTTAATGTATCACCTTAGCATTCTGCATAAATTATGTTGCCTAAAAGACAATCAAAATGAGTTAGTAGCTTCATGAAACCATCTGAATTCAAAGCCATTGATGCTTCTAGTAGTCACTTGGTGGATGAATTATGCAATTAAGACTGGAATGTACATCTTAAAAATGTATTTTTTTGTTCAAACTAATCTAATAGGTTGCATATTATCTTATGATAGGGTTCACTTTTGACTAGCTAATGGTGGTAATCTCCAGGCTTCCTACCCTTGCAAACAAAATATGCTAAGATTGAAGTACAATATCTTATAAATGGTGGATTATTGATTGGTTAATGACGGTGGTTGTTAGGTGCTCTGCACCGTATAAATAAAAATTAATAAGAATAAATTTTCAGTAGTATGATATTGTAAACATTCACAATATACTCCCAACAAATTTGTAGATAGAATAAAAAATCTTGTGTTACTGGCTACAAGCCTGTTACTGTATAACTTTTGTATCCTCTAGAAAATGATATACTCTTTCATTTAAACCTTATGTCCATAAAACTTGGAGATCTTTCTAATGGCAAATAGTCATGAGCCATAATGTTCCAGTGGCAACAATCGCAAACATACTAGAATCACAATAAGCTACTAGCAATGCTATGTTAGTTCATTGAGTTTGGCTTTATGCCCTCTTTTAGGGGAGTTTCTCCAACAATTTGACAAGATCCATGTTTGATTGTGTTTTGGTAAACTCTTGAACTATTTTGTGGATTAAATTATAGAAATCATTGGGAATATGCATCTGAAGGTTACCGAGGTTCATTCTACAACAGCCAAGCTCATATATTTAAAAAGTTTCAAGGCTTTTTCTAACAAGATCCTCTATATCACCTACTTTTGAACTACTTTTGTGCAACACATTATTCTTCAACAATTTGGGTGGCTGGGACAGTTGGGATGGAGATGATAATTCAAGTTTGGGAGGATGGTGACATGGCCTTTGAAATGGTCAAGAAAATGGTGAGTTTGAATCTCTCCCCCAAGCAACACAAAGACAACACATTTACATAAACAACACTAAACATCAAAAACCCTAATCACAAACTATACTCAAATTCCCAATATAGTTTTTCACAATAATTAAAAGCCATATTTCAAGCACATTATATTGTTCTAAATTTTATTCGTGAACAAAATTATTGTGATCTAAAATATATGCACAGATCTTTGCAAAAAAAAAAATCAATTCTTTTACAACAAACTTGATTCTACACAATAGATCATAGATCTCAAATTTTGAAACAAAAAACTCAATTTTTTTACAACAAAATCAATTCTAAACAATAGATTTGGACAAGCTTCCATAGATAGATTTCATGTAAATATGATGATAACAAAAAATAATACAACTACAACACAATATGTTCTAAACAATAGATCTAGACAAGCTTCCATAAATAGATTCCATGTAAATATGATGATCACAAAAAATAATACAACTAGAACACAATATAATCTCAAATAAAAAGAATAGAAAACTCTCAGAGATACCTTGTACTCCAGTAGGAAGAGACGAAAAACTTTTAGAAATGTGAATTAAAAACAATCAACCAATTCTATAAATAAGGAAACAACAATTGTAGAGGATTCCATAATCAATGCTCACATAGGACAAATGTTGACCTCAAAATAATTTATAAGCCACAACTATAAAGAAAAATATCCCCTAGCATCTTTTCCAAGCAAACTTATGCAGCACAACAATAATAAATGACAAGAAATGTCATCTCTCTAATTGATTATCTTGTTATCTTGTTTTGTTTGTTTGTGTTGATTTTTTATAAATGGAATAAATGAACGTATTTTTATGCAATTTGATTGGCCTATGTGTGCTACAGCTATGAGTTTGAAAGTTTTTCATTTTATTTTTTGCACACAAAATAATTTTTTTCTCTTTTTCCAAACTTTAGATATCAATACTACAAATAATAATGAATGAAACATATTGTGAAACATTTATAGATTGTGGTTACGGTTGTATTCCATTTCTAAAAAATCAACACAAACAAACAAAACAAGACAACATGATAAGCAATTAGAAAGATGACATTTCTTGTCTAGAAGAAGAATTGCATGATGGATGATGTAGATCTTGAATGCTTGAAGAATGGAGATGGATACCTTGATTGCATGCTTGAAAACTCCTTGAATGTACTTGCTTTATTTCTTGAGCATGGATTCCTTACATGAATCATGGATCTTCAAATGAAGTGAAGAGGTCTCCTTTTATGTTGATTTTGGGATCAAAATCGAAAGGGTCGACTACATAAGGTGGGAGAAAAGATAAGATTTTGCATCACGCTCGAGAAGGAATCACAATTGGGTTCCTAGGTAAAGGTCAACCTCATCCCTTACCCCAAAGGTAAAGGTTGACCTCACCCCTTCCCAGGATACAGGTTGACCTTGACCTCTACCTGGAGGTGCATACCCTTGGGTCCAGGGAATGTCGTTAATTAGAGAAAAATGATGACATATGCCATTAAAATGGCCAATAATGCTTTTAAAGCATGATTTTTGTTATTGAGAGTATAAATAAATAATCATGCATTGAAATTGATGTCAACTTATATGTTTTGAGCAAGATTGGGAAGGAGTAAATGACCTTGATTTAAGTGATAAAATGCCATAGGTCCTAATATACTAAACCATACTAAGAAGGGCTACAAGGTCTTATAAAGAAAGTGTATACTTTTTAAGACAATAGATAAGAAAATGTGTGTCTTGCTCACCCTAAATGGCATTAACACAATCATGGGCTAGCACATAACCATAAGCGCATGTGTGTGTGATCATCAAATAGTAATAATTAGAAAGATAAATATTTGTAAGAATCATATCAATGGCCTTGTATCTATCTAAAGCTTAAATCATCTAACATCGTCATAATCAAGTCTGATATCATTAAAACATAATAAATAATCTATCGCAATGACCAATATCCTAAGAAATCCTAACCACACACACCAAGGTCTTGAAAGGTTCTTAAAACATAAGTAGAGCTATAAAAACATGGAAAGGGTACCACAACCACAAGAAATATACCTGTCAAAAATCAATATGTCTATCCATTATGGCAGCATCAGGTATCACAATAAGAAATCATTATGAATAAGCTACAAGGGTAGATTGAATAAGCACCTCTATTCATACACCTAGTTCCATTCACACTCATAAATGTAGAAAGGAAAATCTAATAAACTTAATTCATTGGCATCTAAGTATAAATTTGAGGTTGCAATGCCTTCTTGATTGGATTAAGGCTACAGAGGTATTATAGGACACCTTGGAAGAGATAAAATGGGAGATGAGAATGAAATATTTGTAACAACAAAGAAGTGGATGCAAAAATGAACATAGTGTTGAGATAGAGTTTCTAGTAATGGATGACAATTTAGCTTTAGATGAAGAACTTGATGAAAAGTAGAGTTTCATGAGGAAGAGGTCAAGAGGGCTGAGCATTTGTTCTGTGTAACAATAATTAAGAAATTTATAACAAAAGTAACCAAAGAGATGAATGAAAATAAAAGAGAGAGAGCACAATTATGATAGGGTTGTCATTTGGTTGATTAAGGAAAATGATATAATGGAGGAGGAAAAACCTAGCAGGTTGAGGTAGTGGAAGAGGAAGAAGTTAAGGAAAAAGAGGTTTATGAGGGTCTAATATTTGATATAGGACTGAAAGAGTGTAGTATGTCCCTTTAAGAGGAGTTCATGAAGATTAAAGAGTTAATTGCATAGATTGAAGATGTAGTTGAGAAACTCAAGGAAGTTGACAATGCAGTAAGGGCCCATTTGGTTGCAAGCATAGGAATGGCTATTCCAATAACAACTATTTTTTGGAATGGACATAAGTTCATTTTAGAGGCAAAATGGGAAGATGTATTCCTATTCCCTATTGCAATTGGTGCACCAAATGGAAATTAGAAAACATATTCCTAATTTCCTATTCCTATCCAACAACCAAACATGCCCTAAGAGATAAAGAAAAATAAAATGTTACAGTAGTAGAGGTCAAAGAGGATGCTACAATGGAGGTAATCGTTGATTTTATTAAGTCTAGTGAAAAAAGAGATAAAAATAAAGATGTGACTACAATAACAAAATGTGAAAAAGTTGTAGATAATAAAGATGAGCATGTAATGGTTATTGGAGTGGTCAAATAAAGGTTCCAACTCTCACAGTTCCACTATCAGTGTTCGTGTAAATCCTAAAAAAATAGGAGTATGTAATTGAGCCATCATTTTGGTGAACTAGGAGGTGTAAATTGGCTAGATGAATGTAATTGTAATTTAGAGTATTCTAGAAAAATAATCAGGTTAAAAGGCCCCACGGTTTGAAAGTTATTGCAATTTTTCGAGTTGTGGAGACCTCTTAAGAATGCTTCAAAGTCAGTTAGGAGCATTAAATGACCTTGAAAAGGGCTAAAAAATGGGGGATGAGTGAAGCTGGTCCATAGTGCTATAGAGCGCTTCGAGAGCTTTTCAAAAATGTAAACGGTTCGTCAATCGGAGCTACGGTTCAAAAGTTATGCCTCCCGAAAGTTCGATTACCGTTTCTGGATTCTTCTAGATTTGCATCAACTTCTAACGTAGCTTCTGGAACCTTCTATTTGGTCGGTGGATGCCTATTAGCACTTTCTAGAATGTACTCCTAGTCCTTAACCCTCCAGGGTCTATTTAAGGAGATTTTTGGCATTGTAAAAGGCAGTTCGGAGTGGAGTTTGAGAGGAGGTACTGAAAGGAGAAATTATCTCCACATTTATGCTATTGTAAGCCCTTAGGGCATGTTTTGAAGTTTATTTTCTCTGTACTGAATGTACTAGCTTATTTTTTAGTTAATACAATTTCCCTTTTCTGTTGTGTCCATTTTTTTCTTGGGTTGTGTCCCCATCAAGTGGTATCAGAGCTGGTTTTCCTGAGTGTGTAGACAGAGCGCCGACTGTGAGGCAGTTTGCACCAAGACTGTGTGGTTGTGGGTCTGAGTTAAGAAGATGCCTCCATGAAGAGAGCATGGCGAAAAGGCCAGAGCTATTAATCCTAAGGAGGTTAGAGCCCTCCAAAGGCAGGTACAAGCATTACAGGAGGATCTCCGTAGAGGAGCAACTGTGGCCACAGGTGATGAAAGTGAAGATGACAACAAAGAAGATGAAATTGGCCCAGAAGGGGAATTTGATGGGGAAGTTCTGAATCATGCAGAGGAAAGGCTTTTTAGGACCATTACTAAGTTTGGGAAAAGACCTACAATTGAAGTGGGTGTATCTTCAGGAAATCTGAAACTAGATGAGTTGATCAATTAGATCAATGAACTGGAAGAATACTTTGAGTATGAGGATATCAAGGACCTAGATAGGGTTAAGTTTGCAAAGGCCAAACTGAAAGGCCATGCCCAAATCTAGTGGCAAGAGGTCCAATTGGAAAGAAACAGAAGAGGAAAGGAGAAGATCACAAGATGGGATCGCATGGTGGACAAATTGAAGAAGCAGTTCATTCCTATGGACTACGAGCTTGATTTGTTTAAGAAGATGTATGGGTTGAAGCAAGCAGGAAGATCAGTCCAAGAATATACAGAGGAATTTTATCGACTCTTGATTAGAGCGGGGCATGCAGAAGCAAATAAGGAGAAGGTTGCTCGTTATATTAGTGGGTTACGACCTAGCATCCAGGAGGAATTAAGTCTGGTAAGAATGACCAGCGTTGAAGAGGCATACCAATTTGCCCTACGAGTTGAAGAGAAGCTGAATAAAAGGTTTGAAGGAAGACAAAGAGGGTGCGGTCAAGGAGGAAGGGGAAGCGGTAGATCATATGGAGGCCACAATGAAACCCAAAAGAAAAATGAAGATGTGGGTACTAGCAGGAACCAGAGGAATGAGGGTTTCAACCGCTCCCATGATCAAGACTTTGGAAATCAGAGAGGAAGAAGTAGAGGATGTGGACAAGGAAGAGGAGGCTTCCGTGGTACCTATTTCCATTGCAATGAAGAAGGTCATCGTGTCTTTGAATGCCCTCAACAACAAGGAAGGACAGATAGGAGAGCTGAGGGCCAAGCTAGGGTTTCTCATGTGGATGAGGATGCACAATCATCACATTCAGAGGATGCAGAAAGAGGAGGGACCTTGGTAAATGAAAGAGTCCTACTAAGTGGTGAGATTGAACCAGGACAACGAAGGAGTTTGTTCTGTACCAGATGCAAGTGTGAGAATAAATGTTGTGACATGATCATTGATGGTGGTAGCACTGATAACTTGGTATTAGAAGAGATGGTCTCTAAGTTGAAGCTCAAGAGGGAGAAACATCCCTAGCCCTACCGGATTGCTTGGGTAAAAGATGATCATAAGGTCCTGGTAAGTGAACAATGTTTAGTGAAATTCAAAATTGGGAGTTACCATGATGAAGTTCTCTGTGATGTTATTTCGATGGATGTTTGCCATCTATTGTTGGGTAGACCATGGCAGTTTGATAGACATGAGGTACATGATGGGCATGCAAACACATACTCACTGAAAAAGGATGGAGTTCGCCACAAATTGAAGCCCATGAAAAAAGAAGGTGAAAAGGTATGTAGCAGTGTTAGGATTTGTCTTGTTGATAGAAGGATGTTTTTAGATGGCATGAAACATTAGTATATGTGCTATGCTTTGATTCCTAGGAAAGATAAAGAAGGTAGTAGTGAAATACCACTTGAAGTTTCAGATTTACTAGGGGAATTTGGAGATATTATCTTTGCTAATGTTCCAGATGGATTGCCACCAGTGAGGCAAATCAGTCATTAGATATATCTGATTCCAGGAGCTAGTTTGCCTAACAAGGCTGCTCACAGGATGACTCCTACTGAAATAGAGGAGCTAAATAGACAGGTTCAGGAGTTGTTGAGGAAGGGCTTGATTTGAGAGAGCATGAGTCCATGTGCAGTACCTACAGTACTCGCACCAAAGAAGGATGGAGAGTGGAGGATGTGTACAGATTCTCGAGCTATAAATAGGATAACCATCAAGTAACAGTTTCCTTTGCAAAGGATGGATGATCTTATGGACTGCTTGAGTGGAGCTCAGTACTTCACAAAGATAGATCTGAAGAGTGGTTATCACCAAATACGGATTCAAGAAGGAGATGAGTGGAAAACAACCTTCAAGACCAAGGAGGGTCTTTATGAGTGGTTAGTCATGCCCTTTGGATTGACGAACGCCCCAAGCACCTTCATGCGGCTCATGAATGAGGTACTTAAGAAGTTCTTGGGAAAATTTGTTATTGTTTATTTGGATGATATTTTAATTTTTAGAAAGACTTTGGAAGAAAATTTATTGCATATTCGTAGTGTCCTTGAAAGGCTAAGGGAAGAGAAACTGTTAATTAATTTGAAGAAGTGTATCTTTGCAAAAATGGAGTTAGTCTATTTGGGGTTTTTTATATCACCTGAAGGTCTCAAAATGGATCCAGAGAAAGTAAAAGCCATCTTGGAATGGCCTACTCCAAGGTCTGCTACTGAGGTAAGATCATTTCATAGTCTGGTTAGTTTTTACAGGAAGTTTATTAAGAATTTCAGTGGCATATGTGCACGCCTAACTTATACAATAAGAGGGGATTAAAAAGAGTTCAAATGGACTACAGCAGCTGCGAGAAGTTTTGAATTTCTGAAGAAGAAGGTGACAAAACAACCTGTGTTGGCACTTCTAGATTTTAGAAAGGTTTTCCAGGTGGATTATGATGCTAGTGGCAGCGCTATTGGGGCTTTATTAAGCCAAGAAGGTAAGCCTATTGCATATTTTAGTGAAAAATTGAATGATGCAAAGAAGAAGTATTTTGTTTATGATCAAGAGTTCTATACAATAGTTCAGGCCTTAAAGAAATGGAGGCATTATTTATTGCCAAAGGAATTTTTTTGTACACTGATCATCAGGCATTACAGTACCTAAATAGCCAAGGTAAATTGAATCAGAGGCATATGAAATGGGTAGAGTTCTTGCAGAGTTATACATTTTTGTTAAAGCATAGAAGTGGAAAATCTAACAGGGTTGCAGATGCACTAAGTAAGAGACAGTTGTTGCTTATAGTAATGTAGGTTGAAGTAGTTGGGTTTGATGAACTCAAAAAATTGTACCCCGAGGATCCTGATTTTGCTGAAGCATGGAAAGCTTGTAAAGAACCTGTTGTTGTAGATAGAACCAAGTGGTTATACTATTTGATTCAGGATAGCATGTTGTTCAAGGGTAGTCAATTGTGCATTCCAAGGAGTTCCATGAGGGAAAATCTAATGAAGGAGAAACACAGTGGAGGGATGGCAGGACATTTTGGTCTAGATAAGACCATTGCCATTCTTAGAGAACATTGTTTTTGGCCTCAAATTTCACAGTATGTGAAGAAGTTTGTACAGAGTTGTCAAGTTTGTCAAGTTGCCAAGGGGTTTAGTCACAATACTGGCCTATATCAGCCATTGCCTGTTCCATCAAGGCCATGGGAGGACATAAGTATGGATATTGTTCTTGGATTGCCAAGGACACAAAGGGGTAATGACTCAGTATTCATGGTGGTTGATAAGTTCTCCAAAATGGCACATTTCATTCCATGCCATAGAACTCATGATGCTGTCCATATTGCAGACTTGTTTTTCAAAGAGGTGGTAAGACTACATGGTCTTCCAATGAGTATAGTTTCTGATAGAGATACTAAATTTGTGGGGTATTTCTGGAGTTCATTATGGAAGAAGTTGAGAACAGACCTAAAATTCAGTTCCACGCATCACCCGCAAACTGACGGCCAAACAAAAGTGGTAAATAGAAGTCTGGGCAATTTGCTAAGATGTTTAGTTGGGGATAAGCCCAAGGGATGGGATTTGATTCTACCACAAGCAAAGTTTGCGTACAATAACTCTATAAATAGGAGTACTGGAATATCACCATTCCAAATTGTATATGGGAATAGCCCAAGGACTGCACCAGAATTGAGGAAGATAGAACAAGGGGAGAGGACAAGTGCTGAAGCTGAGGAATTTGCTGAACATATCAAGTGTCTACATGAGGAGGTTCAAGCACACATTACCAAGATAAATCAAGAGTATAAAGCTAGGGCTGATCAAAGGAGAAGACATAAGGAATTCCAAGTAGGGGATCTAGTCATGGTGCACTTACGAAAAGAAAGATTTCCAGTCGGTACTTACAACAAGCTGAAAATGAAGAAATTTGGCCCCTGCAAAATTTTGAAGAAACATGACTCAGGAAATGCATATGAAGTGGAGCTACCATATGGTATTCACATTTCTCCCATTTTCAACATTGCAGATTTAACAGAGTATCATGATGATGGTGCAGATGAGGAGCTGGTGTTAGAGCCATGTCCAATTCCTGCTTCTAAGAAGGACGAGATAGAAGACATTCTAGATCATCGTGTGGGCAGGAGTACCAAAAACAGGCAGTATGCAGAGTATTTGGTCAAATGGAAAGGACGACTGATCGAGGACTGAACTTGGATTTCAGTAGCTGAGGTTTCCCATTTGGGATTTCCTCTACCATTCATAAAGTGACAGGGTCACTTTTCAATCTACCTTGGGTGTCTCTGATGCAGGAGCATCCAGAGGTATAAGGGCAATACTGTGTCACCCAAAAAAATATACTTAGACTTAGTTTATGTTTCATGTGTTTTCATTTTTGGATACTCATTTGGGTCAAATAAAGGTTCCAACTCTCACAATTCCACTATCAGTGTTCGTGTAAATTCTGAAAAAATAGGAGTATGTAATTGACCCATCATTTTGGTGAACTAGGAGGTGTAAATTGGCTAGATGAATGTAATTGTAACTTAGAGCATTCCAGAAAAAGAATCAGGTCAAAAGGCCCCACGGTTTGAAAGTTATTGCAATTTTTCGAGTTGTGGAGACCTCCTAAGAATGATTCAAAGTTAGGTTAGGGGCATTAAATGACCTCGAAAAGGGCTGAAAAATGGGGGATGAGCAAAGCTGGTCCATAGGGCTATAGAGCGCTTTGAGAGCTTTCTGAAAATGTAAACGATTCGTCAATCGAAACACGGTTCAAAAGTTATGCCTCCCGAAAGTTCAATTACCGTTTTTGGATTCTTCTAGATTTGCATCGACTTCTAACGCAGCTTCTGGAACCTTCTATTTGGTCGGTGGATGCCTACTAGCACTTTCTAGAATGTACTCCTAGTCCTTAACCCTCCGGAGTCTATTTAAGGAGATTTTTGGCATTGTAAAAGGCAGTTCAGAGTCGAGTTTGAGAGGAGGTACTGAAAGGAGAAATTATCTCCACATTTATGCTATTGTAAGCCCTTAGGGCATGTTTTGAAGCTTATTTTCTCTGTACTGAATGTACTAGCTTATTTTTCAGTTAATGCAATTTCCCTTTTCTGTTGTCTCCATTCTGTTCTTAGGTTGTGTCCCCATCAGTTAAAGATAGGAATATATATAGTTTCAAATTTTCTTATGGAGTTGTTTAGTTGCATATGGAGCATGTGGAGGATGTTGTTTTGGACAACTTGGCAAAAAACATGCTGATGTGGCAGCATAATGGGTGATGTGGACTTGAAACCTTAGTTATAAGTAGATGACTCGCCAAATAAGCTGTTGTAAAAAATTGGAAGCAATTTGAAAATTTTACATAGAATTTTGATAAATGCAAAGTTAGGATGTTCAAGGAGAAAATTGAATCCTCAATTATTCAATTTTGATCAAAAGTTTCTCAGATTTGTGAATCTTATCACTGCATTTGATTTCAATATCTACATATAAAGGTTTGGAAAGATTCGTGTCAATCAAAATGGAGCAAATGTCGAACATGGTGGGAAAATCATAAGATTTAGAATTGGAAAATGTAGGTTCAAAGACAAATTTTGCAGTGGTATTGCCGATTTCAAACAAGTAGGAGGAACTCCAAAAATAGAGAAGAATGTTGGATAGAGACACCTACATTGGAGCTGTAGTTGATGTTTCTCCTTGCATATCTTATCGTTCTACAATTGCTCAAATTAGATCTTCAGACCCTAAATCTTCGATTGTGTGGGAAAACTGAAATCTCTGAAAGTTATAGAAAAAAGAAAAATAATTCCTAAGATTCAAATTGTGAGTGAAAGGCGAAATATTTGTGACCAGAGAGATTCGAGATAAAATTTCGATTGTAAGTGAAAAATTGAGTGATTGATGCCTCCATAGTCATGTTGATTGGTAAGCTACGACGTTGTTATAACTGTTACTAACAAAGTATAGATGCACAACAAAGTGCTAATGGTGAGATGGATTATAAATGTGGTTGAATTTTTCAAAGATTATAATTTGAAGTGTTCTATATGGGATATCTTAGGCAAGTGAATTCAAATGCGAGACATTGCCTAGATTGAAAGAAAGAAATAATAATAATGTGTAATCAAAAGTATTTTAAATATTTTATTTTTAATTATAACTTATTCTATCAATCCTCAGTTTGGCCACAAGATTAGTATCAATTTTCCTTTCTAATAAATAAATCAAAATAAAATTTTCTTAAAATTTAAGTTCTATTATTATAGGAATGTAGACTTCCACATCATCATTATGATAATTATTTTTATGTTTTTGTTAATAATATGATTTTGAAGCGATATCGTTCTTTTATATTTTCATTTTTCTTTAGAAAGTGTAATTATGTGGTATTACATTGTTATTCTAATTTTAATTATAACTAGCTTATTTTAAAAAAATTTAAAATTGCATATTATAAAGTATTATAATTTTTAGATTAAAAAATTATATTCTCAAATATATTTGAAGATACTGGGGAAGCTTGAAAATTATAGTAAATGTGACACATATTAGATTATTAATAAAAATGATTAGTTAATGATTTCTACAAATCAAATTAAGGATGATGTTATCAAAAGTGGTTGAATTCTAGGGTTAATCTTAATAAGAAGTATATTTGCAATATATTTTGTGTTGCTTCCAATTTAAAATTCATTTTATCAAAATTGTAGAACTCCTCGGTATAAATTCAACTATACTACTATTTTGTATTTTTAATCTCAAAATCGTAGTATACTTAATTATAATGTTTTGATTAAGTAAAAACAGGCTTTGAAAGGGCTCGAAACTTTGTACAAAGAGAAAGGAAAGATATAGCAATGAAGGATCTTAACACAATTGTGGAAAACCACCCAGCAAACTAGAGGGACACACCATAGTACCCAACAAGAGGGCTAAAAACTAGCCCAGGAAAAATAAAAGACCATCAAGATTTACATTTTGGTCCAGTCTTTTGAGAATGTAAAGACATATCAAACGAAGGTTTGGAGGATTTGACTTTTTTTTTCCTTTAATTGATGTTCATCCATTCTCCACCTTACTAGTAGTCGTCATGTGAAGATAAACCTTAAGAACCATTGTAGACCGCAAGAATATCCATAGGAGGGAAAGGGGTAGCACCACGGCTAACCCCCAAAGCCCTCACAAAAGAAACATGGGCATCAATATCCGCAGCACCAAGAGATGAGACGGTTGAACCAGCTCTAGCAACAAAGTTTTGCACAGAGCAAACAACTAAACAAGGGACAACCTTAACATTTTGAACTGAAGCCTCCTTAGAGACAACATATGTACCATCAAAGATAGGATCAATATCATCTGCCAAAGAAAGATCATTTTGAGGTGAGTAGTCCACCCCATCTCCTTCTTTGGAAACATTTTTAACCGAATAATGATGGTCTGAAACCCCCAACCACCAAGAAGGTGATTTCTTTGATCTAACCTTATCAACGGAACAATGTGCAGTGAGATGACTAGTCTTGTGACATTTCGTACACCTGAAAGGAATACCCTCATAATTAGGATTCTAGGTCCAAGAACCATTTGGAGAAGCCAAAGTAATATGTTTTGGGAGACCCTTAGAAACATCAACCTCCACAAGAATGCGAACATACGTCGTTTTATACACATCAAAAGATTTTGCATCAACTATTTGGAAATCCCCAATGGCCTCCCCCACAGCCTCCAAGACTGAATCCAGCCAAAAGTGAAGGGGAAGATTTGTCAATCTTACCCATAAAGGTATCTTATTAAAGGATTCAGTGATCAGATCAAATCCATGATACCAAGGTTTGGCCATCAAGGGAAACCTCTCCTCCTAAGAGAAACAATTGTTACACAAAATGGATTTCCTATTTGCAAAATTAGCAAATTTCACAATAAAAAAACCCCTTGCCATAGGGTAAATCTAAACTATATCAATTATGATTAGTTCCCAATGTTTGGAAATCCAAGCATGTAGCTCTGGAAGAGAGGGCCAAAAACCCCTAAAATGAAAAATAGCAACACTAGAAGAGTAATCCTCCACATATTTGGAAATCTCATCAAGGGTTTTTGAATCAAGATTAATCGCAATGGGTCTACTTAAAAAGAGCCAGGCACAACTGATGGATGGGGTCCTCCTTTCCCAACATAATGACCACCGAGACCTGCCTCAAAAGTAACCACATCTGCATAAGAGATTGCAGACCTCCCAGCAACAACCCAAGATCCAGAGAGGGTTGTCTAAGACAGCCCAAAAAACCTACTGGGAGATGCAGTAGCATGGTCCAAGGTTTTCTCCCGAGCATCACCCCCAACCACAACAGACAAACGGTGGGTAGGAACTTTAGAGTTTTGAAACGCAGCAAGAGCCATCAAGTGATTAGGACTTAATTATAATGCTAATTTTAATGCCACTAAGATTTATAGATCAAATTTTTCGATTAATATAAGTGAAAGAGTAAATGTTAACCTTATTTTTTATTTAGATATTATTTCCATGGTGCATAACATGCACCATTATTTTCTTCCAATAGAGTAGGGACCACCTATCATGATTTCATCAATATGATAATAAATGTGTTAAAATGAGAATTTTATTCCAATGCGATGTAGTCCTTCTATGCACTTCTTGAACACCTTCATTAGTCCATCACTTAACCCTCACATCTTGATCCCCAATCCCTCCATTTCATCACACGCATCATATGGTTGTCATTGCTTACACTATTGTGGTATCAACTCAAGAAAAAAATTATTTTATAGTGTGCTTAAAATAAAAGTGATCTTAGAACACTATCAATTTGGTGTCACAGGAAGTAATCACTACATAAAGTTAAATCATGGTATTGGGTTAAGTTTATAGTCATGTTGTTTTCACAAATTATCATTATTCCAAATCCAGATCAATTTAGCGAAATTATATCTAATTAGAGTTCTACCACTACGTCAAATATGCCCAAAAAAGAAAAGAAGGACAAATGAAGCTTTTTGTTAGCCTATTTTAGTTTTCTTATAAACCATAAATATTAGTGATAGAGATGATTTAATGGTGGGTACAATGTAGTTAAAACCAAAGGTAGATTAGATAGAGATACCACATTGAATGAACATATGTATCACTAGATATATACTACAAAATCCTACCAACACCTTAGAACAACAATCTATAAAATTGATTGAGTTTTGAGCCTCATCTCAAAGTTACCCCATCATTATATGAACTAGTTACACCTCAAGCTTATCATGTGGTTTATTATAGAAAGTAGAGACAGAAAGAGAGAAGGAGAAACAAAGAGAGGTAGACAAATATGTGAATAAAAAGAGAAATAGATAGGGTGAATATAGATGGAGAAATAGGGGAAGAGAGAAAGGAAGGGGAGATGGAAAGTGATAGAAAGAGAGTGACTTAAAGGGTGAGGGAAAGATGGTTACATGAAAAATTGAGAAGAAGAAGACAAAAGGAAAAATAGCTCAATATATATAGTGAAAGATAGGAATAGATTTAGATATAGAGCAACATTTGTACATCTAACTTAGCCAATAATTTGGATTCATAGTAAAAATAACACTTGATATTTTTTCAAGAAGGTAAAAGAGAAGGAGGAGAGGATGGGGAAAGGAGGAGGAGGATAGTGGAAAACTAATTTTCTTAAGAAGGAGAAGGTTGAGAAGAAGGATAAAGGGAGAAGGAGGAGTTGAAGGAGAAGGGAGTTCACAACTCAAGAAAACAAATATAAGGAGAGACAAGAGAAGAAAAAGATAAAAGGAGGAAAATGAGGAGGAATAAGAAAAATAATTCATATACAATTATATGGAAGACAAAGGAAAACTCTATACAGAAGCAATACTACAATATTTTGTAATATATATAATGTTATTGGTGTAACCCTTGCACCCTTCAAAGGTGCAAGTGCTAGTTTAATTCCATACCATTGTTGGATGTCTCTCCACTGTGATAGTTCTTATATATTTTTTAATAATAATATTAAAAAAAGCCACATTTTTTATTGATCCCTTTAACTCCTTTTTGCATCTGAAATGTCAAAATCCATCCTTAAATGTTTTCTTTTTGTGTGTGCCTAGATTTGTGAATGCTAAATAAATTGATGTAACTAGAATTTTTGTTGACCAAATTTAATTAGGAAGCAAATTCTATCAGTAAAAGCAGTTATCCATGGTGAGAAATAGTATTATAGAGCATGGGAAATATTATGTTGAAAAAAATAAGATTTTTGTTTTCAAAATAATTCGTTTAGTACTTTACATATTTTGACATTGATATTAATATAATAATAATAAATATATTAATAGTTACAAATACTTATATAATTAAATTAATTTTTTTAGTTTACTTTAATCATTATGTTATGATATATAATTTATTATTTAGAAATTTCAAAGTATACATATTATAAAGAATTTCAATAATAAGAACGTATTATTTTTTGAAATACTTATATATTTTGATTTTAATATTATTTAATATTTTCAAAACATAGATTACATGAAATTTAGATAATATTGTTATTTAACTTTTTAAAACATATAACAAGCTTTTAAGCTTTTAGTAAGTATAATTATTATTGAAATCACATTGTTATTATTAAATGTTTAATATTTTTGGTACTATTAAAGTAATAATTTCAAGACTTCGTTTTTATGTATATGAAACAATTCAAAATTGAACAATGATCTATAATTTAGTCATGAGTACCACCCAATCAATCATATCAATACTGAATAACAACATTAAAAGCTAAAACTATTAGTTATTGTTGTAAGCCAAAAACTCTTACATTATTGTAACCATTATTATTTATCTTGAATTTATTGATAAAAATGAGCAATGAAGTATGATTTAAGTCAAAAGGCAGTTGTTATTTGAATGTTTCTTAAAATGAAATAAAATTTTCTGTTTTCCATTTATATATAATATGTGTATTTAGAAAAGATTTAAACAAATATAATTGAGTTCAAACTTTGGTCACTTTTTCAATGGCCTTTACATTGAAAATATTTCTTAGTTAGATCTAATTCTTCATTACCATCATTCTGTTTTGAAAGTTTTAATTTATTTAATTTAGTGTCAAAATTTATAAACGCGTTCATTTTAACATTAAATGTACAATTTCACTCAACTCCACAACCCAACTAAAGGTCGAACTTACTTTAGCGCTTGCATCCCTTGTTATCAATATGTTGAGATGCAAATTATTGAGTACGCCTCATTTTCATTGTTGTGTACGTCTATAGATATCATAGCAATGAATTCTTTTCACTTTAATGATTATTGTTTGCAATCTAAGATCCTATCACCAATGAGAACAGAATAAGTTGCAGTTAAGTTTGGTTACAGAAATCGACCCCTTCAAGTTTTATCCTTGGATTACTGTATTTCACAAGGAAAAATATATTATATGTTTTCCTCTCCTTGCTTGTATACCCTTTTTCTTTAAGGCGATTCTCTTTATCAACATGCCTTTGAATTTTCATTAACATTTAAACTGACTGTCATTAAATTTCTGTTTTTATATGATTAATTGTTCTCCCTTTTATTGTCCTTGAGTGAATCACATGAGAAAAGAGAAGGCATTACAGGGTAGTTGGTCGACAAACATGACGAAGGGTAAGAAAAAACAACATAAAGAAATATCTGTGTGTAAAAAGATACAGAATTCTATTTACCTCAAGTTATAATCAGAGTTGTGAATATTTACATTTTTGTTTGGAAATAGCCATGAATTTTTAGGGAATTTTTAACACCCATTGTTAACGGATTACATCTACCAAATTTGATTTTACGGCCAGGCTTGATCCAAAATCTATTTGACATTATTAGAAGTGCATAAAACGTAGCACTGAGCCCTCAAATGCTTCATTATCATCCAAAGCAACCCATAATTGAATTTTACTGGCTTGAAACAAAATTTGTGTTTAAGCTTCATGAGCCTTCTAAATCAACTGCAACATGTAGAGGGTTGAACATGCGAAGAATGCCATCGGAATGCTTCAATTACTGAGGAGAGTAGAATACAGCCACATGTCAAAAATATTGTTTGTTTTATAAATTTGCCCAAGAATGTCACAGCCCACCTGAACTGGACTGACTTGAAACAAAATTCAGTGTTTGAGCATTATGAAGCTCCTAAAGCAACTGCAATGCGCAGAGGATTAAACAAGTGAAGCACGTCCTTAAAATTCTTCACTTAGTGAAGAGAGAATAAAATACAGATACACACTTTAAAAAAGTGTTTTGTACATCTACTCATAAATATTACAGCCCACCTACTCGTGCAGAGGAGGCATGATTGGAACATGTTAGTTTTAAGTCCAAGTTCCATATGGGAAAGCTCATTAAGCCAATGACCTAAACCACCGTAACATTTGTTGCAGACCTTTGTCTAAAACCTCTGATCTTTTCTCCAATCCTGAGAAAACATAATTTAATCAATTTATTCTTGCCAAGATGTCTTAGCATAATTTATAACAACTAATCTATACAATTATTAACCAAAAAGCTTTACCAATATCAGCAGCCACTCGATGTGCACACATTATTCCTGAGAAAGCAACAGCTATGACTCCTTGCCCAGGAAAACAGCTATCCCCAACACAATATAATCCATCTACAGCCTATAACATAGGATCACAACCAGAGGTTACAGATAACCAGTGATCATCATGTTTAGAAGCTAAAACATCAAATACACGGCCTTCTGACTTATTATTCCCTCCTTGATTCAAAAAGCTTAAATCTATTACCGTTGTGTTAAATGGCATCCCAAGCAACCCTTTCGGACTTTTACGAGGTATAGGTCCATAAGTTCCATCCTCGCGAGCAAGGAAACGTCTATGTGTCTTAGGTGTACCAACCTGATAATATTTAAGCATGATGAGATCACTGTAAGAAATCCTCACAAGTTATTAATAGACAGTTCATGAAATGAATAATAAGAAAGAAGTGTGCCTTGGTGAAGGAAATAACAGCAAGTTAAAAATTCAGAGGTGCACTTTCCATGTTTCATATTCCACAACATTAGAGTTTCTAAGAATACATAAAAATAAATACAGCAAAGAAAGGTCATACTAACATGTCTCATCCCAGACATTGAAACTAATTCCTATGCAAAACTAACAGTAACACCATTACTAAAAACCTTAACCTCAAGACTATAAATCGTTCAAAATTGATAATCTTTCAACAACTATATTCATAACAACTCAACCTATTTCTCTTAGTTTTGTGTCTTGTGTTCCTTTTTGTATTGCTAGTGTTACTTTGATGTTCATTGCTTTTTGGCTGGCCATAAACCTCTCCACAAGAAACACTAGAATAAAAGCTGAACCAAGACAATAAAGCTCCCAATATGACTGGTGTCCATTTTAGTTCAGTTACAAACCATGAAAGCCAATGCAAAATTCTTAACTACAGATAAAAACATACATTCCAGTGATTAGAAAGGACATCTTAATCCAGTTGTATAAGCCCTGTAATCCTACTAGCCTTTTCCTTTATTTGCACCTGTAAACAAATGTCCTTGAGTTTATTCAGAATGATTGCATGGCAAGGAGTAATGGCTCTATGTACCCACCTGAAATGAATTAGAGAAGATAATTTGGGTCTGAAGACACAGAATGATTTAAGATGAAATTTCTCAACTCTTTCCCTCAAAAACTCTGAAGATGGAATCAAGGTGTGAATGACATCATCTTATAGTGGCAACATGAAAGGGATAGTCTTGAGGTCTTCCATGGAATCAAGGTGTGTATAACATCCAGCTTACCATGAAATAATCCAATGGAGCATTGTCTCCCTTTCCTGAGTATCTGTTAAAATACAAATGTTGTGTTGTAAACACACATGCTCCATTGCAAATGGAAGCCCCCCTTTTTTTAAGCAGTTCAGTGGTTATCTTAGGTTAGCCTTATAGCTAAGAAGCAGTTTTAAAGTATCAGATGTTGATGAAGTATGAGAAAATTTGGCAATTTGGAGATGCAAGAGGTGAGAGATCAAATGTTTGAAGTTTTGAAAAATGAAAGAATGAAAGGTATAAAGAAACTCCAAGCTTACAAATTAAATTCCTTGTGAAAGGATGAAAATTTCATAAGTCTTCAAAGAGTAAGAATTCCTGATGTAACAAGCCAAAAATCCTTACAAAAATTGAGATTCCAAAATGACAAGATGAAGATTCTCAGGAGAAATTAAGAATTCAAGGCAAAATCAGAATGAAAATGCTTATTAAATGTTGACAATTTTAAGTTTGTGAGATGAATCCTTGAGTGAGGCTAGGAATACCCAAGGTCTAAAAATCCTTAGATGACATGGGAATTCTGTTTGCAAAAAGGGAAAAGCTATACATGGCATGTATGTTGTAGTGGAATGAAACTCACATCAACACTTGGCTAGAGGAAACAAGCCATTTATAGCAAACCTCCTACTTTGGGATATTATGAGAAGCGCATTAGACATATTGTAATGTGTTGGCGGAGCACTACGAACACTCCACTTCATCCGACATCCTATGCTCTAAACCCCAAATGATACGTATCTTGGCCTAGAATAATGCTGACATCTTGTGAAGAAGGGGTGAAAGGAGGACTCATAAAGACCCTTCAAAAAAAGTATGTATGATGAAAGGTGCTCTCCTTAATAGCACAAACACATAATAGAAACAAAAAAATAACAATTTGCGAGAACTAAATATGGGCTTATTATCACCGCAAATGTGGAATTAGTAAGAATTTTGAAATACTATATGCGCGCCTTCCTTACAATAATTTGCAACACAAAGTTGCAACTCAGGCAATCCTTATTCAAGAAACAAAAAAGAAATATTTTTGGGTGATGTAGGATTGCTCTTACACCCAGGATGCTCCTGCATCAATGTTGATGACAAGTCTTCTTTGCTTCACATGGTGGCTTGCCTTTCTTAATCTTCACAGTCCAACCTTCAGCAAACAACATGCTAGGAAATTTTTTTAAATAGAGCTACATTTGCTCAAAATTGCCCTGTTAAATGGTGGATGTGGCATGGCAAAGATGCGCTAGAATTGAGGATACTTGTCAATCACCTCCTTTGGATATCAATTTCTCTATATATAGCTTCATCCAATAAGTCAAGAGGAACAATCTTATCTCTAGATGATTGGAGAAACTATTGGTCATACATAGTGCCTTGGAGCTATAGGAGTGACAAACCCCTCCTTAAGTATTTCCAGATTGCAGCCTCAATATCCCAATGGCACTATATAGGTTGATGAGGAAAGGTGCATAAGTGATTAGTAGGGGTTCCATTGCATAAGGAAGACTCTTATAAAGGGGGTGACTTGGGCTCAAAATCTCATTTTGATGCAGATCTACTAGAGGTAGATACCAATCAGGGAGAGCTATGTACTTTCTATGTTTATTGTAATCTTGTAGTTGAAAATTTGCCGCCTCAAGATATTTTATTGCAATTCTTATATGATATATATGCACATTGACAATGAGAGCATTTTAAATTTTACTCATTTGTTTGCCACTTGCATGTGAAATCTCAATTTAAGTCTAATGTTGTGCATTAAGTTTCTATAGCATCTAATGGTTTATTAATGTCATCATATGAAAATTTTAAAATTTATCTTTTTCATAATGGCCACACATTGACATGTCCTAAAACTTGACCAAAACAATGTTAGAGTGGGGTTGTCATTGCACCAAAAGACCGATCTGTCAGTACCCAATACAACCACTCAACCTATAGTACATAGGAGGCGGTTAAGCTCTTGGCACAAATCCCAAGGGGAGTGTTGAACAATTTTCCAACAATTTCTCCCTCACCATTACCCAAGGGTCTGAGGATTAGAACCTATGACCAAGCTCTTATACCACTTATTAGAGTGGGGTTGTTGTTGCACCAAAAGATCAATCTATTAGTGCCCAATACAACCACTCAACTTATAGTACACAGAGGCAATTAAGCCCTTGTCATGAATTTCGAGGGGAACACTAAACATTTTTCCAACAAACAAAACCCAAGTTAGAAGCATATCCCCATCCTTGTCCCTTGTCCCAGAACTTGGGGGCGCATAAATTGATATTTGTCATTATTAATACAAGTTAGTAGCTTATTAGGATCTCCATTAAACTATGCTCCACGGAGTTTCTAGGACGGAGACGTTTTAGGGGACAAGGACGTGTTTCCAATATAGGTACGGGTCGAAGCCAAAATTTAGGGGATGTGACCTCTTGGGACGGCAATTAAAAACATAGGGGATTTTTTTTTTTACTAGACAAAATTCAAATATGCACATCATAATATTGATAAACCATTCACCATAGACATTTTAGAAGATCAATACATGGAATATTATCAAATGAAAAATACTAAGTACTTCTATTATAACAATATCACATACATATATAGCAAAAATCAAAATGCCTAAAGGCTCCAAGTATCATGCTGAAATCAGAATGTAATAAAGAGAAGTCCAACTAAATTATTTAGTAGATACTAAATGCAAGCTTTCTTCACTAAACACAATCTTTACTCACTGCTGCCATTGCTCTTATGTTTTTGTTCTTCCTCTTAGCATGTCAAATCTAAAAATGATTAGAAAAGTTAGTATTTTAATGGACCAAATATGGGTTACATATTTTTATTATGTCTTTAAGACGACTAGGGGCCGTGCGGACAACAAAAATTTAAAATAATATATATATTTTGGGGGTGTTTTGCCTTTACCAATTTGGCTGGAGAAAAAGGGGACGGCCAGCAGTTTCGAGGGCAGATTGGGGATGGCAAAACCATCCTCAGTACTGCTAGCCGTCCCCAAGTTTCCTGCCAAAAAAATTGGCCGTTTTGGGGACGTTTCCGAATTTGCCAAAAAGGGAACGACTTAGGGGACAGCCAAAATCTGTCCCCGCGTCCCCGTTTTGTCCCCGGTATGGGTATGACCCTAAAAACATAGGGGACGTGTCCCCATGGAACACTGCCATTAAACCATCTTCCAAATTTTCCAAGGATATTTTATAACACAAACAACAACAATATCACAATACTAATAAAAGCTTTTGTTATAATATCTACATGATAATGCTAAGTACTGTTCACCTCTTTAAAATTTATTGCATCTTTCAGGCCTGGAAAAAGTGTCTTCTCCAACCTGCTGATAATTTCATTGGCCACAGTTTCTTTCTTGGCATTATAATCTCCAAATGAGAGGCCCTAGACAATCCCACCAAGTGTTAGACAGTTTCCTTTAACAAATGTACTGATACGGGCATTCATATAAGTAGTTTAAATTTAAAATGATAGAAAGTTATACCATGAATTGAATTATGAACATATTTAGCTAGAATAAATTTGGGCTTTTTTTCCAGCAGATTCACTCAGCCCATCTTTCATGATTTCATTCAAAATGCATTTTCAAAATTATACCTTCCAATCATCAATCCAAGCAGTAGTAAAGACATGAAGAATATGGCAGCCTTTAGGAGCTAGTGAAGGATCTAAAACAGTTGGAATACTGAGAAAAATGCTTCCATAAGGTTCCTCTAGTTTTCCCCAGTCATCCTGATACAAAAAATTTAATTCCCCATGTATTGTTTAGCAAAATTGAAATCCGAACAAATATGCAATATAGAATTATTTATAAATTTTTATATGGAATTCCATCTATTCATGTGCAATTTGAACATCCATTCTAGTAATCAAGTTACCTCTAGAATAAAATGATGGCAATCTGTACCCAGTGGTAAAACACTCTCTTTCACTCCCAAGTGAATGGAAAGAAAAGAAGGTGCTTTTACATATAAACTCTGAAAATTTTGTTCCTCTTTAGGAAGCTCCTCTGGTCTTAAAAGTCGTCCTGCAAGGAAGGATCAAGTAAGATGAGTTCTATCATATGTTGGGAAGTAAGGTATAATATATCTGGAGTCTCATGGTCAATAATTTAAAAATATTTATCAGTGATACTGTAACAGTTGCTAAATAGTACTGTGACCTTTAAGTAGCATACAACTACATTTTCAAGATTTAAAGATTATTTATGGTAAATTATCAAATTGTGTACCAAAGGTATCCCATCTGGTTGCATTTGAAATGATCTTCTTGGCATAAAATTCTCTGCCATCAGAGAGCCTCACTCCTACCTGAACATCCAAGAACACTCCCAATGTGAAAAAAGGCCATTTTAACCATCTACAAATTTAGAATTTTAAGCAGTTTATGGGTCTCTTAGTAATCAATAGAACTTAAAGACACAAAAACTAAACAATATGGACTCACAGCTTTTCCATTTTCCAGTTTAATATTTGTAACATTTGCCTTGTATAGAATGGAGCCACCATTATTGATTAGACCTTTAGCTAGATTTGTGGCAATTCCGCCTACACCACCAACAGGATAATTTATCCCTCCAAAATGTCTATCACATAGAACCTGTTATATAAAGATGTGTCAGCAATTAAAGCTTTAAGAGCAAGTCCCAGTTACAAACCATCCAGGATTTCTCTAGTGCCAGGGAAATCATAACTTACCATACTTGCATTTATCATTGGTGTCCGCAAAGCCTTTACCGTGCTCACAATGAAGCACTGCAAGAAGCAAGCCAACAAGGTATCAACTAGCCACATTGCAATCATTTCTTAACATTAAGCTATTTGCCAATAAAGAAACATGGATCCATTAAATGGCTATCGTTTAAAATTGAGAAAGTTTGAGCCCAACCTCTGCATCAATGAAATTAAGTAAAACTGGATCTTTAATATACTTCCGGGCTATGTCACCAGCATTTTGTGGCAAGTAAGAGGCTACAAAACATTATACAATAAGAATTTACTATAGTTCTCTGTATTAAGTAAACATTGTGCTAAATGTACAAATATGGCTGTTGCAAGTACTTTGTAATTCTGACCAGGGTCATTCTTATTTGTGTTTCTATCAAGGAACATGTTACAATATCAAAACTATAGGGTAAGATACATTTTTAATTGTATAAGCCATGATTCTAAGTCATTTAGCAAAAGAGATGATTACCCTATTAATAAAACCTATAAAAAATAAGAGGAATTGCTATAAAACCTATAGCAATTACCAAGAGTTAGGCATGCCACTGGATTCTTGAAAAACTGGCCAAAAAGATATAATGGCTCCTCCAAAGATTTCAATTCCAGTGAATTCAAAGAATTAAACACCTGCAGTTCAGCAAACCACCTCAGATGTGGAGAATTATGTACCGAACATAAAAAATAACTTAAGAATGCATGTACGGCAGTCTTACAATCAACAGTGAAATAATGAATATGCTTGCTAACCTTCCAACATTCATTGTAAAATTGGGAAATTCCTTCCTTTTCATGGGGGAAATAACTAGTAAGTTCAACAAGAAAATCTTCAAACTCTCTGTGCACACGAACAGAAAGACCCCCTGGCAAATGGTAATGAACAGTTGTTGGATCAGGTATGACCTCCATTTTGCAACCAACAGTTGCTAATGCTTTTGTGATTAGATTTATAGAGCCCTGCATGTACCCATAAGATCAACACTTGATTTTCAAATAATTTCTCTTCCCATAAATCTGATTAGCTTCATTCAATAGCATCAAAGAAAACATAATACAATGATACTTCCAACTAACTAAAATACAAGGAGTAACTTGAAAAGGTATTTTTTAGATTAAATAAGCCAATTAACTATATTAACAAATATGTTGAGCTCTGGAAAAGAAGGTCATATATGTTGTTTCTTTCATCATACGATAAACCACAAAATAATCCTGCATGCAAATGGAATAAATACAAAGCTCGTAGAAGTTCAGACTAAAGATATATAGTTTTAGTTGTAGCAGGGTGGGCATTGTGTTGCGTTTCTCTCAATGTACCACGGGCACTAGGGGACGTTGGGTCTAATTTCTAGGATGGGGGGACACAGGGCTTCAATTTTGGGGGACAGCAGTGGGGAGAGGGGGGTGTTGTATACTAAACATATTACATATAGAACTTGAAATGCTAGTTATAAAATGATGTTTCAATATAGCATAGCAAAATTGCAACATGAACTAGAACCGTTGAACATTCAACATAGTACATACCCAATGATAATATTCAAATATAAATTTAAATTATCAGCAAATAGAACATTTTGATTTGAATAAGTTCACTTCAATCAAAATTCAAAAATATATAAAGATGATTACAATGAGTACAATGATATGATTGATATGAAAACAAGTACAAAATCATGTCAAAATGTAGTGAGGGAGGCGTCTAATCGAAAAACTCCTCATCACTAGAACTATTGGGCTCCTAACGATCAAGATCCGCCAAAGGAACATCAACCAGCTCATTTTTTTCTTATGTGTCGATCAGTGACTAGGGTCATCGGACATCCCCAGGATGACCGAGGGTATGTCCTGGTGACATTGTGCATCCCCGTATCCCGAAAGTGTGGCAATTGTAAGATGGCGGAGATGGGGGAACTTGGGAATGCCAAGTCCTTGTCTTGAGAGCGTGAAGGGCGGAGGAGGGGGAGGGACACATCCCTGGGTTACACTGATTTCTCTTTAATAATTTTGTGTGCCAATTTGAAGGAAGTTTCCTAAACATCTTATGCTTTTTTTTCATCTTCTTAATCATCAAGTTGATGCCATCTCTCTTTCAAACAAGGCTTATCTCTATAAGTAAAACATGTCATACTCAAAGCAACTTTGTGACATTGACGAGATATTCCACACAACCTCACCAACTGTCATCTAAGCTCGTCAACTTAATATTCGTTGTCGACTTGTGATGGTTTGCCTCCATATGGACCAAGTTTGTGTGATGACCAAGAAAGTGCCTACTAAATCTAAAGAAGTCATCTCAAGATGATTAGGTTGGAGGCAAAACAAGTCTTGCCAACCTTGTCTAAGATTAAAATTAAATACTTCAAAACAAACTTCAAATAGAATATCATGACTAAGTTTAAACAAAATAAAAGTTTGAGCAACTAGCACGAAACATTAAAAAAATTGTAATATTTCCAATGTCCCACCAAGTTTTCAGAATGAGGGGGCAAGGGGATATGCTTTGGGGATAAGAGTTTTTAAGGTCATTTTGGGGATGGCAAGGGACTAATATAAAAATATATAGGGAAATTTAATTAATATTCATATAATAACATTGATAAAGTTGCAAATGCAATCGTATTGAATATACATTATGAATCAAAAGTAAAACACAACAAAAGAGTCCACATTAGAATCAAACAAATTAATCACAATACTTAATTGCATCCAAAATTCATGTCATTATGCATAAGATATAAAATTGAAAAATAGTAATACAACACACACCATAATGCCCAAAATACAAGTTTGGACTACAAATGTCAAAAAAATAGTAATAGAATGTATGATGGCTGCCTCTAATCAGCATCTACCAAATGAGTCACTACCACTACGAGTATGAGATGGCTCATCCAATGGAACTCCAATGAGTGGAAGAGGTAAGTTCTTGTTCCATTTGCTTTTTGTTTTTTCTTAAGCTATTTATTTTATTTTAAGTTCTCTTTTATTTTTTATTTTTATTTTTCTGATGAAACTTATATATTTATATTAATAAAAATTGGTTTGAACAGGCCTCCTAGAGAAAAGAACCAGTAAAGAAAAACTTCGTTCATTAGCCAACAAATGCAAAATTGCAGATTAAAGTTAATCTGCATCTGGGCCTAAAGAACTACCCATAAACAGCACAAAATAAATTGTGTTAATCCCAAATACAAGAATGCCTCATGCCCAATTACATGTTGGTGCCATACATAAGGTGACCATGCTAATGCAAGATAATTCCCTATCAAAAGGCAACCATTATACATCTTCATAAAGATCATATACATAAATTAAAACCCGATCTCATATGATGCAGAGACAAAGGTGATCTGACAACGTGAGCATGATGACTAGCTGTGAAATCCATTCAAAGTGGAGAAAGATGAACGCCATGTAGAATCTGAATGTCTCTACCTGAATCATAATTAAGCACCTACCAAACCCAAAATAGAAATAGTAGAAGATCATCTCCTCTTGCTGACAGAAAAAGAACCAAAAATATAGCCCCACATAAACAATTATTAGACAGTCCAGAGAATAAGCAAATTGTTTCAGCTGAAAACAAAGATTGCACAAGTTAGGATAGTAATGTCACAATCCATCGAAAACATCAGTAATCAAGAGGTTATGTTCTTCGAGGCTAGTCCATAAGATCTATCAATTAGTTTCCAGAATTGTTCACTCTCTTGCTTTTATATTGAATATGTATACAATTTCTTGCCATAGGAAAAGGAACTACAATGACATCTACTTCTTCCTTAGTAGGCAATACCAAAAAAAGAATAGAAACCCATTTTGATTCTCCTTTGTGGAAGTATGTTGATATTGTAAGACCCCTTCCAATAGGTGTTGCGTTTTGTTGGAAATATCAGGGTTTCTACGTAGAAAAGAATAGTTCATATTTTTGTGTGGCAAGCCATTTGTGTGGATGCTCTGAGGAGTCAAGAAATGCCTTGGAAAAAAGGTGCACCTATACCAAATGCAAAGTATTAAGCAGTAAACGAGAGAAGGGCACACCTACCATAGAGGCATGTCCCTACGTGGATCAAAGTCCACGTAATGTCTCTACATGAGACTTGTCTCAATCAAGTACTGACTTATAAGTATGATTAACTTCTTGTTATGTTTCATAAGGTCGATACTTGTTATCAATGACCAAGTCAATAATCATAATGCAAAATGATAATACACACATCGATACTTATTATCAATTACATATAATCGATAGCACAACGAATATAATCAGATTTCATAAGTCGATACTTAATATCATCACATTACATGATTAATAGTCATTAGGTTAGGCAATATATATGTTTTATATATATATATATATACACATATGTATGTATGTATGTATGAATATGTATATGCATGTCTATATATATGTATGTATATGTATATGCATGTGTATATATATACACACACACACATAATGTTTAACTTAATAATTATAATCATGTAATATGTTTGACAATATTCATAACAATTATTTTGATCAGAATACAGAATAATGATAAATATCAAATTCCGAAAATCAATAGATTACATATGTATTAGATTTCATCAATTGAACTAAACTAGCCAAAGCTACAAATTTATAGCACTTTACTTGGGATATGTAATTGGGATCAAAGGGGTAAAAGTCCATCAAGAGAAAGTACAAGCAATCGTGGATTGGTCGCCTCCGAAAAACATATTTGATTTTTGAGGCTTCTTGGGTTTATACTACTATTACTGAAGATTTGTGCCAGTCTTTTCCCAAGTAGCTTCTCCATTGACCAATTTTACTAAGAAAGGGGCTTTTCAATGGACTCCAAAGGCACAGAATAGATTTGACTGACTCAAGGACATCATAAGGTCATGTAGCATTTCCTGATTTCACAAAGCCTTTTACTGTAGAGTGTGATGCTTCTAGACTGGCTATCAGAGCAATGTTAATGCAAGATAGGCATCCCATTGTATTCGAAAGTGGGCAACTCAGAGATTCAGAAAAGATATATTTTACTTATAATAAAGAGAAGTTATCTATTATGCATGCTTTAGCCAAGTTCAAACAATATTTGGTAGGAGCAAAATTTACTGTTAGAATTGATCATAATGGTTTGAAGTACTTCCTCGAACAAAAAGATCTCAACAAATGTCAACAAAGTGGGTAAACAAAATCCAAACATATGGCTTTGATGTAGAGTATATAAAAGGGAAGAAGAACATGGTTGCTGATGCTCTTTCTAGGAGATCCACTCTTTGCTCACTTCAGAGCATTCAACTGATTGGAAGTCTCTATTGGTGTCAAAGTATACTAAGAATCCCTATGTCTGTGATTTAGTTGATGGAAGAGTACAAGATGATAGATATTTTGTGATAGAGGACATGATATATTATAAAAACAAAATCTACCTTGTACCCGAGTCTAAATTGAAGCAAAATATTTTGCAAGCATAATAGGATACTCCTCTTGTTGGACATCTAGGCTTCTTCAAAACTTACAGGAAGGTAAGAGAGATTTTCTTGAAAGAGATTTAAGGATGATGTGTTGCAACATGTTTGTGAATGTTTGATATGTTAGCAAAAAAAATCAACACACATCTTTCTTGTTACATCCCA
Source organism: Cupressus sempervirens (assembly GCA_028749045.1). Classification (NCBI taxonomy): domain Eukaryota; kingdom Viridiplantae; phylum Streptophyta; class Pinopsida; order Cupressales; family Cupressaceae; genus Cupressus; species Cupressus sempervirens. The sequence continues at coordinate 557,694,222 of CM053788.1, read as the reverse complement.
ATTTTTGACCTAATTTAAAATATAGCCATTGAGGTTCACATGAAGTCAGTTGACAGTTACATTGGTTATAATCCTATGAAATGATAAGATGGTTAGTCATTATAATTTAAGATAGCAAGCTAGTTGATCATTTATCACGAATTCATGGAATTGAGAAGATGGTTAACCTTTATGATTATTTATGATTAAATAATTTATTATGATAATATAAATAAATTACGGAGAGTTTCCTTGTAGAAAACACGTCTTAGGGGTGGAAGTATTGTCAAAAAGAATTAGGCACAGGAGCATCACCATCACTGGGCAGATGGGTTGAGGACCTAACAACTTGAAACAGGATACATCTGTGGGACTCACATGAGCTATTAAAATAAATAATTTGAGAAACATAAATAATTGAGTTAAAATATAAAACGTACCTCAAGGGATTTTAATTGATCTTTCATCATATTATTATTATCATAATAAATATTTAAATACGTGCGTATAAATATAAAAATGAAATGACACCATTATATTATAATAACTTAATAAAATGATATCACCCCATTGATATACTTACATGAACGTATGCAAGTATATATTATAATAATAATATTCAAATTATAATCTTCCAACTCTATTCTTTTCTTTTTAATATTTTTTGTTTTTAACCGATTAACACTTGGCATGATAAATTGGCAATAATCGAACTATAGTCTTTCCAACTTCTCTTCCAACCTTTTTGTTTTCTTTTCCCTCTCTTTTTCCAATGGATTTAATACTTGGAATTCGAATGGGCAAATAATCTTTTTAAATCGATGGGAGTCAAGAAGTCACGAATTGTTTTCCTTTTATTGGAAGTCATGAGAAGAAGGCAATATATATATATATATATATATATTTCAAATGCCAACTACCCTGTTTGCTACGTTTTTATTTCTTCCGCTTTCCCTTGACACTCGACTTCATATTGTTTTCTTGTGTCGATTCTCTGTTGTTTCTAATTCTGCAATTTACATTCATAAGTATCATCGTTTTGCACTCCCTGTCGGTACCCTACCATTAACGATTTATACTTTGAGCAAATAGAACTATATCTGCCCTTGCCGTGCAAGTAATCCGGCTAAGAATCGGAGGTAGTATACATTGAATGTGACGTCTCTAGCAATTGGAAAGAGTCAAGTAGATTTCAAGAGTATCCAAGCATTTCAAAATCCTTGTTAGGTCATGAGTTACCATTCTATTATGTTTGATTTCAATAGCAGCCGGCTAGGCATGGAAATCTCTTGCTTGTGATCATGCTATTTCCTTTACTGGCTGAGTAATCCCTATAAATTATGATGAACTTTCTTCTTAACTCTCATGGTTTCCAGAACCATAATAGTGTTGAATTGTATCTCTTAAAGAAGGGTTTCCTAAGTGTAATAAACCCGAATGAAATATTCTGTTTGGAAATCAAAATTCATTAATATTTTCAACTGGTTTCAAGAACATAATTTTCTGGTCACAGTTGTGATAAGCATACTAAGCAACAAATCTTTGCATAGAGCAGATTTCAGCAAGTTTCAATATTATCATGATGATATCTTGTTTGAATTTATAGATTGAACTTCTTTAATTAGCCTTGTTCATAGCAGGTGATAACCAAGTAACCATATTATGGATCATTATGTCACTGGATATTAGAGTTAAACATTCAATTCTGAAATCTTTAAAGAACATAATCATGTAATCACAAGTTATGAAATGTTGGATGTATGTAATCTTCTTGAATAATTGATAGAGTCGTCTGCTCTGAGAATTCCGAACACCTAAGACTCACCCGGCTGTGTAGCCAAGGAAATGGGTGATGAGGTGAGAGAAACGAATCCACAATAATATGAACAATATTAGTTATGACATAACAATGTTTATCATTTTTTAAAAAGGAATTATTTAATAGTTCATGCATGAATCCTGTTATTGTAATCTCCTGCTGTCAAGTCGAGGGGTGTGGTTAAACACCAGGATGCTCAATGGATGACAAGATCATCCTTGTCTATTTTGGGTAGGGAGGGCCTTTCTCATTAGAGATTGTGTGGGGATAAAGCTTGGTCCGAGGTTGGGTGGTTAAGCCTCTAACATGTTTCACCTCTCCCCAAGTTGTCGGACATACAACAAACAAAGATAAGCTATACATTCAATTGTTTGTCGGAAACAGGTATTATCACTTTTATGATGTATATGCAAGAAGGTAAGATTTATTGAGTTATTTTATCGTTATAGTTATTTTACACCTAGATGCAAGAGATGGATTTATGAATTTTTTTCATTTATATGAATATCGAATATGAGCATAACTTCTAATCTTGAGTTATTGCCACAATTAAGCAATCAGAAGGAAAGAAATGATACAGTGGTGTTTGAAGTCCTAATTGATACAGTGGTATCTAATGCCCTAAATGATCCAGTGGTAATTGAAACCCTAAGTGATACAGTGGTATCTAAAGCCCTATATGATCCAATAGTAATCGATGCCCTAATTGATACAGTGATTTGTGATGCCCTAATTTTATGTAGTGGTATTTAATAGTAATCATCATTTGATTTTGATATGCGGTATTGAATGATAGTCATTATATGATTTTGTTATAGTGGTATTTGTGGACTAATCTAGGTGATTGCAAAAGCATTCTTACAATGATTTATTGGTTCAAATTCCATGGTATGTGGTTTTTAATTTTGTATAGTATATTCATTGATGGTTCTTAGTTAAGAAATTTTGTTTAACTAATTTTAACTGTCAATCTCTTTCATATGAACAAAACTGATTTAACTTTCCTCCTATAATATTGAAGTAATAACTATATTCCTTTAAGTATGTCAGTTGCTAATTTAAGACCTGGGAAAACTAGATGTTACATATGGTATCAAAGAGCTAGGTTCAACGCTGAAACCTTGGGTCCAACACTGTTTTTTTTTTAGAAACTAAAAATGTAAATGTTGAAAAAGATTTATTTTGCATAACTGGATATTGAAATCAAACTGGAAAATTCACACCACGAAATCATCTACAATAGTCGGGAAAGGGCTGAGATGATATAAAATGGAAAAATGTATAAACTGCAAAATCATAAAGATGAAACAAAATTAAAAAGATGAAATGATTGGCAAGTCAAGTGGTGGTGATCAGGTTGTCGAACTCAAACGGAAATCCTTGGCCAAGGTAATAAATAGGCATATGTGTCATTCTATGATCACTTGATGTCCACAGACATCAATTATATAGGTATAACTGATTGAGCACTCAAACCACCCGATAGCTTGGTGGCTGGACTAAAGAACATCCCAAGGAAGCCATTCTAATATGTTAGAATGTGTGGGGATAAGTATGGTTTGAGGCCAAAGCTTGCACAATCTAAAATAGCTTCTATAACCTTGAAAAAATGTTATCAAAATCCATGATGATGGCTAAATATTTCTTTTCAATTGAATATTCCTAGCATTTACTTTATGCAATTATATTCCTGTTATTATGAAATGGTAGTAATAAATTGTTACATATTTTGAACTTGAACTGAAGGAAAACAAAATTGTAAACCATGATCCTTTCTGATGTTGATTAAACGACAAGATCATTTTGTGCTCCAATATAAAGTAAACACACTTGTATAATTGAAACTATCAATGCTTGTTTACAGATGTAAACATTTGTTTGACTTGAGTTTTTCCTTGAATCATTATACTGACGAGATGGGCATAAAAGCCTAGGTCAACACAAATGCAAAAGATAAACTTCCAAATATTTACAGATGAATGATGAGCTAATTGATAAGAATCTAATGATTGGTTTCAGATGCTTACGATCTTGATTAGATGTATGATGATCTTGCATAGTATATCATGTTTTTACCCTTTGACACACTACTATACAAATATAATACACATGCGACGTTGACTTTACATATTGAATTATTGTATATTGTTTTGGAGATATTCTATCATGAGATGATTATTCTAATGAAATGATGGGCATGAAGGCCAAGGTTACTGTTGGCAAATAGATTTGTTCTTTCCAGTTCTGACTCACAAGTGCCCTAATTTGTGAACAAACTCTGATTACAACAGTTCGGAAAGTTGCTTCTAGGAAGGCTAACTTCCCTCTGAATTGTTAGGTACAGCTCCCTATTGCGGATTTGCAATGAATTTTGTTTATCCTAAGGTTAACAAGGTATGTTCTTAACCTGAGAATAGGAGAGGTTAACCAAGTTAAAACTATACAAGATTTAACCCAGGCGAGGAATGATTTAGAGAGGATTAACTAAGTTTATGAGTTTCACACATCCTATGAACTCACCAGACCGAATGGTTCTAATATGCATGCTAGCTACTACTAAACTAAATTTATCAGAAACTAAATGTAGAGAAAGGAAAACTAAATCATAGAAAAACGTCTAAGAGATCCCTTTCAAACTCATAACAACAATACTTATCATGATCAGTTTGTTGCTTGAAAACAAGGGAACGAAGCTTTGTTCTTTCCTTTTTAATCCAGACAAAAAGAAAATAAAACCATTCACATCTAACAAATTGGAACAAAAAATAATTGATACAAAATACCATTCAATTGACTCTACACCATCAAGTACTTCACACCAAAAATTAACCGACCTTTTATCAATCTTTCATTATCATACATATAGGATTCCGAGATGACTGTTACAATGGAAGTTCAATCGGTTCATCTCCTCGAAAATGACAAATGGCAAGGAGCTAGTTCGTCTATTGCAATAATTACATAACAAAAACGGAAAGAGCAGAATATGAATCACTTCACCTTCTTTCCCTTTTCTACCTTTGTCCTATAGGCCTCGGCAGTGACAATGATTGAAATTTAACTCCTCGTGCCTATGGATGTGTACATTGGTGTATTTCAAGAGCCATTTAGAGTGCTCTCAGGCCAGGTCTTTGATGGCGCCCAAACGATCTTGTAGTTCTTCCATGGTCACGTGCACACCTCCACCAAGCTTCTAAAATTCAGATATCCTGTTCCAAGGATTAGAAGCTATTTTTGTCAGACCATCTATAAAATTAGAGAAGTTTGTCTACATAACAGGTATTCCAATGATCACCTTTCCTTGCCAATTGGACTGTGAATCTGTGTGCAAGGCTCTTGGTAGTTCATAATCTCTATCCTGCTCCTTTACTTTAGCTTCAGTTTCCTTCAGTCCCTCCTCTGTGGCTGTGATCATTTCAGACTTGAACTGCATACTCTAAAACCATTCAATTGAGGGCTCATCCCCTTTAGGCAAGATATTTGCTTCTACAGCCTCCTTTGTCTTCATGTGAATGATCATTTTCAATAAGGAAACGCAATCATCACTTTTGATTTTCTCTGCAACCAAGGTGGCTCTGTTTGATGATATGTTGTCCTTCGTTTCTAGCCTTAGTATACCATTGTTGATCTGCTTTATGATGGAAAGTCCTTCAATCTTGATTTTTCCACTCCACTCTCTACCGATTTGTCTAAAATGCTTATCTTCCTGGAGCTAGGAGATAAGGGCTTGAACATCTGCAACAGTGGGATCACTAGTCATAGGCATCCCGGAAATGCTCGCCAATGGGGTGACCAATTGCCTGATGAAACTATTCAATTCTTGTATTTTTGCCTTCATTCTGACCTTTGACAACTTGAGGCTTTCTAATTGCCCTTCAATTACTTCCTTTGTTGCCTTCCATAAGCCAACCTTGGTGTCATGTCTGGCAAGGGACAGAGTATCCTTGTTGGGGGCACCTTCATCCTTCCTCTTTCTTTTCTTCTCTAAGGTATCCTCCAACCATGAATCTGTACTTATTACCTTGGAGGTTGTTCCTAGAGAATCTATGCTAAACATCTTCCTTTTGGCTAGAGTGGTGGCTTTGGCAGTCGAAGAAAAAGGATTCTTTGAAGTTTGTGAAACCAACTGCGATGAGCCTTGAGCCTGGCGAAAGCATAGTCACGGCTCTCAAACTCATCTTTGCAATTGGCCCAGTAATCTTCTATGGTGGTGATATGTTTAATCACACTCCCAATCTAAAGAACATCTTTTGCATATCCATTTGGGTCAAACATAGGTCTCAAGACCTCATACATTTCCAGCTTGTACTTCATCTCAAACACCTTAAGCATGTTCTTCGCATTAGAATGGGATTCGCAACTAAAAGCTCCCACCTTCATAGGGAACTCGTAGCCCTTCTTCTTTAAGCTCCCGCTTAGCACGTTCACCTAAATCCCCTGCCTCACGATCTCGATCAACACGATCATGTCACTCAAGTACATTGGTAGCTTCAAAGGGAATCTGTCAAAAGCTGCAAGATGCAAATATGAAAAGGATGAGAATTGGATGAAAAAGCTCCCAAATTGACTGATAGTCACCATAGCTTCCAGGGTAAATCTCCTTTCTGGACACCCTTGAAGTTCCCTGCAAATTCGCATAGTAAATGCATCATTAACTCTTATATATTCCGCATAACTATTCTCCAATTGTAAACAAGGGTAGAACTCATAAGACTTCACATCATCAGGAAAATTCTCCACCCTTGGGAGGCCTGGCCATAATTGCAAAGAAGCTTACATATAAATGAGGAAAGAAGACATATAGAATGTGTTGTAGAACTTTGCAGCACTAAGAGCATTGGACAGATTCTCACTTACCTCGTAGGCCCAATCAATGTATTGGGTATCAGAACAAATAACTTGCACCAAGAAAAAGTATTGTTCAACAAAATTCAAAGCTTCTACCTCACCTTTCAATCTGTGCAAGAGGACCATGATGTCGACAATCTCAGGTTTGAGATTAGTCCCAAACAAAGTCTTAGAGACCTTACTCTTGGCGCGTCGTGGCTTTTGGAACCATGATTGCATAATCTCCTTTCTCCAGACTATTTTCTTTGAAGAAAACTCAGAGATGGCTCCATCAATTGTCAACTTTGAAAACTCTTCCCGCTTTGGGACTCGAAGACAATTTACCACAGTTTGCTTATCAATAGAGATCAATATTGTGTTATCTGGCAATACAATCTACCTGGTGTCTGGATTATAATGATTTATGTATTCGTAAATCAATTCAGGAGCCTAGACTGCAATTGGAAAACCAACTGCCTCAACTAGCCCGCATCCTCGGAGCTTCTCAGTGATGGGATGGATTGGCTCCGACTTCACTCTCTTCTAAAAATCTTGCATGTCAAAGAAACAGAGAGGTGTCTTTGTGAAATTTTGCAAAGAAGACTTGATTCCATTTAATCCATCAAAATCTGTGAATCTAGTTGTCATTCCGTTCGTGGATGAATTTTAAAATCTAGAAAAGCAGAGAATAGTAAATGCACAGATGCTAGCTTCTCAATCAGAGGTTGTGCAAATTAACAGAATAACAATTTGATTAAGAGCGGTAATTTTGCAACTGTTCATGTATCTCTCTCTATATAGGAGTTTCAATCCATCCACTAATCTTTAGGATTCGCGCCACACGAATGAATTGAAGGAGAGGTCCGTTGAAATAGTAAATGCATAGTTTTAACAGATATTAAGGTGTCCTTTCACTGTTCCATTGGTCCAGCGGTAACTTTCTATCTCTCATATTTACTTTCCTATTTTCCACTAAGTTTCAGAAAGTTACAAACAAAGTACTCCGTAACAAAATATCCGCTGAAGCGAATTCTGCTTAGTAGATCTTTCCTGCAATGGTTAGATTATTTCCATTATCATCTTGAGAGGTTTAGCACACGAAATATGGGTTTAATCCGCTCACCAACTTGATTTTCTTTAAAATCCAGAAAATTGTCCTCGTGGGTTGAAAACCCGCCGAGGAGAAGACAATTTTCATTTCTCCGCCTATGCTTGCCTTTTAACTTTACCTTTTGATCATGGTTTCCTTTGGGTTCGATGACGTCCAAAAGTAGTGTGAAAAGTCATTAGGGATCCACCTTTGCTTCTTTTCCTTCAAAATTACCTTTTTTGGGAAACTGACTTCATGGGTTGAAAACCCACCGAGGAGAAGTTAGTTTTCAGTTTTCCACCCAGAGTGATTTTGAGAATTGTGACGAATCCTGAATGTTTCCTAAGGTAGACAATTGTAAGAGGAACATTAATTTGTCATAAGGTACCTTTTTTATTTTCTTATTTTGGCCCATATGCATCATTTGTTGCTTTTTGTAGAAAATCGCCTTCATGGGTTGAAAACCCGCCAAGAAGAAGATGAAGTCCGGATTTCGGCAAACTGCTGTTCTCATGGAGAAAATGATGAGTCCCAAGAAAATATAACTCTTGTAAATGATCCTTGCATGTTTCGTTAACCTCCATCAGATTAGGTACTAAACTACGCACAAAATTCACAACACAAAAGGAAAACCACCCGGCTATGAAATGTGGGGAAGGGGAAGATGACAAATCCGATGAAGAATCTTTCCACCTAAGGGGACTTGGACTTAGACTCGAACACACCTAGGACTTTACTAGAACACAAAAGTTCCACTTTGCAAATTGGTTAGAGAATGAAAAATGGGGCAACAGCTAGCTCTGACTGGGGACTTGGGTAAGCTATACCGAAGCAAGGAATCCAAAATCTCTAGTTTTGCAAAAATAAAAGGTGGTACACGACAAAACTAAAGCAAGGAAAAACAAGAAGAAGAAAGCCAAGGAAACCTAACTAGGAAAACATAAACATGAACTAAACATAACTATAGTACAGTACAGGAGTTACCTATTTTCAATTTGAAATTTGATAAAGCTTCAGATCCTGAGCATTGTAGGTCAAAGGTAGCACCTCACCATCTGGATATGCCAATTTAAATGAGTTGTTTTCAAATGACTGATGAATAATGAATGGGCCTTTCCACAAGGTCTCAAATTTCTTATGCATACCTTTTGGAGCTCTTCACTTATTCCACAGTAACACACTGTCTCCTATCATGAATTTCCGTGGCCTTGCCTTTTTATCAAACAAGTTCTTCACACGCATCTGATGTTGTGTGATATGATCTACGATTGCTTCCCTTTCCTCTTCGAGATTGCTTAAGTACAGAATCCTCTTCTCTAAACCATCCCTATAGATATCATCTTCAATCACTGTTCTCAGTTTATTTGTCGCTAATTCCAAGGGTAATGGGAGATTAGCTTCAATCCCATAGACCAATTCGAAAGGAGATATGCCAATTGCCCTTTTAGGTGTCACCCTATCTGCCCATAGTGCCTCATGAATTTTCTTGTACCAAGTCTTCTAATTATCTGACAACAATTTCTTGACAATATTCATCAAATTCTTATTGTTGGATTTTGCTTGACCATTTCCTTGTGGGGAATAGTCAGATGAGTGACTAACTATAATTCCATGTTCAAAATAGAATTGGGTAATCTCAACTGAAGAGAAATAAGCCGCATTATCCATTACCAATTTGATAGGAACACCAAATCTAACTAGTATATTTTCTTTAAGGAATTCGCATACCACTTCGGAAGTAGTTTTCTTAGTTGCTCTAGCGTCCACCCATTTAGTGAAATAATCAGTCGCAGTTATAACATATTGGTGACCAGCACTAGATGCTGGGTTGATGGGCCCAATGAAATCGAGACCCCATTGTTGGAAAGGACCTTCAACGATGACAAGTCTGAGAGGCAAAGCGGCTAACTGAGGTTGCCCGACGAACATCTTACATTTCTCGCATTTTGCCACCCAAGAGTAGGCATCCTTAAACATTCCCGGCTAGTAGTAACACTGTCTCAGTATTTTGAAAGTTGTGACTAAAGAGGAGAAATGTCCACCACATGCTTCATCATGGAAGGTTCTCAACAACTTTTCTTGCTGTTGTTTGTCGATGCATTGGAGAAAAGTACCATCTATAGCCCTTTTAAACAATTTGTCATCCCAAATTACATATTTAGCTGCTTTCAACTTGAGATCTCTTCTCTGTCTTGCTGTCATGCCTTTTGGACATTCTTCGTATGTCAGTAAATAAGCAATATTCTCGAACCAAGAATCTTGCATGCCTACTGCTAATACTAATTGCTTTTCTCTTGATCCCTCTGTTTCTTCAACAATTCTATTTTCTGCAATTGCTTTGCACAAGGCATTGCCTCTCACTAGCTTAGTAGGCTTGATTTCAATATCATAATCTTGTGTTTTCGCTATCCACGTCCCTCTGGCATTACACCCTACATCCTGTTGCGTCAACACACTTTTTACTGCTACATCTAGAACGTAGACCACAGAATGCGAGTGCAAGATGTAGAATCTAAAATTCTTCAGCGCTTTGACTACTGCAAAGGCATGTTTTTCAATTTGTGAGTATTTTAACTCATGATTTTTCAAAAGTATGCTCATGAAAGCTATAGGGGCTTGTATTCCTTCTTTGTTGTCTTGCGTCAAGATTGCTGATAAAGTGTGTTCGGAGGCATAACAGTAAATGATGAAATCCCGTTTATAATCCGGATGACATAATACTGGAGCGTTAGCAGTGGTAGTCCTTATGTTCTGGAAAGCTTGTTTCCCAGTTTCATTCCATTTAAAATTTGAATTCCCTTTCATCATATCTACAATACATTTAGTAGTTTCCGCAACATCTAGGATGAATCTATTGAGGAAATTTACTAGCAGGCTTAACCTTCGAATGGCCTCCACCCACTCTGGGTCAATTTTAATACCTTCCTGGGAAACTATATGACCCAAAAGCTTTCCTTCTGTAACACGAAAAATGGATTTTTTGGGATTTAGGGAGATTTCGTGTTCCCAGCACCTTTGCAATACCTTCCTCAAATCTTCGATATGATTCTTTCTTTTCTTTGAAAACACAGTGAGATCATCCAAGTATATAACAATAATCCGATCTTTTAAATCAGCAAATGTTTTGCTCATACATCTTTGAAATGTGGCACCGACATTATTGAATCCAAAAGGCATTCTATGGTATGCAAATGTACCCCATGGAGTAGTGAAAGCCATTTTGTGTTGATCTTTCTCCTCTACTTCTATTTGATTGTACTCTGAGAAACTGTCGAGCATGGACATCATTTCAGCCCCAACTATTGTTTGTAATAGGTAATCCATGTTGGGAAGAGCAAAATTGTCCTTCAAGGATGCCTGGTTCAAATTCCAAAAGTCAACACAAATCCTTGTTTCTCCATTCTTCTTTCTAATTGACACTATATTGGCTACCCAGGTGGGATGATGAATAGGATAAATAATCCTTGCTTTTAACATCTTGTCTACCTCCCTGAATATAGCATCAGCTACTTTAGGATTATAATTCCTCTATTTCTGTTGGAAGGGAACTGCGTCAGGCTTTAGGGGAATTTGATGTTTTACCTTCCCACCCCTATAACTTTTCAAATCCTCATAGCTCCAGGCGAATACATCTTGGTATTCTATGAAAAGTTGTCTAGCAGCTTCTTTCTCTTTAGGTGAACAACACTTTCCAATGTTAATCATTTTGGGACTATGACTGTCTCCTATATTAACTCCATACTCGCTCGTAGTAGGACCTTTTTCCATTCTCTTTCACTTGATGTAAGCACCGTGCCTATTAAACAGTCTTTCCAAAGATACAAAGTATGGGGTAATAATATTACCTTGCAATTGGACTTTATCAGTTTGATCTTCAATTTGCTCTGGTTTGAGGTCTCCATAATAGTCTTCCTTTGATGAGTGTTTACAAGTGGCTTTGTTATTTTCTATGAACAATTGCAAACTCTTGTCATCTTCAAAAACTTGCCAATATTCTATATTGTCTGGAACAAAGGCTCGATACACAATCTCAACCTGGTATTTCCTATCTCTGAACTTAGGATGAGGTAGTAGCAAGGAAGCGGAAACAACTAAGGAGTTAGCTTTGGTGTTCATCTCCCTTGGTACTGCTTCAATAGCAAAAGCATCCAGGCCTTCTATTTCGTCCCAAACTCTGTTTTTATAGTTTTTCAACTTGTCGTTCTTTACGGAGTATTGCTCTTTAATTTGTCTCGCCATAAGTTCTACATCACCTCGAGCTTTCAAGATCTTCACTCCTTTTCCTTTGTGGCTATTATTCCAAGGAGTAAGGCCTCGTACTCTACGGTGTTATTTGTGTTTACAAACTCCAATTTAAAAGCCATGGGTTCAGACTCTCCTTTAGGACGTATTAACACTACACCTACACCGGATCCGGATGAAGAACAACTTCTATCGAACTCCAATGTCCAGATGTCTGCTGACTCTTCTTTTTCACTGAGGATTTCCTTTCTTAGGTCTTCACTTCTTTGTTCATCTAGAGCCTCTTTAGTAAACAGCATATAATTACCAAACTCTAGCTCCTGGTAGAGGATCTGGGCTTTAGGATCATCTGACTTTAGGACAATAAATTTTGCCTTTTCTTTAGGTTTCAATTTAACTTTCTTGCTTCCTATGGGCATGACTACTTGGGACCAGTCTAACTTTATTTCTCCTCCTAAATCTCGACAAAAACTCTTACTTAAGAGAAGCCCATAGCTTGCCAGAATATCCGCAACTAGGATAGTCAATAATAGTTTCTTTTCTAGATGAGAAGCTAAGGCTACTTGAGCATCTTTGATTTGTCCAAGCAAGGGGACTTGTTTGGCGTCTATAGAGTAACACCTTCCATGAACTTTAGTAAAAGTAAGAGCTAAGGCTTTAGCTACGGATAAGGCATCACATTGTCTGACGCACCTGAATCTATTATGCAATTGTTCAATTTGCATCCATTAGTATATAGTGAAATATAGAATGGGTCAGGTTTTTGCCTAGAAGAGGTTGCTAGGACAGTGGAATCCTCTTGGTTAAACAGGTTAGATGTCAAAGTTTCATCCCCTTCTTCAGCGGTCACATTATGATTCAAATCTGAAGCATTCCCTTTACAACAATCTACCAATCTTTTCAACTCAGAGGGATGAGATTTCAAATAATCTATAGGGGAGATTTGAATTTTTTACTCTTCACAGAATTGGATGAAATCAAAAGAGGTCTTGTCCTTACCTGTTTGAGACATTGATGCTACTTGATCAATGTGAATATTATTTGATGAAGAGTTGGGGTCATTTCCTAGAACATGACTGGAGTATGACTTCTTGAGTTTTTGACCTCAGGTTAGTACTATGTATGAAGTTCCATTAATAGTCGCATGGCATTTGCCTTTGGCTCAGAATCAGATTCATATTCCAAGAATAAGTTTCCAGAAAAGCCATTTGAGTATGAATCTGACTCAGGGCGAGGGGTTGCGGTGTTTAACTCATTAGTGGATAACAACTACATCATACAAGCAATTTCCGAGCAGCTTTCACTATCATGATTTGTTGTCAAATGAAACACACACATGTTTCCTTTCTTCAGTGTTGTTTCAATCGCCAATCTTGGTTGTGACCCTATAAGTTGTGGAAACTTTCCATCATTATTTATTCCTGGTGGGTTTTGATAATTTCGCTGATAAGAATTATTTAACTCGAGTAATTGTCTTTTCACTGCCACTAGTTCATTCGATAACTTTTGAATCAATTTGTCAGATGAGGTGGTATGGCTGGAACTTCCCTTGGTTTACAGTTCCCTTTTCCACTTCTTGACAGAGATCAGGTCATCTTCAAATTCGACTGCTTTCTATTGTGCATCTGCTAAATCTGTGGGATGGGACCTTCTTAAATCACAATTGATATCTGGCGGCATTGCACTTATAAAGAATGTTTTCAAATTGCTAGCAGTAGGCCTATCAGCTATCGGGATCCTGCTAGTGATCTTATTAAAAGTCGCAACGAAGTCCCTCATACTCATGGTGGGTTGTTTTTTAAAAGATGTCAACTATGTTAACAAGACATGTTCATCTTCTGCAATCTTGAAACTAGTTTCGAAGGTTGTTCTCATTGTATCCCAATTGATGATTGAGCCATCATCCAAATGATAAAACCAGTCTGTTGCACTTTCTATCAAGGTCTCTATAAATAATCTTACAGCAACATCCTCATGAGCAACCCCTAAGATGTGAGTAGCTATGAAGGCCTTAATATGTTCATCTATGGTAACCTTCCCATCACCTGAAAATTTAGGAAAATTCTTCCTTGAACTAGGTGGGAGTGGGTGATAGGTTGTTAGTGCTAACTAACTTGTTGCTGCAGCCCAAGGAGCAGCCACAATTGTTCTAGCAAGGTATGGTAGAAAATTGACAACTGGGGGAGCAGTAACTCCATGCAAGGCCAATACCTAGCAGGTAGTATGAGAAGATCTTTGATTTCTAACAGGCGAAGATGGTCTGCTCCAACTTTTCTTTTCACCTTTTTGCTTAGGAATATCAAGGATGGGAAAACCAAGTTCTGTGAGCTTATCAAAAATAGGGTCTTGCCCACCCTATTATTTGGTACTTCTGAGGAACCTTGTTTGTTCCAAGGTGCTAGATTAATTTTATCTTTGAGCTTCACATCTTAACTGTCTTTCTACCCTTCGAACGTCTCTCCTATAAACAACCCTTTCTAATGCTTCTGTTCTAGATTCTTCTTCTTCTAATATTTGGCTAGCATTCCTATAATGCTCAGTGTTCTGTTGCCCCACTTTTCACCCTATAACCATTTTGTAAAAGTGGAAAATTTTGTGTCTTAGTTAAGTCTAGGTATGTTTGGCTCTAGTTTAAATTCCCCTTAGGTGAAAAGAGTCTCCATCGGATTTTCCATCTTTCCCTTCTCCCACATTTCATGGCTAGGCGGTTTTCCTTGATGTTGTGAGTTACGAGTAGCTTAGTACCTAATTCGATGGGGATTCTTGCAACATGCAAAGCTTATTCACGGCTTATCATGTTTTCAATGAAAGAAAGAAGCTTGCAGAAAATCGAGCATCGCCTTCTCCTCAGTAGGTTTTCTACCCATGAAGGTGATTTTTCACGAAGAACAATAAAGGATTTTTACGAGCCTATATAAGAAGATGATGAGCTATTTTATGGAAAATCCCTATTCTTATTACAATATTCTACCTTGGGAAACATTCAGGATTCATCACAAAGCACGGATTCATCACATCTTAAGTGGAAAACTCAAAAATGACTTCTCCTCAACGGGCTTTTTACCCATGAAGTCTGTTTTCCGCCAAAGGCAATTGTAAAAAAAAGAAACAAGTGGGCCACTTTTCGACTTCCGCAGTCCTTTCAAGATTTTCCAAACCCAAAGGAAATATTAACTAAAAGGATAAAGTTAAAAGGAAAGCCTAGGCGGAAAAATGAGAATCATCTTCTCCTCGGTGGGTTTTCAACCCATGAGTACGATTTTTCGCATTCAAGAGAAAATCAAGTTTGTAAGTGGATTGGGCCCACAAATTACACACAAAACATCTTGAGATGATAATGGAAACAATCTAACCATTGCGGGAAAGGTACACTGAGCAGAATTCAATTAGGCGCATATTTCCTTAAAAGGTACTCTGTTCATAATACTCTGAAACTTAATGGGAAACGGAAAAGTATGAAAGAAAGGAAAGTTGCCCAAGAAACAGTGAAAAGACACTGAAATATCCGTTAGAGCTCCCGCATTTACTATTTCAACAGATTTATCCTTTAATTCATTCGTGTGGCGTGAATCCTAAAGATCAACAGATGAATTGAGACTCCTATATAGATGGAAACATAACAGTTATTCAAACTACCGCTTTTTCTTGAGCGGTTATTTTGTTAAATTGCACAACGTTTTCAAATAGTTTGTATTCGCGAATTCAATAATCCTGTTCTTTATTTAGATTCGAAATTTCAATTTACTTCATTCTCAGACAGAATGGCAACCAGATTTGCAGGGTTTGATGGGCTAAATTAAATCAAGTCCACATCGCAGAATTTCATGGATACTTCACTCTGTTTTTATGATATGCAAGATATCCAAAGGAGGCTGAAGTCAGAGCTGATTCATCCCATAACTGAGAAGCTCCAAGGAAGTGGACTAGTAGAGGCAGTTGGTTTCCGGTGGCAGTCCAAGCTCCAGAATTGATTTATGAATGCATAAATCACTACAATCCAGATACCAAACAGATTGTGTTACCTAATCATACAATATTAATCTCCATTGATAGGCAAACTATGCTGAATTGCCTCCGAGTTCTAGAACGGAAGGAGTTTTCAGACTTGACAGTAGGAACAATCTCTGAGTTCTCTATGAAGAAGATGGTGTGGAGGAGGGAAATTATACAATCCTGGTTTCAAAAGCCGCGGAGCACCAAGAGTAAGGTCCCAAAAACTCTATATGGTACTAATCTCAAACTTGAGATTGTAGACATTTTGGTTCTCCTACATAGGTTGAAAGGTGAGGTAGAAGCTTTAAATTTCGTTGAACAGTACTTCTTTCTAGTAAAATTTATTTGTTCAGATACGCAATATATTGATTGGGCCCATTAGGTAAGTGAAAATCTTTCTAGGGCTCTCAGCACCACAAAGTTCTACAACACTTTCTATATGTCTTCCTTTTTTATTTATATGTTAGCATCTCTACAATTATGGTCGGGCCTTCCAAGAATAGAAAACTTTCCTGATGATGTGAAGTGTTATGAGTTCTATCCATGTTTGCAATTACAAAATAGTTATGCGGAGTATGTCAAAGTTAATGATGCATTCACAGTGAGAATTTGCAGGGAACTCCAAGGATGCCTGGAGAGGAGATTCCGTCTAGAGGCAATGGCAGCTATTAGACAACTCGGAAGCTATTTTATCCAGTTCTCATCTTTCTCATATTTGCGTCTTGCAGCTTTCGATGGATTCCCCCTAAAGCTGCCCAGGTATCTGAGCGACATGATCGTGCTAATAGAGATCGTGAGTCAGGCAGTCCAAGTGAATGTGCTAAGTGAAAGTTTGAAGAAGGGATATGAGTTCCCTATGAAAGTAGGAGCTTACAGTTGCGAGTCCTGATCTGATGCAAAGAATATGCTCAAAGTGTTCGAGATGAAATACAAATTGCAGATGTATGAGGTCTTGAGACCTATGTTTGATCCGAATGGATATGCTAGGGATGTGTTACAGATTAGGAGTGTCATCAAATACATTACCACTATTGAAGACTATTGGGCAAATTGTAAAGATGAATTTGAAAGTCGAGATCATGCTTTCGCCAGGCTCACAGTAGAGCAAATAAAAACATATAATATCAATCTTAATGTAGAAGGATTGGAGGATGATGGGCAATATATGTATAGTAATACATATCTGACTAAGTTAAGAAACACTCCTATCAATTCGGAGCCTTATGAGGGTGTTGAGGAAGATTTAGACACTTTGATGGCCCGAATCATCAAAAGAACTGGGAAATGGGTTGAATGGACAGCCAAAAGAAGCTGGAGTAAAGGCATAGCCACTCAAGCTTCTCCAACAGCAACAACTCCCTCTTCCTCCTAGAGTGCCACACTAGGTGTAACACTAGCTACCACTCAAGGACCAGCTCAACCTTCGAGAGGAGGTGACCAACCTCTAGACAAGAGCATCACCATAGCTAAGACTTGTCATGATGACTCCCTCCCAGTTATTGGAACCCAAACTGGTGCTGAAGAGAAAAAGACGGAGGAGCCGAAGGATAGTGTTGTTACCTCAGTTCCCTCTCCTCATGTTACACTAGTCGCCTCTCCTCATGTCACCCCAGTTCCCTCGCGTCATCATAGCCCCGTTCCGCTAGTAAGTGCTACACTTCTGAAACCAAGTGGCTCCCCCGTGCAGATAGTAGATTTGGGAGATGGAAAGAGTAGTAGTAGTGAATCTACTGAATCTGATGAGGCAACGAAGAAAACCTCAAAGGTGGAGAAGGGCCAGAGCTCTTCCAAGCTCATTTCTCAGGCCAAGAAGAATCCCTTCTTTTTTACTACGATGACAATCACTCCAGTCAAGAAGAAGATGTTTAGCATAGACGCACTTGGGACGGCCTCCAAGGTGATAGGCACTGATTCCTGGTTAGAGGATACTCTGGAGAGAAAGAGAAAAAGGAAAGATGAAAGCACCTCCACCAAGGATACCATATCCCTTGCAATTCGTTTTGGATCTGCATTAACCAAGGTGAAGAAGCAAAAAACCTTGTCTATACTTGGGCAAGATCTAGAAACAAGGCACTTGACAATGGAGATAGCCAAGCCCAACAAAGAAGGAAGAATTGAAGATATGACTACTGATGGTTTTACTCTACACTCGGTGGACCTTGGAGAGGCTAGACATGATACCAAGGTTGGCTTGTGGAAGTCAACCAATGAAGTAATTGAGGGACAACTGGAAAACCTGAAGCTATCAAAAGTCAGGATGAAGGCTGAGATAGAAGAGTTGAACAGATTCATCAGACAACTGGTCACTCCATTGGCAACTATCTCCGGAGTACCAATAACAAGAAATCCTACTGCTGTCGAAGTTCAAGCCCTTATCTCTCAACTTCAAGAAGATAGGCACTTTGGCCAAATTGGTAAAGACTGGACTAGAAAGCTCAAGTTAGAGGGAGTCTCTATTATAGAACAAATCGGCAATGTTATCTTAAGATTAGAAACAGAGAAGGATAACATCTTAGCAAATAGCAGTACTTTGGCCGAAGAAAGAGCGAAGAGCGACGATTGTATCTCTCTTCTAAAAATGATTATTCAAATGAAGGCAAAGGAAGTTGTTGAAGCCAAAATCTTGCCAAAGGGAGACGAACCTCTGTTCGAATGGCTTCAGATGATGCAGTTCAAGTCAGAAATGATCTTATTAGCAGAAAATGGATTTAAGGAAATAGAGGATAAAGTGAAGAAGACCCAAGATAGAGGATTTGAACTCATGAGGGGACTGCATACAGATTCACAGACTAGTGGCCAAGGGAAAGCACTCATTGGGATGAACGTCATGAAGAAGAATTTCTCCAAATTCTTAGATAGTCTGATTGATTTATCTTCCAGTAATCAAAACAGAGTTACAAAACTCCAAAAACTTAGCGGATGCATACATGTGGCCACGGAGGAATTGCCAAATCAATTGAATGCTGCGAAGGAGTTGGCCAGGGAGCATTCTATGTGGCTCTTGAGATACACCAACATACACGTTCCTAGGCATGAAGAGCTAATCCCAATCATAGTTGCTGCTAAGGCCTATAGAACAAAAGCAGAAAAGGGGAAGAAGACGAAGTGATTCACATTCCGCCCCCTTTTCACTTTCTTATGTAATTATTGCAATACGACAAACTGGTTTCTTGCCATTTGTCATTCTTTGAGGAGATGAACCGATTGAACTTCTATTTGTTTACTGTACTAGGTAAAGAAATCAACACATACAGATAATAGATAAGAACAGCAGAATTCTTATATTATTCGCATACGCCAAAGATATTACATTACACTTCCGATACGATGATTTACAATGATCTCGAAGGGGGTATACATACATCTCAAGGAACCTTCCCGAAGGTATCCGTTGACTACATACATGTCGGCTACATAATAAAAACCTTCCCGATACCGATGACATACATCCCAATACACACCCTATCAGTCGATACCGACGACATACATCCCAATACTGACAACATACATCCTGATACCATATTTACTAATGACATCATCCCCCCAAAAAGAAAAATCATCTCCAGACAACCACACAACAAAACTCAACAACTAACTACATTTATTCATTATAGACATAGACATCATGAACCAGAAGGCTGTGTCTCAGACTATGAAGATCCGCTGCGTCGAAGTTGATACACTTGATCTGTCTGGACCTTTAAATCAGCTCTAATCTGAGAGTTCTCTTCCACTACTTCTTTCAACATTAATGAAACCTCCTGACACTCGGCTTCTTTCTGGTCATGAGCCCTCTTCACTGAGTCCTTCTCCTGAAGTGCTACTACCAAACATTGCTCCACTGCTGCTAACTGTTGTTCTTCCTGTTGCTTCCCTCGTGCACTTTCCTCGAGTTGTGCTAACAGGGCTGTCCGCTTTGCTTCCCATGCAATCTGCTGGGTGGCAAGTCGGTCAGCCATCTCCTTTCGAGCCTTCTCCACCCTCTCTCGAGCTTCCTGCCCAGCCTCTACCCTTCTTCTCTCTGTAAGCACCAACTCTACCAGGGACTTGCTCTGCTCTGCGATGTCTCCACCTCTGGCACACTATGCCTACAACAACTCCAGGTCTCATCAACTAGTCAGACTTCCAACGACTAATAACCGCAACAATTGGGGGGTCTAGGGGGCAACGCCCCCAGCAGGGTTGAGGGGCAGCACCCCTGCGAGGTCCTAGGGCAGTGCCCTGCAATAACCTGCTCTCGTACGGAGTCCAAGTTGCTAGCTTTGTTTAACAAAAATGTCGCATTAAGACATCTAGAAGAGGCCATACGGCCTTTATGCCTGAACACTTCAAAACTTTGCAAGGATATGCCGTATGGTGGTATACAAGTTATGGTGTCAGTCATGTGCCATACGGTATCACCTTCAAACCATATGGTGTCCCATCTCCATGCCGTACAGTGTCCCTCCTTCAAGCTGTACGGTGATCACTTCCTACTCCCTCTTGCGTCCGTACGGTGTCTAGACAAGTAAATGTGCCTTCAGAACCGCCGCCTCCAGGAACAATCCAAGCATTGTATGCTGCCTTAGACAATTGGAGGACTCTATATTCTTTATTCCTTATGCCTCTTCACCTACAAAAGGCCGTATGGATCATGCCTGTTGAAACACCCTTCATGCCGTACAGTGGATATTAGTCATCTTGAAACCGTACGGTATTCAGTCGTACGGTGTAGGCATATACGACCATTGTACGATACTTTTTCTTCTCTTTGTTTTTTTTTTTTGTTTAATGATCAACTTTGTCTTATATGTGCAGTATTTACAGTCGTTCTTTTCTCAGTTGCTCGTCTAAAGAGGTGCATTATTTCTTTCATGGTAGACATTTAACTTTGACCTATTCACTACTTCGGCCACTTCCTTTCCGTCTAGCATCCATAGTTTTATTGCTCCGTTATCACCCACTTCCCGAATCTGGTATAGCCCGACCCATTTCACCTGGAACTTGCTTGGTTTGATCTCGTTCTGTCCGTCGTACTTCAACACCAACTGTCCCGATTGGAACTTGTTCAATTTCAGGTGTCTATCATGCCATGCTTTGTGCCTGTTATGTGTCACTTCCGTGGCCCCTTGTGCCTGGAATTGTTGCTCATCAAGTTTATTTAAGGTACACGATCTCTCCATTTGATTTTTCATATCACCCAATTTGTTCCCGAAGCTTGGTACCATGGACTCAATTAGCTGCCCCTTCTTACCATCAATAACACCTCCACTCCGTACTACTATAACTTTTATTAAACCCTTCCTCTTTGTTTCCTGTGCAGACCGTATGATGTGTCCTCTGTGCTGCCAGCACCTTTCTGTTATATCCGTGGTTCGATGTAACATTTTCTTTCTGTGCAGTCGTACGATGGGATTTTCCTTTTTTCTAGGTTCGTACTGTATGTTCTTCCCCTCAACTTCAGCTGTAACCACCTTTCCTTCTGCTTCTTTGTATTCTTTCGGACATTCATTTTCCTCTTCTTTCTCACCTTCGTCCAACCTTAACATATTACAACTCGGAAAGAGTTCATAGTCTTCTATCTGCTAGTGGTAAAGACCGTTGACAAAATCCAAATCGTCGTCCGTTAATCCTCCTTCCAATCGTAGGACTCCCTCCTGATCTAGTTCTAGACGCTACGTCCCTTCATCCTCTTCACCTTTGGAGTTTGATGACAGAGCTTCTTCCCTGACCATTCGAGTGTGTAAATCGATGACATATTTCCGCCCCTTGCTTTTAAGTGATAGAGTATTTTTCTTCCAATCATGCTTAACTCTGGCTTGTATCAACCACACTCAGCCCAGAATGGCATTGTACCCTTTCCTCTTCAGCGAGATCACGACAAAATCCAACAGGAATGGTTGGGTTCCAATCGTCACTGGTTGTGCTGTCAGGACTCCCAATGGTTTGATTCCATGTTGATCGATCGTTAACAACTGAAATGTAGGTGGCCATAATGTCAGTTGTCCCAACCTTTTCCAGGTATCCTCTAGTAACACATTGACCTCGGACCCTCCATCCACAATCGTGTTCGTCAACACAGTCCCGAGAATTCTCATTTCAACAACTGTCGGATGATGTTCGGATGAGAGGGCTAACAGCATCGGATCTTCTGCACTCGCGCCACCTTCTTTCTCTCTTCTTTGCTCTGCTGGTTGCTTAGCAATTGGAGCTATATTCGTGAGTGTCGTACAAAGTTGAGGCATAGTGAGCAACAGATCATTTATCTTGACGAGTACCTCAGTTTGTAATAGTTGTCGTACGATGTTCTGTTCTGCGCAGTTCCGTGCGGAGGTACTAGTAATGTCCTTCAGGTGTGCCTTCTCTACTTGTGTTGCTTTCTGGATCTCTACCCGTGCGTCCTCTAGTCTCTTCTTTTCCTCCGTCAGATCAAGGTATACTTTTGCTTGCTTCCGTGTGATGGCCAGAACCTCTTCATCGTCCATCCCGAAGGTGATCAAATTTACTCCCGACTTCGAGCTCTTAGCATGGTCATGATTGCCGAGTCCGCACCATCTGCCTTAAAATTTCGGTGTGTTCGCCGTTGTATAGTCTTGGACAAAGTGGCCCCACAAACTGCATGCGTAGCATTGAACTATCGATCGGTCGTTCGCATCCTACTGAATTCGACTCCTCCCGCCATTATTATTGTTGCCGTTGTTGTTTTGACCTTGCCAATTATTTCTCTATCCTCTCGACGTGGCACCCTCTATACTGGTGTTCCTGCTCCCTCCCGACACAAATGCCTCCTGTGTCAAGAACACTTGCTACGGTGCTCTTGTTTTTAAGTTGAAAGGGCATTCCTTTGTCGAATGTCCCATGATCTGGCAAATCTTGCAAAATTGATCTTTTGGAAAAGATCCCTTCATATGGCCTTCTTTCTTGCACTCGATGCACCATAGCTCGTTTCCCTTGGTCTCCTTCTGCATGTTCTTGAACTCTTTTATCATCCGAATCGTGTCTTTTTGGAGGGTGCAAACCTTTTTGCTACCCTTTTCATCATCACTACTCTCCTCTTCTGAAAATGTGTCGTCATCTGAATCAGACGAACTACTCTTCTTCTTCTTCTTCTTCATCTTCTGCTCACTTTCCAAATTCATTGCCCGGTTGTATGCTTCAGTGTATGACGATGGCGGCACGATCTTCATCTTCTTTCACAACTTCAGTTGTAGGCCTTCAATGAACCATCTTTTTTGTAACCCATCAGCTAGCTTATTCTCCATTTTATTGATCAAGTCCTTCAACTTCTTGGCGTAGACTCCAACTGTTTCATTCTTCCCCTATTTTGTGTTGTATATCTCCACTACGATTTCGTTGTCATCATGCAGCAGTTGAAATTCCCTAATAAACCCCTTTTTAATGTTGTCCCAATCGGTTAACTTCTACAACTTCTACGGCTCTGTATCGGCGAACCAATCAATTGCAACATCCCGTAGGGTGGCCGGAAACTGCCAGACCCATTCATTTGTATCCGTTATGCCATTCGCTTTCCAAATCATTTCGCATGTTTTACAATGTCGGATCGGATCGGCTGCTCCATCACCATCAAATTTAGGCAACTTTTCCTTTGGCCCTACCATTCCAGCACCAATGCTTTGTATCCTAATACCAACGGTTTGCACTCCGGCACCAATGCTTTGTATCTCGACACGAACGCTTTGTATCCCGGCAGCTGTACTTTTTGGTGAAGAAGGACCTCCGTCAAGCGAATCTATCCATTCTGGAAGTGTATCGCAGACAAATTCAAAAACTCCTCCCTTGCTTCTTCCACCAACTCCATCCACTGTCGAGTCTCCTCCAACAATTCCTCCGCGCTTCTGTGTCCATCGGCAATCTTCTAGAACCTCCTTCTACGTTCAGCTTGCTGTGCCAAAATTAGATTTCCATGTGTTGTACGTATTTCATCCTTTCTCTTTACCTTATTTCAATCCTTGTTAAGTTGATTTGGCATTAATCTTCATTCCTCCCTCCTTCCCGGTTCATCGGGCAACGGCGCCAAATGTTTATCGTACAGGATAAAGAAATCAACGCATACAAATAATAGATAAAAACAGAAAAACTTCTTATATTATTTGCATACGCCAAAGATATTATATTACGCTTCCAATATAATGATTTACAATGATCCCAAAAGGGGTATATATACATCTCAAGGAACCTTCCCGAAGGTATCCATCGACTATATACATGTCGGCTACATAATAAGAACCTTCCCAATACCGACGTAGAACTTTTCCGATACTGACGACATACATCCCGATACACACCCTATCGGCCGATACCGACATACATCCTGATACCGACGACATACATCTCGATACTGACGACATACATCCTAATACCATATTTACTGACAACACTATTATAACGATCATCTCAAAATCCTATATGTATGAAATTGAATGATTAATAAAAGGTTGGCAAATTTTTGGTGTGAAGTACTTGATGTTGCAGAGTCAATTGAATAGTATTTTGTATCAACTATTTTCTATTCCATTTCTGTTAATTGTTAGTTATATGTTTTCTCTTTTATCAAGATTGAAGCAAGGAAAGAACAGAGTTTCATTCTCGTGTTTCAAGGCAACGAACGGATTTGATAAGTAGTGTCATTGCATGTTCAAAGAGGAATCGCTTAAACGTTTTTCCCTTTCGGTTAACTTCTCCTTCTCTGTAGTCCAGATCCTAGTTAATTCAATTTAGTATTAGTTGTTATGCTATTTCAAGTCATTAAGCTTTGTGAGTTCATAAGATGTGTGAGTTCATGAACTTAATCAATTCTTCAGAAACCTTCTTCTGCCTGAATTAGATCCTATTTAGGTATGGCTCGGTTTTACCTCTTTTGTTCTCAGGTCAAGAACACACCCCATATTAGTTTTAGAAATAAAACATAATTCATTGCAAATCTACCATAGGGAGTTGTACCTATTAATTCAGAGAAAAGCCAATCTATCCATAAGTGGCTTTTCAACTGTTTGTAATCAGATATTGTTCATAATTTGGGCATTCAACAGTCATAATTAAAGAAAAACGAATCTGTTTACCAACAAATTTTTGGCGACTCTGTTGGGGAATACGAATAGTCGCTTGACTAATAAGCCTATATCATGAGGAAAAATGGTACTACCTCATGAGAACATTTTTCTAGTGCTCCAACCTAACCTTGGTTTTCAAGACGACCAAGAAGACATAACTTCATCCCTTAATACATTTGTTTGAAGACATAGGAGAAATGTTGAACATTATAGGAACGCTAGCCAAGTATTGGAAGAGGAAGAAAGAAGAGCCGAAGCTTTAGAAAGAGTTGTTCAAAGGAGGGACATCCGAAGAGCAGAAAGACAATTGAGACAAGAAGTTCAAAGACAGAACTCGTCTAGCACCCTGGAACAAACAAGGTTCCTAAGAAGTACCAAGGAACAGGGTGGGCAAGACCCTATTTTTGATAAACTTACAGAGCTTGGTTTTCCCATCCTAGACATTCTGAAACAGAAAGGTGAAAGGAAAAGCCAAAGTAGACCACCTTCCCTTGTTAGGGATCAAAGCGCTTCGCATACTACCTGCCAAGTATTGGCCCTACACGAAATCACTGCTCCCCCAGTTGTCAATTTTCCGCCATACCTTGCCAAAACAATTATGGCTGCTCCATTGGCTGCAGCGACAGGAACATTAGCATTAACAAGTTATCATCCACTCCTGGCTGGTTCAAGAAAGAATTTCCCTAAATTTTCAGGTGATGGGAGGTTACCATAGATGAACACATTAAAGCCTTCTTTGCAGCTACTCACATCTTAGGAGTTGCACATGAGGATGTTGCCATAAGATTATTTGTGGAAACCTTGAATGAAAATGCAGCAGACTGGTACTATCATCTAGATGATGGCTCGATCACTGATTGGGATACAATGAGAATAGCCTTTGAGACAAGATTTAAGATTGTGCAAGATGAACATGTTTTGTTGACACAGTTGACATCGATTAAAACGCAACCTACCATGAGTATGAGGGATTTTGTTGCTAATTTCAATAAGATTATTAGTAGAATTCCAACTATCGATAGGCCCACTACCAATAATCTGAAAACCTTCTTCATAAGTGCAATGCCCCCAGATATCAATTATGACTTCAGAAGGGCACATCCCACAGATTCAGCAGACACACAAAAGAAGGCAATTGAATTGGAAGATGACTTGATTTCCGCGAGAAAATGGAAGCAAGAACTTCAAACTAAAGGAAGTTCCAGTAACACCACATCATCTGATGAAATGATTCAGAAACTGT
Organism: Cupressus sempervirens; assembly: GCA_028749045.1. Taxonomy (NCBI): domain Eukaryota; kingdom Viridiplantae; phylum Streptophyta; class Pinopsida; order Cupressales; family Cupressaceae; genus Cupressus; species Cupressus sempervirens. Next base: position 557,667,979 of record CM053788.1, on the reverse strand, counting down.
CAAATGAGTTGGTAGCAGTAAAAAGGCAATTACCCGGATTCAATAATTCCTAACAGCAGAATTATCAAAATTTGCTAGGAAGGAAAAATGATGGAAGATTTCCGCAAATCACGAGCTCACAATCCAGGTTGCCAATTGAAGCGGCACCAAAGAAAGGAAATATGTGCGTCTTCCATTTGACAACGGATCATGATGGTGAGAGCTGTCCGGAAACTACTTGTATGATGCAATTATTATCCACCAATGAGTTGAACACTACAACTCCTTGTTTAAAGTCAAATTCGTACTCAAATGGCGACTCTGAAAATTTATTTTTGGAATGAGTCAGATTATGAACCAAAGGGCAAATGTTATGCAACCATTGATGGAATTTCATATACGGTGCTTACTCGAGGTCAAAGGCTAAAGAATCAATCCTCCAGTCATCCTCACAGGAACGTTCCTAGTCCCTCTGCAAATAATATTCATGTTGATCAAGGAGCATCAACTTCTCAAATGGGTAAGGACAAAATGTCTTTTGATTTCATTCAAATCTGTGAAGAATCAAAAATCCAAATTTCCCCTATAGGTTATTTGAAGTCTCACCCCTCTGAGTTGAAAAGACTAATAGATCGATGTAAAGGGAATACTTCAAATTTAAATCACAATGTGACCGTTGAAGAAGGGGATGAAACCTTGACATCTAACCTATTTAATCAAGAGGATCCTACTGTTTTAGCAACCTCTCCTCGGCAAAAACCTGACCCATTCTATATTTCACTATATATCAATGGATGCAAACTAAGCAATTGCATAATAGATTCAGGTGTGTCAGACAACATTATGCCTTATTCTGTAGCTAAAGCCCTAGGTCTCAACCTCACTAAGGCGCATGGAAGATGCTATTCTATGGATGCCAAGAAGGTTCCTTTGCTCAGGCAAATTAAAGATGCTCAAGTGGCCTTAGCTTTACATCTAGAAAAGAAACTCTTATTGACCATTCTAGTGGCAGATATTCTAGCAAGCTATGGACTTCTCTTAAGTAGGAGCTTTTGCCGAGACTTAGGAGGAGAAATAAAACTAGACTGGTCTCAAGTAATTATACCTATAGGGAATAAGAAAGTCAAATTAGAACCTAAAGAAAAGGCAAAATTTACTGTCTTAAAATCAAATGATCCTAAAGCTCAGATACTCTATCAAGAGTTGGAGTTCGTCAATTACATGTTATTTACTAAAGAGGCTCTGGATGAACAAAGAAATGAAAATCTAAGTGAAGGAATTCCCAATGAGGAAAAGATTTAACAGGCATATGGACACTAGAATTTGATGGAAGTTGTTCCTCTTCAAGATCTGGTGCAGGTGTAGTGTTTAATACCCCCTGTGGGAGAACCTGAACCCATGGCCTTCAAATTGGAGTTTGGGAATATGAATACCACTGCAAAGTATGAGGCCTTACTACTAGGGATAATGACAACAAAAGAAAAGGGAATAAAGATCCTGAAAGCTCGAGGCGATGCAGAGCTCATCATAAGACAAATTAAAGGGCAATACTCTGTGAAGAATCACAAGTTGAAGAATTGTAGAAACAGAGTTTGGGACAAAATAGAAGGCCTAGATGCTTTTTCTATTAAAGCAATGCCAAGGGAGATGAACACCAAAGCTGATTCCTTAGCGGTTTTTGCTTCTCTACTGTTACTTCATTCGGAGTTCAAAGATAAGAAGTACCAGATCGAGATTGTATATCGAGCCTCTGTTCCAGATAATATAGAATCTTGGCAAGTTTTTATAGATGACAAGAGCTTGCAATTGTTCTTAGAAAACGACAAGGCTACTTCCAAACATCAATCTAATGAAGGTAATAATGAAGACTCTAATCACGAGCTAAAAGAAAATCAAACAGGTGCAATCCAATTACGAGGTAATATAATTCCCCCATACTTTGTGTCTTTGGAAAAATTGTTTAATAGACATGATGCCTAAATAAAGCAAAAGAGGGCGGAAAAGGGACCTACCACTGGTGAGTACGAAGGAGTAAATATTGGTGATGTCTATAATCCTAAAATGATCAATATTGGTAAGTGTTATTCACCAGAAGAGAAAGAAGCCACTAAGCTGCTTTTTATAGAATACCAAGATGTATTCGCATGGAGTTATGAAGATTTGAAAATCTATAGAGGCGGGAAGATAAAACATCAAATTCCCCTCAAACCTGATGTAGTCCCTCTCCGGCAGAAACAAAGGAATTATAATCCTAAGGTAGTAGATGCCATATTTCAGGAAGTAGATAAAATGTTGAAAGCAAGAATCATCTATCCCATCCATCACTCCACCTGGGTAGCTAATATAGTACCAGTCAGAAAGAAGAACGAAGAAATAAGGATCTGTGTTGATTTCCATAATTTGAACCAGGCATCTCTGAAGGATAATTTCGCTCTCCCCAATATGGATTACTTACTACAAATAGTGGCTAGAACCAAAATGATGTCCATGCTTGACGGGTTCTCAGGTTACAATCAAATTGAAGTGGAAGAGGAGGACCAACATAAGACAGCATTCACCACTCCTTGGGGTTCGTTTGCATATCATAGAATGCCCTTTGGGCTCATCAATGCTAGCGCCACATTCAAAGGTGTATGAGTAAAACATTTGCTGATCTAAAGGACCGGATTATAGTTATATATCGGGACGACCTCACCGTGTTTTCAAAAAAGAGGAAAGATTATATAGAAGATTTGAAGAAAGTCTTACAAAGATGTCGAGAACATGGAATCTCACTTAATCAAAAAAAATCCATTTTCTATGTGATAGAGGGAAAGCTCCTTGCTCACATAGTTTCTCAAGAGGGTATTAGAATTGATCCTGAACGAGTTGAGGCCATTTAAAGATTGAGCCTGCCATCGAACAAAATAGGAGTTAAATCGTTCTTTGGGCAGGTGAATTTCCTCAAAAGGTTTGTACTGAATTTTGTAGAAACCACTAAGTGTATTGTGGACATGATGAAAGGAAATTCAAATTTCAAATGGAATGAGGCAGGAAAACAGGCCTTTCAGAACATAAAAACTGCTATTACTAATGCTCCAATATTATGTCACCCTAAGTATAAGTGAGATTTCATCATCTACTGTTATGCTTCTAAACAAACTTTATCGGCAATACATATGCAAGGTAATAATGAAGGGATACAAGCCCCAATAGTTTTCATGAGCATACCCCTGAAAAATCATGAATTGGAGTACTCACAAATTGAGAAACATGCTTTTGCAGTAGTCAAAGCACTTAAAATTTTTCAATTTTACAGCTTGCATTCACATTCTGTTGTTTATGTCCCAGATGTAGCAATAAAAAGTGAGTTAACACAGCAAGATGTAGGGTGTAATGTCAGAGGAACATGGATAGCAAAGACACAAGAGTATGATATAGAAATTAAACCTACCAAGCTTGTAAGGGGTAATGCCTTGTGCAAGGCGATTGCAGAAAACAAGATCGCTGAAGAACCAGAAGAATTGGGAGAAAAGCAACTAGTCTTGGCTGTAGGTCTTCATGATCCATGGTTTGAGAATATTACTTATTTGCTAACATATGGAGAATGTCCAGAGGGCCTAACTGTAAGACAAAGGAGGGATCTTAAATTGAAAGCAACTAAGTATGTAATTTGGGATGGCAAATTGTTTTAAAAAGCCATAGATGGCACTTTCCTCAGATGTGTGGACAAAGCTTAGTATGTAATTTGGGATGGCAAATTGTTTTAAAAAGCCATAGATGGCACTTTCCACAGATGTGTGGACAAACAACAGCAAAAAAAGCTGTTGAAAACATTTCATGATGAAGCCTGTGGAGGGCATTTTTCATCCTCTGTCACGGCTTTCAAAATATTAAGACAGTGTTATTACTGGCCCGGAATGTTCAAGGATGCCTATTCCTAGGTGGCAAAATGCGAAAAATGTAAGATGTTCCCCAGGTGTCCTCAATGAGTTGCTCTACTGTTAAAACTTGTCATCATCGAGAGACCTTTTCAACAATGGGGTCTTGATTTCATTGGTCCGATTAACCTAACATCCAGTGCTAGTCACCAGTATGTGATAATTGCGACTAATTACTTCACTAAGTGGGTGGAAGCTAAAGCAACTAAGAAAACTACTTTTGAAGTAGTATGCGAATTCATTAAGCAAAACATATTGGTTAGGTTTGGTGTTCCCATCAAATTAGTGATGGACAACGCAACCTATTTCTCTTCAATTGAGATTACCAATTTTTTCTTTGAGTATGGAATTACAGTAAGCCATTCGTCTGATTATTTCCCACAAGGAAATGGTCAAGCCGAGTCCAATAACAAGAATTTGATAAATATTGTTAAGAAATTGGTGTCAGATAATCAAAAGACTTGGCACAAGAAAATTCATGAGGCACTGTGGGCAAATAAAGTAACACCTAAGAGGGCAACTGGCATAGCTCCTTTTGAATTAGTCTATGGAATTGAGGCTAATCTCCCATTGCCTTTGGAATTGGCTACAAACAAACTTAGAACAATGGTTGAAGATGATATCTATAAAGATGGTTTAGAAAAGAGGATTTTGTACTTGAGCAAGCTTGAAGAGGAAAGAGAAGAAATCGTGGATCACATCACACAACACCAGATGCAAGTAAAGAATCTGTTCAATAAGAAGGCAAGACCACGAAAATTCATGGTATGAGACAGTGTGTTACTCTGGGATAAGCGAAGTGCTCCAAAAGGTATCCATAAAAAGTTTGACACCTTGTGGAAAGGTTCATTCATATTTCATCAAGCATTCGAGAATAATTCTTTCAAATTGGCTTATCAAGATGGCGAAGTGTTGCCTCTGACCTATAATAGTCAGGATCTGAAGCTTTATCAAATTTCAAACTGAGAACAGGTAACCCCTGTATTGTATTATAGTTACGTTTAATTCCTTTCCATGTTTTCCTAGTTAGTTTTCCTTCCTTGCCTTTGCTTCCCTATTTTTCCCTGTTTTAATTTTGATATGTTGCCACCTTTTATTTTTGCAAAACCAGAGACTTTGGGTTCCTTGCTTGGCTATAGTCTACCCAAGTCCCCAGTCAGAGCCAGTTGTTGCCCCAATTTTCACCCTGTAACCATTTTGCAAAAGTGGAAAATTTTGTGTCTTAGCTAAGTCTAGGCATGTCTAGGTCTAGTTTTAATTCCCCTTAGGTGAAAAGAGTCTCCATCGGATTTTCCATCTTTCCCTTCTCCCACATTTCATGGCTGGGTGGTTTTCCTTGATGTTGTGAGTTACGGCTAGCTTAGTACCTAATTCGATGGAGATTCTTGCAACATGCAAAGGTTATTCACAAAGCTGGGCTTATTCCCGGCTTATCATGTTTTTCAATGAAAGAAAGAAGCTTACGGAAAATCAAGCATCACCTTCTCCTTGGCGGGTTTTCTACCCATGAAGGCGATTTTCCACAAAGAGCAATAAAGGATGTTTACGGGCCTACATAAGAAGACGATGAGCTATTTTATGGAAAATCCCTATTTTTATTACAATATTCTACCTTGGGAAACATTCAAGATTCATCACAACGCTCAGAATCATCTTAAGCAAAAAACTCAAAAATGACTTCTCCTCGGCGGGCTTTTTACCCATGAAGTCCGTTTTCTGCCAAAGGCAATTGTAAAAGAAAGAAACAAGGAAGTGGGCCCCTTTCCGACTTTCGCAGTCCTTTCAAGATTTTCCAGACCCAAAGGAAATATTAACTCAAAGGATAAAGTTAAAAGGAAAGCCTGGGCGGAAAAATGAGAATCGTCTTCTCCTCGGCGAGTTTTCAACCCATGAGGACGATTTTTCGCATTCAAGAGAAAATCAACTTTGTAAGCGGATTGGGCCCACAAATTACACACAAAACATCTTGAGATGATAATGGAAACAATCTAATCATTGCAGGAAAGGTATACTAAGCAGAATTCAATTAAGCGGATATTTTCTTTCGGGGTACTCTATTCATAGTTCTCTGAAACTTAATGGGAAATGGAAAAGTAAGTATGAAATAAAGGAAAGTTACCGTTGGGCCAACGGAAACAGTGAAAAGACACTGAAATATTCGTTAGAGCTCCCACATTTATTGTTTCAACGGATTTATCCTTTAATTCATTCGTGTGGCGCAAATCCCGAAGATCAACGGATGAATTGAGACTCCTATATAGATGGAAACATAACAATTATTCAAACTACCGCTTTTTCTTGAAATGTTATTCTGTTAAATTGCACAATGCTTTCAAATAGTTTGTATTCGCGAATTCAATAATCGTGTTCTTCATTTAGATTTGAAATTTCAATTTACTTCATTCTCAGACAAAATGGCAACCAGATTTGTGGGGTTTGATGGGCTAAATGGAATCAAATCCACATTGTAGAATTTCACGGATACTTTACTCCGTTTTTATGATATGCAAGATTTCCAAAGGAGGCTGAAGTCAGAGCCGATTCATCCCATAACTAAGAAGCTCTGAGGAAGTGGACTAGTAGAGGTAGCTGGTTTCCCAGTGGCAGTCCAAGCTCTAGAATTGATTTATCAATGCATAAATCACTACAATCCGGATACTAAACAAATTGTGTTACCTGATCATACAGTATTAATCTCCATTGATAGGCAAATTGTGGTGAATTGCCTCCGAGTTCCAGAACGGGAGGAGTTTTCAAACTTGACAGTAGGAGGAGCAGTCTCTGAGTTCTCCGCAAAGAAGATGGTGTAGAGGAAGGAAATTATGCAATCCTGGTTTCAAAAGCCACGGAGCACCAAGAGTAAGGTCCCGAAAACTCTATATGATACTAATCTCAAACCTAAGATTGTAGACATTCTGGTTCTCCTACACAGACTGAAAGGTGAGGTAGAAGCTTTAAATTTTGTTGAACAGTATTTCTTCCTGGTACAAGTTATTTGTTCAGATACGCAATATATTGATTGGGCTCATGAGGTCAGTGAAAATCTTTCCAGGGCTCTCAGCGCTACGAAGTTCTACAACACTTTCTATATGTCTTCCTTTCTAATTTATATGCTAGCATCTCTACAATTATGGTCGGGCCTTCCAAGAATAGAAAACTTTCCTGATGATGTGAAGTGTTATGAGTTCTATCCATGTTTGCAATTACAAAATAGTTATGCAGAGTATGTCAAAGTTAATGACGCATTCACAATGAGAATTTGCAGGGAACTCCAAGGATGCCTGGAGAGGAGATTCAGTCCGGAGGCAATGGCAGCTATTAGTTAATTCGGAAGCTATTTTATCCAGTTCTCATCTTTCTCATATTTGCGTCTTACAGCTTTCGATGGATTCCCCCTGAAGCTGCCCAGGTATCTGAGCAACATGATCGTGATGATAGATATCGTGAGGCAAGCGGTCCAGGTGAATGTGCTAAGCGAAAGTTTGAAGAAGAAGGGATATGAGTTCCCTATGAAAGTAGGAGCTTACAATTGAGAGCCCCGATCTGAAGCAAAGAATATGCCCAAAGTGTTTGAGATGAAATACAAATTGGAGATGTATGAAGTCTTGAGACCTATGTTTGATCTGAATGGATATGCTAGGGATGTGTTGCAGATTGGGAGTGTAATCAAATACATTACCATAGTTGAAGACTATTGGGCAGATTGTGAAGATGAATTCGAAAGTCGAGATCGTGCTTTCGCCAGGCTCACAGTAGAGCAAATAAAAACACATAATATCAATCTTAATGTAGAAGGATTGGAGGATGATGGGCAATATATGTATAGTAATACATATCTGACTAAGTTAAGAAACACTCCTATCAATTCGGAGCCTTATGAGGGTGCTAAGGAAGATTTAGATACTATGATGGCCCGAACCATCAAAAGAACGGGGGAATGGGTCGAATGGACAGCCAAAAGAAGCCGGAGTAAAGGCATAGCCACTCAAGCTTCTCCAGCAGCAACAACTCCCTCTTCCTCCTAGAGTGCTACACAAGGTGTAACACTAGCTACCACTCAAGGACTAGCTCAACCTTCGGAAGGAGGTGACCAACCTCCAAACAAGAGCATCCCCATGGCTAAGACTTGTCATGATGGCTCCCTCCCAGTTATTGGAACCCAAATTGGTGTTGAAGAGAAGATGGAGGAGCCAAAGGATAGTGATGTTACCTTAGTTCCCTCTCGTTATGTTACACCAGTCCCCTCTCCTCATGTCACCCCAATTCCCTCACCTCATCATAGCCCCGTTCCGCCAGTAAATGCTACACTTCTTAAACCAAGTGGCTCCCCAGTGCAGATAGTAGATTTGGGAGATGGAAAGAGTAGTAGCAGTGAATCTACTGAATCTAATGAGGCAACGAAGAAAACCTCAGAGGTGGAGAATGGCCAGAGCTCTTCCAAGCTCATTTCTCAGGCCCCAAAGAATCCCTTCTCTTTGACTGCGATGACAATCACTCCAGTCAAGAAGATGTTTAGCATAGACGCACTTGGGACAGCCTCCAAGGTGATAGGCACTAATTCCTGGTGAGAGGAACTCTAGAGAGAGAGAAAAAGGAAAGATGAAAGCACCTCTGCCAAGGATACCATATCCCTTGCAGTTCGTTCTGGATCTGGATTACCCAAGGTGAAGAAGCAGAAAACTTTGTCTATACTTGGGCAAGATCCAGAAATAGGCCACTTGACAATGGAGATAGCCAAGCCCAACAAAGAAGGAAGAATTGAAGATATGACTACTAATGATTTTACTCTGCACTTGGTGGACCTTGGAGAGGCTAGACATGATACCAAGGTTGGCTTGTGGAAGTCAACCAATGAAGTAATTGAGGGATAATTGGAAAACCTAAAGCTGTCAAAAGTCAGGATGAAGGCTGGGATAGAAGAGTTGAATAGATTCATCAGACAACTGGTCACTCCATTGGCAACTATCTCCAGAGTAATAGTAACAAGAAATCCTACTGCTGCCGAAGTTCAAGCCCTTATCTCTCAACTTCAAGAAGATAGGCACTTTGGCCAAATTGGTAAATACTGGACTAGAAAGCTCAAGTTAGAGGGAGTCTCTATTATAGAACAAATCGGCAATGTTATCTTAAGATTAGAAATAAAGAAGGATAACATCTTAGCAAATAGCAGTACTTTGGCCGAAGAAAGAGCGAAGAGTGACGATTGTATCTCTCTTCTGAAAATGACTATTCAAATGAAGGCAAAGGAAGATGTTGAAGCCAAAATCTTGCCAAAGGGAGACAAACCTCTGTTTGAATGGCTTTCGAGCATGCAATTCAAGTCAGAAATGATCTTATTAGCAAAAAGGGGAATTAATGAAATAGAGGATAAAGTGAAGAAGACTCAAGACAGAGGATTTGAACTCATGAGGGGACTGCATACAGATTCACAAACTAGTGGCCAAGGGAAAGCACTCATTGGGATAAACGTCATTAAGGAGAATTTTTCCAAATTCTTAGATAGTCTGATTGATGTATCTTCCAATAATCAAAACAGAGTTGCGGAACTCCAGAAACTCAGCGGATGCATACATGTCACCACGGAGGAATTGCCAAATCAATTGAATGCTGTAAAGGAGTTGGCTAGGGAGCATTCTAGTGGCTCTTGAGATACACCAACATACATGTGCCTAGGCAGGAAGAGCTAATCCCAATCATAGTTGCTGCTAAGGCCTATAGAACAAAAGCAAAAAAAGGGAAGAAGACGAAGTGATTCACATTCCTCACCCTTTTCACTTTCTTATGTAATTATTGCAATACGACAAACTGGTTTCTTGCCATTTGTCATTCTTTGAGGAGATGAACCAATTGAACTTCTATTGTAATCGTCATCTCAAAATCCTATATGTATGAAATTGAAAGATCAATAAAAGGTCAGCGAATTTTTTGTGTGAAGTACTTGATGTTGCAGAGTCAATTGAATGGTATTTTGTATCAACTATTTTTTGTTCCATTTCTGTTAATTGTTAGTTATATGTTTTCTCTTTTATTTGGATTGAAGCAAGGAAAGAACGGAGTTTCATTCCCGTGTTTCAAGGCAGCGAACGGATTTGATAAGTAGTGTCATTCATGTTCAAAGAGGAATCTCGTAAACATGTTTCCCTTTCAGTTAAATTCTCCTTCTTTGTAGTTCAGATCCTAGTTAATTCAATTTAGTATTAGTTGTTATGCTATTTTGTGAGTTCATAAGATGTGTGAGTTCATGAACTTAATCAATTCTTCAGAAACCTTCTTCTGCCAAAGTTAGATCCTGTTTAGGTCTGGCTCGATTTTACCTCTTCTGTTCTCAGGTCAAGAACACAACACATATTAGTTTTAGAAATAAAATATAATTCATTGCAAATCTACCATAGGAAGCTGTACCTATTAATTCAAAGAAAAGCCAATCTATCCATAAGTGGCTTTTCAACTGTTCGTAATTAGATATTGTTCATAATTTGGGCATTCAAGAGTCATAATTAAAGAAGAACAAATTTGTTTACCAACATGTTCCTCCTATTCCTCCAAACAAATGTGCTAAGGGATGAGATTATGTCTTCTTGGTCGTCTTGAAACCCAAGATCAGGTTGGAGTACTAGAAATATGTTTTCATGAGGTAGTACCACTTTTCCTCACATTAAAGGCTTATTTAAGCAAGCGACTGTTCGTACTCCCCAGCAGAGTCGCCAAAAATCTATTGGTAAACAGATTTGTTCTTTCCAGTTCTGACTCACAAGTGCCCTAATTTGTGAACAAACTCTAATTACAATAGTTTGGAAAGTTGCTTCTAGGAAGGCTAACTTCCTTCTGAATTGTTAGGTACAGCTCCCTATTGCAGATTTGCAATGAATTTTATTTATCCTAAGTTTAACGGGGTATGTTCTTAACCTGAGAACAAGAGAGGTTAACTATGTTAAAACTATACAAGATTTAACCTAGGCGAGGAATGATTTAGAGAGGATTAACTAAGCTTATGAGTTTTACACATCCTATGAACTCACCAGACCGAATGGTTCTAATTTGCATGCTAGCTACTACTAAGCTAAATTTATTAGAAACTAAATGCAAAGAAAGGAAAACTAAATCAATTGACTCTGCCACATCAAGTACTTCACACCAAAAATTAGCCGACCTTTTGTTAATCTTTCATTATCATACATATAGGATTCTGAGATGACCGTTACAATGGAAGTTCAATCGGTTCATCTACTCAAAAATGACAAATGGCAAGGAGCTAGTTCATCTATTACAATAATTACATAACAAAAACGGAAAGGGTGGAATATGAGTCACTTCACCTTCTTTCCCTTTTCTGCATTTGTCCTATTGGTCTTGGCAGCAACAATGATTGGAATTAACTCCTCATGCCTATGGATGTGTACATTGGTGTATTTCAAGTGCCATTTAGAGTGCTCTCAGGCCAAGTCTTTGACGGCACCCAAATGATCTTGTAGTTCTTCCATGGTCACGTGCACAACTCCACCAAGCTTCTAAAATTCAGATATCCTGATCTAAGGATTAGAAGCTATTTCTATCAGACCATCTATAAAATTAGAGAAGTTTGTCTACATAACAGGTATTCCAATGATTGCCTTTCCTTGCCCACTGGACTATGAATCTGTGTGCAAGGCTCTTAGTAGTTCATAATCTTTGCCCTGCTCCTTCTTTACTTTAGCTTCAGTTTCCTTCAATCCCTCCTCTATGGCTATGATCATTTCAGACTTGAACTGCATACTCTGAAACCATTCAACTGAGGGCTCACCCCCTTTAGGCAAGATCTTTGCTTCTACAGCCTCCTTTGTCTTCATGTGAATCATCATTTTCAATAAGGAAACGCAATCATCACTCTTTATTTTCTCCGCAGCCAATGTGGCTCTGTTTGATGATATGTTGTCCTTCTCCGTTTTCAGCCTTAGTATAGCATTGTTAATTTTCTCTATGATGGAGAGTCCTTCAATCTTGATTTTTCCACTTCACTCTCTACCGATTTGTCCAAAATGCTTATCTTCCTGGAGCTGGGAGATGAGGGCTTGAACATCTACAGCAGTGGGATCACTTGTCATAGGCATCCTGGAAATGCTTGCCAATGGGGTGACCAATTTCCTAATGAAACTATTCAATTCTTGTATTTCTGCCTTCATTATGACCTTTGACAACTTGAGGCTTTCTAATTGCCCTTCAATTACTTCATTTGTTGACTTCCATAAGCCAACCTTGGTGTCATGTCTGGCCTCTCCAGGATCCATGGAGTGTAAGGCAAAATCATTAGGAGACATGTCCTCCAATCTTCCTTCCTTGATGGGTTTGGCAACTTCCATGGTCAAATGCCCTGTTTCAGGATCTTGTCCAAGGATGGACAAAGTCTTTTGCTTCTTGACTTTGCTCAATGCTGATCCAAAGCAGATGGCAAGGGATAGAGTATCCTTGTTGGGGGGCGCCTTCATCCTTCATCTTTCTTTTCCTCTCTAAGGTATCCTCTAACCATGAATCTGTACTTATTACGTAGGAGGCAGTTCCCAAAGAATCTATGCTGAATATCTTCCTTTTGGCTGGAGTGGTGGCTTTGGCAGTCGAAGAAAAAGGATTCTTTGGAGTTTGTGAAACCAACTGCGACGAGCCTTGAGCTTTCTCCGTTTCTTTGGATTTCTTTGCCGCCTCATCAGATTCGGTGGATTCGTTGTCACTGCTTCCACCGTCTCCCAAGTCTACCACTAATGAGGGCTGCTTGGTAAAAGGAGTGTAGGGCTTACTGACGGAACTAGACTACTATGAGGCGAAGGGGGAGGGGTGATCGCAGTGTCTTTGGCTTCTTCCGCCTTCTTCTTCTCAGCATCTGACGAGGATCCGATCACTGGGAGGGAGCCATCATGGAAAGTTTGCGCAATGGGGATATTCTTATCAGGAGGTTGATCACCTTCGCCGGATGGTTGGGCTGGTCCTTGGGTGATAGCCAGCGTCACACCCAATGTACCACCTTGAGAGGAAGGAGCCACTGCATTTGCTAGAGAGGCTTGAGCTGTCGCACTTTTGCTTCGGCTCTTCCTTGTTGTGGTCCACTAGACCCACTTCCCGGATCTCTTGATAATTCGAGTCATCATCACCTCTAGATCCTCACATGCATCTTCATAAGGCTCAGAGCTAACAGGAGTGCCACTCAACTTTGTCAGATAAGTATTACTGCACATATTTTGTCCATCATCCTCAACTCCTTCGACATCAAGGTTGATTTCATACATTTTTACTTGATCTACTGTGAGCCTGGTGAAAGCACGTCATGACTCTCGAACTCATCTATGCAATCGGCCCAGTAGTCTCCTATGGTGGTGATATGTTTAATCACTCTCCCAATCTGAAGAACATCTTTTGCATATCCATTTGGGTCAAACATAGGTCTCAAGACCTCATACATTTCCAGCTTGTACTTCATCTCAAACACCTTAAGCATGTTCTTCGCATCATAATGGGATTAGCAACTAAAAGTGCCCACCTTCATAGGGAACTCGTAGCCCTTCTTCTTTAAGCTCTCGCTCAGCATGTTCACCTGAATCACCTGCCTCACGATCTCGATCAACACGATCATGTCACTCGGCTACCTTGGTATCTTCAAAGGGAACCCGTCAAAAGTTGCAAGACGCAAATACGAAAAGGATGAGAAATGGATGAAAAAACTCCCAAATTGACTGATAGCCACCATAGCTTCTGGGCTAAATCTCCTTTCTGGACACTCTTGAAGTTCCTTGCAAATTCTCATAGTAAATGCATCATTAACTCTTATATATTCTGCATAACTATTCTCCAATTGTAAATAAGGGTAGAGCTCATAAGACTTCACATCATCAGAAAAATTCTCCACCCGTGGGAGGCCTGGCCATAATTGCAGAGAAGCTAACATATAAATGAGGAAAGAAGACATATAGAATGTGTTGTAGAACTTTGCAGCACTAAGAGCATTGGACAGATTTTCCCTTACCTCATAGGCCCAATCAATGTATTGGGTATCAAAACAAATAACTTGCACCAAGAAGAAGTATTGTTCAACAAAATTCAAAGCTTCTACCTCACCTTTCAATCTGTGCAAGAGGACCATGATGTTGAAAATCTCAGGTTTAAGATTAGTCCCAAACAGAGTCTTAAGAACCCTACACTTGGCACCTCATGGCTTTTGGAACCATGATTGCATAATCTCCTTTCTCCATACCATTTTCTTCGCAAAAAACTTAAAGACAGCTCCACCAATTGTCAAATCTGAAAACTCTTCCCGCTCTAGGACTCGAAGACAATTTACCACAGTTTACCTATCAATAGAGATCAATACTGTGTTATCTGGCAGTACAATTTGCCTAGTGTCTGGATTTTAATGATTTATGCATTCGTAAATCAATTCAGGAGCCTAGACTGCAACTGGAAAACCGGCTGCCTCAACTAGCCCGCATCCTCGGAGCTTCTCAGTGATGGGATGGATTGGCTCCAACTTCACTCTCTTCTGAAAATCTTGCATGTCAAAGAAACGGAGAGAGGTATCTGTGAAATTCTACTGAGAAGACTTGATTCCATTTAATCCATAGAAACCCACGAATCTACTTGCCATTTCGTTTGTGGATGAATTTCAAAATCTAGAAAAGCAGAGAATAGTAAATGCACAGATGCTAGCTTCTCAAACAGAGGTTGTGCAAATTAACAGAATAACAATTTGAGTAAGAGCGGTAATTTTGCAACTGTTCATGTATCTCTCTATATAGGAGTTTCAATCCATCTATTAATCTTTAGGATTCGCGCCACACAAATGAATTGAAGGAGAGGTCCGTTGAAACAATAAATGCATAGTTTTAATGGATATTAAGGTGTCCTTTCACTGTTCTGTTGGTCCAAGGTTAACTTTCTATCTCTCATATTTACTTTCCTATTTTCCACTAAGTTTCAGAAAGTTATAAAATTGAGTACTCCGTAACAAAATATCCGCTGAAGTGAATTATGCTTAATTATTTCCATTATCATCTTGAGAGGTTTAGCACACGAAATATGGGTTTAATCCGCTCACCAACTTGATTTTCTTTAAAATCCGAAAAATTGTCCTCATGGGTTGAAAACCCACCGAGGAGAAGACAATTTTCATTTCTCCGCCTAGGCTTGCCTTTTAACTTTACCTTTTGATCATGGTTTCTTTTGGGTTCCGAGACATCCAAAAGCAGTGTGAAAAGTCATTAGGGATCCACCTTTGCTTCTTTTCCTTCAGAATTAGCTTTTTTGGGAAATGGACTTCATGGGTTGAAAACCTGCCGAGGAGAAGTCAGTTTTTAGTTTTCCGCTCAGAGTGATTTTGAGAATTGTGACGAATCCTGAATGTTTCCTAAGGTAGATAATTGTAAGAGGAGCATTAATTTGTCATAAGGTACCTTTTTTATCTTCTTATTTCGGCCCATACGCATCATTTGTTGCTTTCTGTAGAAAATCACCTTCATGGGTTGAAAAACTGCCGAGGAGAAGACGAAGACCAGATTTCCACAAACTGTTGTTCTCATGGAGAAAATGATGAATCCCAAGCAAATATAACTCTTGTAAATGATCCTTGCATGTTTCGTGAGTCTCCATCGGATTAGGTACTAAACTACCCACAAAAACTCACAACACAAAAGGAAAACCACCTGGCTATGAAATGTGGGGAAGGGGAAGATGAAAAATCTGATGAAGACTCTTTCCACCCAAGGGGACTTAGACTTAGACTCAAACACACGTAGGACTTTACTAGAACACAAAATTTCCACTTTGCAAATTGGTTAGAGAATGAAAAGTGGGGCAACAATTACATAAATGGAAAAACATGGATTTATTAATCTTTTTCAGGTGATCTGTAAGTTTGCAAGGATGATCTACTGATTAATAAGTGCCATCTGCCAAATGGTATGTATAAGTGATTTAAATTGTGATCAAGTTATGACCTAGAACTTGCTAGTTGAAAGATTCCAATTTTGAATACTTATCTTACTCTCAATTATTGAACCCTGAAAATTCTCTTAAATGAAGATATCAATATGGAATCAAACTAATGATATGGTGAGTGTCTACATGAGTATGATAGGAATATGAAATAGAATCAACTTGATTGATGCTAAGATGACCACAAGTACAGTAAAGTGAACTTAGGTGAGTATGTGTTTAATTTTATGATATCATGCAAGTATCTTTCTAAGTTTCTAGAAACATTGAAGTAAAAAAAAATGGACCTTGAGTTTTGATCATGATTTAGATTTTGATTCAATTTTGAAAAGAAATGATATCACGATGCTATATATACATCTTGTATTTGTAATATTATTTTAGTGTCTAATTTGCAGAGATCATCGAGTACGATGAAACACAAAGGGGAATGGTATGTACATTCCAATTTTAAAATACTCCTTTATAATGCTTTTTACAATTTCAATTTCATCGAAGATGATGAAACACAAGGGGAATGGTATGTTAGATTCCAATTTTTGACCTAATCTAAAATATAGCCGTTGAAGTTCACATGAAGTCAGTTGATAGTTAAATTGGTTATAATATTGTGAAATGATAAGATGGTTAGTCGTTATAATTTAAGATAACAAGCTAGTTGATCATTTATCACGAATTCATAGAATTGAGAAGATGGCTAACCGTTATGATTATTTATGATTAAATAATTTATTATGATAATATAAATTAATTACAGAGAATTTTCTTGCAGGAAACATGTCTAAGGGGTGGAAGTATTGTGAGAAAAAAAATAAGGGACAGGAGCATCACTATCACTGGGCAAATGGGTTGAGGACCTAGCAACTTGAAACAAGATACATCTATAGGACCCGCATGAGCTATTAAAATAAATAATTTGAGAAAAATAAATAATTGAGTTAAAATATAAAATGTACCTCAAGGGATTTTAATTAATCTTTCATCATATTATTATTATAATAAATATTTAAATACATGCGTATAAATATAAAAATGAAATGGCACCATTATATTATAATAACTTAATATAATGATATCACTCCATTGATATACTTACATGAACGTATGCAAGTATATATTATAATAATAATATTTGAATTATAATCTTCCAACTCTATTCCTTTCTTTGTAATATTCTTTTTTTTTAACCGATTAACACTTGGCATGATAAATTGGCAATAATCAAACTATAATCTTTCCAACTTCTCTTCCAACCTTTTTATTTTTTTTTCCCTCTCTTTTTCCAATCGATTTAATACTTGGAATTCGAATGGGCAAATAATCTTTTAAACCGATGGGAACCAAAAAGTCACGAATTGTTTTCCTTTTATTGGAAGTCGTGAGAAGAAGGCAGAATATATATATATATATATATATATATATATTTCAACGCCGACTACCTTGTTTGCTACGTTTTTATTTCTTCTACTTTCCCTTAACACCCGACTTCATATTGTTTTCTTGTGTTGATTCTCTACAATTTCCCATTCTGCAATTTACATTCATAAGTATCATCGGTTTGCACTTCCTGTCGGTACCCTGCCATTAACGATTTATACTTTGAGCAAACAGAACTATATCTTCCCTTGTCATGCAAGTAATCCGGCTAAAAAGCGGAGGTAGTATGCATTAAAGGTGACGTCTCTAGCAACTGGAAAGAGTCAAGTAGATTTCAAGAGTATCCAAGCATTCTAAAATCCTTGTCAGGTCATGAGTTATCATTCTATTATGTTTGATTTCAATAGCAGCCGGCTAGGCATGGAAATCTCTTGCTTGTGATCATGCTATTTCCTTTACTGGCTAAGTAATCCCTATAAATTATGATGAACTCTCTTCTTAACTCTCATGGTTTCCTAAATCATAATAAAGAATGTTGAATTGTATCTCTTAAAGAAGGGTTTCCTTAGTGTAATAAATCCGAACGAAATATTATGTTTGGAAATCAGAATTCGTTAATATTTTCAATTGGTTTCAAGAACATAAATTTTTGGTCACAGTTGTGATAAGCATACTAAGCAGTGAATCTTTGCATAGAGCAGATTTCAGCAAGTTTCAATATTACCATGATGATATCTTGTTTGAATTTATAGATTGAACTTCTTTAATTAGTCTTGTTGATGGTAGGGGATAACCAAGTAACCATAGTATGGATCCTTATGTCACTGGATATTAGAGTTAAACATTCAATTCTGAAGTCTTTAAAGAACATAATCATGTAATCACAGATTGTGAAATGTTGGATGTATGTAATCTTCTTGAATAATTGACAGAGCCGTCTGCTCTGAGAATTTCTAACACTTGGGACTCACCCGACTGTGTAGCCAAGGAAATGGGTGATGAGGTGAGAGAAAGGAATCTATAATAACATGAACAATATCAGTTATGACATAACAATGTTTATCATTATTAAAAAAGGAATTATTTAATAGCTCATGCATGAATCCTGTTATTATAATCTCCTGCTATCAAGTCGAAGGGTGTGGTTAAACACCAGTATGCTCAGTGGATGACAAGATGATCCTTGTCTATTCCGGGTAGGGAGGGTCTGTCTCGTTAGAGATTGTGTGGGGATAAAGTTTGGTCCAAAGTTGGGTGGTTAAGCCCCTGACAATGTTTCACCTCTCACCAAGTTGTCAGATGTACAGCAGACAAAGATAAGCTATACATTCAATTGTTTGTCGGAAATAGGTATTATCACTTTTATAATGTATATGCAAGAAGGTAAGATTTATTGAGTTATTTCATCATTACAGTTATTTTACACTTAGATGCAAGAGATAGATTTATGGATTGTTTTTCATTTATATGAATATCGAATATGAGCATAGCTTCTAATCTTGAGTTATTGCAACAATTAAGCAATCGGAAAGAAAGAAATGATACAGTGGTATCTGAAGCCCTAATTGATACAATGGTATCTGATGCCCTAAATGATCTAGTGGTAATTGAAGCCCTAAGTGATACAATGGTATCTGAAGCCCTATATGATCCAATGGTAATCGATGCCCTAATTGATACAGTGGTTTATGATGCCCTAATTTTATGTAGTGGTATTTAATAGTAATCATCATTTGATTTTGATATAGCGGTATTGAATGATAGTCATTATTTTATTTTGTTATAGTGGTATTTGCGAACTAATCTGGGTGATTGCAAAAGCATTCTTACAATGATTTATTAGTTCAAATTCCATGGTATATGGTTTTTAATTTTCTACAGTAAATTCATTGATAGTGTTTAAGTTCTTAGTTAAGAAATTTTGTTTAACTAATTTTAACCGTCAATCTCTTTCATATGAACGAAACTAATTTAACTGTCTTCCTATGACATTGAAGTAATAACTATATTCCTTTAAGTATGTTAGTTGCTAATTTAAGACCCAGGAAAACTGGATGTTACATTTCTACAGATCTTCTACAACCACTACCTATTCCAAAACAAAAGTGGGAAGGCATAAAAAAGAATTTCATCATAGGACTTCCACGAGTACAGGAAAAAGATTGTATATTTGTGGTGTTGAACAAATTGACTAAATATTCTCATTTCTATGCCATTGCTATGGATTACTCAACTTCACAAGTTGCTGGTTTATCTTTCTGGGAGAAGTGCTCAAATTGCACAACAACCTTCCTAAAACCATTGTCAATGACAGGGGCAGAAAGTTCATCAGCATGTTTTGGCAGGAGTTTTTCGTTTGGCAAGGACAAAAGTGACACCCAATACCAGTTACCATCCTCAGATAGATGGGCAAACTGAAATTGTTAACAAATGGGTTGAAGGCTATCTCAAAAGCTATATTTAAGAGCAGAGCAACGTACTTGGGTCAAATGGCTACATTTAGGTGAGTATCGTTACAATGCTACGTATCATATGAATATTGGGATGTCCCTAAGTATGGCATTATACAGCTGTGAAGCTTTGTCATTTATAGATTTAGCCTTTGACGATAACAAGGTTCCTTGTGCAAAAGAAACCATATAGAGTTACCAAGATATTCTCAAAGCATTAAAAGACAATACCTTACAGGCACAAAACCAATGAAAGATATATGCACACAGACATAGAGTCGAGAGAACCTTTTAGGTGGGAGACTTGGTCCTCCTACGCTTGCATTCTTACAGGTAATATTCTTTGAAAAGTAGTGAAGCAGAAAAGTTGAAACCTATCTCAAAAGCTACGTTTAAGAGCAGAGCAACATACTTGGGTCAAATGGCTACATTTAGGTGAGTATCGTTACAATGCTACGTATCATATGAATATTGGGATGTCCCTGCGTATGGCATTATACAGCTGTGAAGCTTTGTCATTTATAGATTTAGCCTTTGACGATAACAAGGTTCCTTGTGCAAAAGAAACCATATAGAGTTACCAAGATATTCTCAAAGCATTAAAAGACAATACCTTACAAGCACAAAACCAATGAAAGATATATGCACACAGACATAGAGTCGAGAGAACCTTTTAGGTGGGAGACTTGGTTCTCCTATGCTTGCATTCTTACAGGTAATATTCTTTGAAAAGTAGTGAAGCAGAAAAGTTGAAACCAAGGTTTTATGGACCTATCAAGGTTCATAGGAAGATTGGTGAAGTTGCATATGAACTTGAATTCATAATATTTTCCATGTCACTTGTTTAAAGAAGGCTTTGGGACAACAGACAGTTGCTTCTACTGAATTGCAACCATTGGATGAAAAGGGAAAGCTGAATTTAGAGCCTGAAGGCATCGTAGATTGGAGAACAAAGAAACCAAGGAATAAGAATGTTTGGGAGTATCTGATAAAGTGGAAGCGATTACCTAGCAATGATGCTTCATGGGAAGGTGACAAGATACTCCAGCATCTTACTTTACAATTGCTAGGGGACCAGCAATTTGAGGAAAGGAGGATTGTAATGTCCCCTCCTTTCTACAAATTTTAATTACTAAGTACAACACTAGATCTTATTTTTAAATTTTTCCCCAAGGACTTAGGTGATGATTTAAAAAGGGGGACATTTTGTTTTGAGTTCCTGATTTTCAGTCACTGGTGTGGAGCCATGGGGAAACTAGTTGACTTTATCTTCTTGGCATGACAGTAATAAAAGAGCGTTAGAAACTGCTGTTTGCTTTGGGTTTTAAAAGGAAAGAATCGGAAAAATCATCTTTTTCAAGCACCGGAGTCTACATAAGGAATCACGTGAGAAGAAAGGAAGTATTCTGATTCCTTCATTTTATTTTATCTCTGAAAATATGTCTGCAACCTTCCAGGATGCAAAACCTGTGAGGATAGGAATTCTGGATGGAAACCCAGAAGACCACTTGGTATCCATCAGTTAGCACAAATCTTAGAATACAATCCAGCACAGATCCTGGTGGAAGCAATCCAATATTTGGTGAGTGAAATTCATTATCTGAGCAATAAGAAGGCTGCAAGCAATCTGTAGAAGGCACAGGCATCACCACCGGCTGAGTTCACTCCAACCTCCAGATGGCAGACGTGACTTATGGTTTTGAGAATTGCAGATATTCAAGAAGCCACAGCTACAGTAAAACTGGTCCAACATCGAACTGTCAATGCATGTGCCCAAATTATCTTCTAGTTAAGTTCTTGTTGTGTCCATGCTCAGTATTAGGCAATAATAAATGGTATGTTGATGTCCATGATTTCCAGATCAGGCTTGTCAGATTGTTACGATAAGTTTTTTAATCATATTAAGTTTCAGTTTCTTTGAAGAAGATTCTGGTCAATTTATAAGTTTAATTACTAGGATATGTCATTTCTTGTGCAACTGGTAAGCCTTTTATCTACTGCAACTTATCACATTGTTTCATTTTTTAGCACATTCAGTCTTATTTAAGCTGCCTCTAGGAACACCCTCCTGAGTCTACGCTGAAGATGTGTGATTTCAACATCCCATCAAAGGTTTAACATTGTGGTTTCAATTTTTTGCAATTATTTTGGCAACAAAAACCAAAGCTTTTTAAGCCAGTCTTGGCCTCTGGATAAAGGAGGGATGGCTATGTTACCCAACACCAATTTGGTAGGATTGTGGTCAACAAACTATAATTTCACCATCGCATCAAAGGTTTGGCATTGTGGTTTCAATTTTTTTGCAATTTTTTTGTCAACAAAAATCAATGCTTTTTAAGCTGGTCTTTGGATAAGTGAGGGATGGCTCTGTTACCTAACACCAGGTTGGTAGGATTGTGGTCTACAAACTGAGAAAATCTTGGTCATATCCATAGAACCAAGGAGAGTCTCCATAATGTCCCTTTCTGGGGACATTAGAAATATTAAGGGGGTCATCCCTATAATATTAAAATTGACTAGGAGAGCTGAAACTTCGTTAATTAAAAGTCAAATTAGTATTCCAAGTGGGCAAAAGAGGACAAGGAGAGTTAAGATGAAAAGACAAAAAGGTAGTCGGAGAGTCACAACTGTGAGAATAGTAGGAGAAGAGACCCCTTCATTCGTTAGGCTTGATTTACTATTCAGATTTTCGGATCTCTCTTGTGAGAGTCATTCAAAAAGCTTCAGCTTTCAGCCCATATGAGGACGTAGCCCCTCATGCAGGCAAGCAGTGGACACAAACCCATTGCCAATGAAGATATCAATTTAAGTGTCTCAGTTGTGCTTACAGGTTTTTTTCTTAAGTTTCCAATCTGACTATTGAACTGTGTTTAAGATTGGATTTATAATTTGCTGGTTATTGTATTGCTGTTGTATAATACAATAACGTTTTAGGAGTTATCTAGAAGTTGCTGGTTATAGTATTGCTGATATCTAATGGAACAACGTACTTCTAAATTGTGGAAAATTACTGGATTAGTACTTTGATTTGTACTGCATCTTCTTATGCTTGCACCTTTATTACCATTTTGAAGAAGACTAAGTGATTGGAGTAAGTTCTAGTCTATATTTGTTGTTCGTGTTTCTTCTTCATGAGTATGTATCTTTGAATATTATATTTAAGAGTTGCAGAAATATTTTTCCGAATTATCAACTGTTAATTCACCTTTGCTGGTTATTTGATTAGAGGGTTTATAATTTGGGGTTAGCACCAAGGGGAAAACGGAAAAATATGGTTCGAACATTATAGTGTTGGTTCGGGTAATTACAGTGGTATCAGAGCTGGTTTTCCTGCTAGCCTGTGTGATTCCCTAGTAACAAATTTAATAGAGATTGCAGCTTCAAAAGAACTTTATATCCAATTTGGAAAGAGAATATAGTCTATGCTAGTGGATAGTTGTGAAGAGCCGTTTCTTGTTGGGGTTTTTGGGATGGCATAACAGTTGTAATAATGTAAGGCGTGAAATTTTAAATAGGTCGATTCCTGTTGACAAGAAGGAAAGATTAGCATTGTGCATGGAATTTTAGGTTTGGGATAAAAGTTGGAAGACCCAGATATCTCTGCATCATATCGACTAGTTCAAATTTTGTTTTTGGGCATCCCATTAACCAGCATGGTTGCCAACCTGAACTGTTGACCACAAATGGTTGTCATTCTAAGCCATTGGGGACCAATCGGCTTAGCTGTAACTGAACACACACATCGGTAAGGGTGTTAGACGTCATGTGTAGGCTTTGAGTATACCCTACCAAGACGAAGAAACAGAAGAAAAACATAGGGTATCTGTTGTGACTCTACAGACTGGGTTTTGCTCTTATTTTTCTGTAATTAGCCAAAGCTGGAGTTCGGTTAGAGGAGGGAGAAAATCAGATAGTTAGGCAGTCATTCTACAGGCTTTCAAGAGAACATGGAAAGAGGTGTGTTCATCAGCCAATACAATATTCCTTGTGCCCCACGGGAAGAAGTATCTTGTAAGACCTGTTAGATTCTCTAGCCCGTGCAAAGCTTCTTTGACTCTTCAGATCTCTGGAACATTCATTGCACCTGGAGACCCCAAGATTTGGGAAGGATTAAATCAAAGGCAATGGGGCTTCGTTTTGTTAGAGTAAATGATTTAGCGGTAATAGGTGGAGGGACAGTTTATGGAAATGGAGCCCAATGGTGGGCACAATCTTGCAAAATCAACAAAACAATCCATGCCAATCAGCTCCAATAGAAATCATATTTGAATCAAGCAACAATCTGAGTGTGTGGAGCGCCATCAACTCCAACAGTGACACCCTCCATTCAAAAGTGTGACTGAATAGCGTTATCGTGGATGAGCTCCGCTTCGAACAGTAAACCAAGGTGTCGACAACCAAGCAGGACCACCTGTCCGATACCGGCATGACTGCTATGCACACTAACTCGCACCTATATTCGGGTGTCTACAAGTCATAGCTCGTGTGGGCAGGGAGCCAAAGCACAATACACAAGGATGATCCAAGAATGAACCCAGGAGTGATGGCATTGATAAATCGTGAAGGAGCGGTTAAGCATCTGGAAGTAACGACACACAGAAGTCCTATTTCTGCATGCAGTGGGAGTTATGGATAACACATCAGATGAGACATTCAAAGTTCCATAAATCCATTTCAAAAATGCCTAGGAGAGGTAACGACGGCAGTGTCTTAAAGTCGATCGTATTAGAGAAGGCGGGAATTCTAGAACCATAGAATACATGGCTATTACCTATCGTGAAATACAAACTTGGGAGTTACGAAGCAAGTAGCTTTAAGAATCTCGTTCTACTAACCAACTGTTGCCGTTATCATCACATGTGAGCGTGTGGCCGAAAAAGAAAGCCGCCAAGAAGCAAACTAAAAATTTTGGGCGTAGTTTTGACACCTGTCGTGGACGCGACAGAAATTGTAAACGGTTTTTTTGCAACACTTCTTCAGTTATAGAAGTCGTAAAGGGCAGGTGTGGGTAATGATATATGTGTCAAAACTTTGTTAATTTATAATCAATGTCTTGAGCATCTTATTGTATGCGGATTTGCAAAAGTTCAAGAAACTTGTATTAGCCGTAGAAAGGTGATTTTTGTCATCACGATAATACTTGACGGAAACACAAGGACATTCAAAATCCAAATGGCTACAGATGTATGGCATAGTGATTTGAATTGGACTAGTTTCTAAATTTAGAGACTGAACTACCTGATCTGAGTGATTTCAAAGGTCATTTTCAGAAGTGTCTTTATTTCCGCCATAGTTGGAGGGTGCTTCCTGTTATATGGACACAAATCATTGCTGAAGGTTATTCGCCATTATTGAGTCTACAGCAAGGGTGCACTGAGCTTATTTTGATTACGAAAGATTGCATACAAGGGGGGAATAACTTGATACAAAGTTGCAAACTAAAGTTATGAAGGCTGAAGAATGATGACTCAGACTGTCTTGTGATCAGTTTCTTCTAAGAAGAGATGACACTCAAGGGGAGTCCAATTGCAAAGGATTTCTTTTCAATCTTTGAGGCAGCAGGGGATCAAGAGGGAGTTCTATAAAGAAGTGAAGGTTTCAGCAACATGGGGTGCAGTGTTTTGGAGAACAGATTCCGTCAGTCAATCTAGATTTGACATTGGTAGCTCCACAAATTTTTCATATGAGATGAACTAGGATGAGTTCAAGAAGGGCAATCCTGGACTTTAACATGTTAAAAGTTTTTGGAGGTGTGTGTTGAAATTGTTCCTCTAATGCAAACATTGTAGGCAACCTTGATCGAGCAGGCTGGGTGGTTGAAACAAGTACTACATTGAGGCTGTGTGGAGTTGATAAATTTATTATTGTCGAAGGGACTGCCAGTAGATACTCCTAGTGATGCTGGTTCACCACTAATATGGGCTGCTGGCAGTGACAGATTAGAAGCAATGAAAGCATTATTGGACCTTGGAGCAAATATGTCATGCAGTACTGAGGAAGTGTTGTAGTGAAGTTTATCTTGTGGTGTGGGAAGTAAAGATTTTTGAATAAAAAGTCATACGTGAAATCTTGTCTTGCAAAGCATTTTTAAATTACCTCTTGCTAAATGCAGAGACTAATGATAATGTCACTGCATTGTTATCAGCAACCGCTGCTGGTTCACTTGATTATGTTGAACTTCTTGTGAAGAGTGGTGTTGATGTCAATGTTATTGCAGGTGGAGCCACACCCTTGCACATTGCAGTAGTTTAAGGGAGAAAATAATAGTCAGGTTTATTGAATCATGTTCAATAGTAGAGGATTGTTATCGAAGGACGTTACTGGCAAATGTGGGAGCCAAGGTTGCACAATTTGCAAGTTACAAAGTTTCCACATTAAATTTGGCAATAATAGATCTGAGAATCTCGTGATTTAGTAGCAATATTTGGTAAGCATAGAGTTCGGATAAACCAAGGAGGGTACTATGAAGCTACAAGTACAAATAGGCCAAAATTATGACTTCGACATAAGAGCAGAAATAGTCGGCGTTTATGGAGAGTACAAAGGTTTTCCTACCCAAATCCAGAATGATTTATCATTCAATGACTACTTAGATTTTTATCTAGGGCAGCTAAATATGACTGATATGGCAAAACGAAAGTATCTAGAGTTGGCCCAGGATCTTTTTGCAGAGGAACAACACACAGGAGTGTGCGAAGAAATTATGATAGGTCAAAATTATCTTTTGGATGATCTTGAAATAAAGGAGCAGACAACTTTCGAAGATGGGCAGCCTTCCTGTGATCACATAGAGGATGTTACACGAGGTACAGGTTTCTTCGTTGGTGACTTGGAGGTGAGCTTGGTCAAGCAAATTAATGAAACAGATTGCACACAAGGTAGTAGCAGTTTGGGACCTTGGTATCATACACCATATACTCATGATACTTAGAACATGAACTTAGAGAGATGATACTGCAAAACAATGAACAGTTTCAGCAAGAAGATAAGGAAATACATGCCGTACAAAGTCAACTGAAGGTTAGTGAAGACATGGTTGTGGCATCCTTGGTGCAGTTCGATAGTACCCACGAGTTGGTCAAGCAACTCTACAGGGGGGTCCCAAGGGAAGGGGAAAGTGACTGGCATATGGCCGAGTTACGGAAAGTCAAAACAGCCCTCGAAACTATGAAATCAGATTACTTGTATTTGCTGACCGAGAGGGATTATATCCTTAAGATTGCTGAGATATATGTTGAACAGTCAAATAGAGGGAAGGATGAGATTGACGAACTTAACAAAGAGCTGAAGCATGTTCATGAGGCATTGGATGAGGCTCGATTCTCTCTTCAAGAAGCAGAAAATCAGATCAAGGTCATGAATCAATCTTGGGAACATGAGGACAGAATGAAACACGAATTTTTTCTGGAAGTCATTGACAAACTTGAGAGCATTCAGCAAACTCGTGACTTGGATAGTTGCCCCAAATGATTAAGTGGAAAAACTTTAGATCACTTTCAGTTGATAGATAACCCCTTGTTTGAAGTGGTTGCTGACTGGACGTCCAATAACCCACTTTTTATGATAGATGAGGGAGTTTCTCTTGTTTGCCTTGAGGAGGAAGAAATTGATTTCAGACCCTGGAATGCTGATTCAGATCCTAACAGTGATTCAGGAACTCGGCTTGGGAATGATGTTGCTTATCAGTTGATCAACCCCAACATATTTTCCGAATTCAACCCTCTCGGGAGTTGGGTGATTTTCCTTCATCAGCTGCTAAGTAATTCCTAGTGGAGTAGCTATGTGAAGAATGTGGTTATATTTCTAGCATCTTTCATATTCATAGCACCTATGTACTTGGGAGTTCTCTAGGTTGATGACAATGGTATTGGTTTTGATGTCCTTGCGATACTGGTTTTAGCTTATGAACAACTCATTTCCTACATCGCCCATTTAGGGCAGGTCTTTACACTCAACTAGGTTACACATGGACCTTTGATATGCTTCTACCTCATCATAGCAACGGAACGACATAATAGAGTTTGGGATCCAAGTGTTGGCAGATTGTATCTATGGTCGGACGAGGATTTTATTGTGGTCATGGTGCTGATCTGTGCTGATTATTTTACAAGTGCAGGTGCCGAGTTCTTCCAGAGAGTAATATGGGATCCAGGAACCCGGTTGACAAGTGATTTACAGTGTGACACCTTGCTTCACAGTTTGGCCGAATCTATTTTCAGTTTAGGTTACAGGGTCAACTGCAAATTCATATGGGATCTTGGTATTAATTGCTTGAGGACAAGCAATCTCAAGGAGGGGAGACTTGTAATGTCCCTTTCTGGGGACATTAGAAATATTAAGGGGGTCATCCCTATTAATATTAAAATTGACTAGGAGAGCTGAAACTTCGTTAATTAAAAGTCCAATTAATATTCCAAGTGGGCAAAAGAGGACAAGGAGAGTTAAGATGAAAAGACAGAAAGGTAGTCGGAGAGTCACAACTGTGAGAATAAAAGGAGAAGAGACCCCTTCATTCGTTAGGCTTGATTTACTATTCAGATTTTTGGTTCTCTCTTGTGAGAGTCATTCAGAAAGCTTCAACTTTCAGCCCGTGTGAGGACATAGCCCCTCATGCAGGCAAGCAGTGGACGCAAACCCATTGCCAGTGGAGATATTAATTCAAGTGTCTCCGTTGTGCTTACAGGTTCTTTTTTTAAGTTTCTAATCTGACTGTAGAACTGTGTTTAAGATTGGATTTATAATTTGCTGGTTATTGTATTGCTATTGTATAATACAATAACGTTTTAAGAGTTATCTAGAAGTTGTTGGTTATAGTATTGCTGATATCTAATGCAACAACGTACTTCCAAAGTGTGGAAAGTTATTGGATTAGTACTTTGATTTGTACTGCATTTTTTTATGCTTGCACCTTTATTACCATTTTGAAGAAGACTGAGCGATTGGAGTAAGTTCTGGTCTTTATTTGCTGTCCGTGTTTCTTCTTCATGAGTATGTATCTTTGAATATTATATTTAAGAGTTGCAGAAATATCTTTCCGGGTTATCAACTGTTGATTCACCTTTGCTGGTTATTTGATTAGAGGGTTTATAATCTGGGGTTAGCACCAAGGGGAAAACAGGAAAAATATGGTTCGAACATTATAGTGCTGGTTCGGGTCATTACAGTCTCAGTAGCAGGCTCATGTTGTAAAGTGTTCTTAAGTGAACTAGGTAGCCTTCTATGTGTTCATAGCCAAATAACCTGCAAATTATGTCAATCTTCTGTAGGGTAGTTAGCTGAATGGTCATTAAGGGAGCGTGTTAAAATAATTAGGATCTTTTATTTTTGTAATTGATTCTTATTTAGGATTAGGATCTTTCATTTTCGTAACTGGTTCTTATTTAAAACGTTTATTTTGGGTCTTTCATTTCTTGTTTCAGAAACCCTGCATATAATGTCTATTTAAGGAGTATTTATCTCCCTTTTTAATTATTAAATATCAATTGATTGTCCTTTCAGTGCAATCTAAACTCGGGATTTCCCCAAAAAAAAAAAAAGGAATACAGATCCAGGTGTTGTATTTCCCTGTATAAGAAGGAATTTTTCTTCCAATCCCGATGCTCAGGTTATGCAAGTAAGATGAATTAACCAAATAATTAAAATGACAAAAAGAAGAGCAGAGAGAGATGTTATTAAATAGTCCATAGAAATAGGAAATGGTTAGAAAATGACCTTATCACTGAATCCAAACATGACAGAAGAACCCACATCAAATTTGTACCCATCTCTCTCATAGAAGCCTGAGCTGCCACCAGGAATTACATATTTTTCCAGCACCAGTACTTTGGCGCCTTTGACTGCCAATTGTGTTGCAGTCACCAAACCCCCAATGCCCGACCCAATCACAATTGCATCGTACTCCACACTATTATCGTATGAACCTTGGCAAACGCCCTCGTTTTCTTTTATAGGCGTTCCTACTGTGACCGCCCTCACCATGTTACACGTACGACTCCTCCACACCCTGC
The DNA here is from genome assembly GCA_028749045.1 of Cupressus sempervirens. Lineage (NCBI taxonomy): Eukaryota > Viridiplantae > Streptophyta > Pinopsida > Cupressales > Cupressaceae > Cupressus > Cupressus sempervirens. The sequence continues at coordinate 557,638,294 of CM053788.1, read as the reverse complement.
GTCCGAAGTGATCATTCTGGGGCTTTTTCCCTGTATATTGCTGTCTCAATTGGGTGTTATGGAAAGTGAATGAAGAAGAGAATGGAACCGAATTGTGTGTGCCTGTCTCAAGCCTTGGAGTCTTTGGAATCCTTGAAAAAGAGTTAAGAGCCATTGCGACAGAGAAAAAGATTAAACCCAGAGATATGGATTATAGATCTTGAGCACCCGTTTTACCATTGCAGTGTCTCACATGCCCTATAAGAAAGAGATTTTCGACATATTCCGATGGGGGTGGACAAGAAAATGCCATGATATCTTGTAGGTTGATGACAAAAAGCATTATGGTATGTAAAGACAGACAGCAGATTCATATTTTAAGAGTACCGGTGAATTGGTATCAACGGATAAAATAGAGAATGATGTTATGGGTTCTGACGCAGCAGCCACGCATTAAGACATCAGTGAGAATTCTATGTTATTATTATTTCTTCTGTTAATGGAAATCCCACCGCATCCATTGGTCGAGGATAGAATCGGCCAAATTGTTTAACCCGCGGGGACGGAGTTAGTCGCAACGGTCATTTTTCCGGTTTTCAATTAAAGCCCTTTCTAATTTCCACAATAATTTTATTTTATTAGTTCTTGGAAGTAATGTTTTCACTTGGTTATGTCATTAGTCTTTTTAAAGTTGAGAGACAGATTTATATTGTTTTATTTTAAAAATAGTTTTTAATTTCTTTTTCATTAGATATTCTTTATTTTGTTAGGAGTTTCATTATTTTTTCAATTCAAAAAATAACAATAATAATATCTAAAAGTTTCCTTTAAATCAAGTTCTAAAATATGAATTGTTAAACCGTGAAGATGTTCAGTCTTCCTTTCTACTTGGCTCCCTTGCTCACCCCACCTTCAACAAAAGAGAAAAGGTACACAACACCAATGGATGACTCGATGGTGGATCGATTATATAAATTGATAGTCAAAATGGGGGATGGAGGTGTGTGTTAGTAAAGTATTTGTTCACATGACTCAGAAAGCCAAGAGGCTACAAAAGCGAATTTCGCTCACACTGATTGCTCACAATTTTTAGTCTATTAGATGTTGTAGATAATCCATTCAAAACTAAGTAGGTCATTTGTAAATACACATGTCTGAAAAAATGGTAGGGATTTAACAATATTGCCCAATTTTAGTGTTTCTAATTGCACGATAAGAACTAAGAATGTCACATTCCATAGTGTTCTTAGATAGATGGCCAGGTGCAACTTGAAGTTCATCTCAATGCCCTTCACTCCAATTCACGTAACAAAATAAATGCTAAGCAAAAAGGCAAGATAGATTGTACAACAAGGTTTTTGCATATTACAATTGTAGATTAAATATTAACTTGATTTGCCATGTTCATTTTGACTTCCTTTTGAAAATTTAAAATGCTAGAGATGATGTTCATATACACTTTCAAAATTAAAAAAATTAAATGTTAAGGATGTGTAGCCCAAAGGCAGGGATCAAGTTACCATCTATTTCTCAAAAAATAATAATTAAAAGTTCATTAATATATTTCACATGTACTAACAATTGTTCAATTGTACTTCAATCATATAAACTTGTAAACTTTAATTGAAGATGTTTTGTAGTGGAGTATTTATGTAGAAGTATTGGTAATAACGCTTATTAGAAGAAAATGTATTGGCTCTTACGAGAATATGTTTTTAAGATGGTTATAGTGTACAATTATTGGATCAGCGTCTTAAGTTCACCTTCTAAATGATCATATTTTGACCTTTAAGCAATATATTAGTGTATTTATTTTTTACATTAAATATTTTATTAAGTGACAACAGGTTTTAAAGGGACCTTGAAACCCTTTACAACAAAATACCAAAGAGATTTGAAATTAGTGCTCCACAAACCAAAACAACAACTAAGAAAAAATAGACGTGACAAAAGATAAAAGCTAGCCAAGGATAACTTTAAGAAACCCCCCTCTTGGAAAAAGTATAAAATCATTGCGAATCCAACATTATTTTAGAGGGAAATGTTTAATTTCTATTGGCAAATTTTTTTTCAAACTAGGAAAAAAATAATTTTATTGGTGATTTTATTTTCATCACATGAAAATTCTATGAAACCTTGGTGAATTTTAATTATTGAAGAAATGCACAGTTACAAGTGCCAATACCTATAAACCCTAATTTTATATCATCTAAATATAATAGGTCTACATATTGAGGGTGATTCTTTGATTTTTATTCAAGCATTTCAAAAGAGGTATTGTCATAATTAGATGCTCAATTATATTCTTCAACAAGTTTTTCCTTTACTGGATAAAATGAATACTTTTGTAATTTTGCATACATAAGAGGAAGGAAATAACATTGTTGATTATTTAGCTAGTATGGCTATTGATGTTGGCGAAGCTACTATCTTACCAAGCTCACAATTCTATGCTCAATTCCCATATTTTTTTAATTGGTCAAAATTGAGGCTTGTGATACCCCTTGTCTTCAAATTGATATGATTGACATATATGGTCTTTTTATTTGATCTTCTCTTATATCTTTTAGGGTACATTATGGGGTCCATTTGCCATGTCACTTGAAATATTGATTTAGATCCTTCTCTTTGGATGTCAGTGTTTTGTGGGACTAAATGTATTGTATCATCATACTTCTTTAGTTAGCAAAGTATTTATTCATATGACTTAGAAAGCCAAGAGGCTACAAAAGCCAATTTCACTTACACTGATTGCTCACAATTTTTGGTCTATTGGATGTTGTTGATAATTCATTCAAAACTAAGTAGGTCATTTGTAAATACACACGTCCCAAAAAATTGTAGGGATTTAGCAATGTTGCCCAATTTTAGTGTTTCTAATTGCATGATAAGAACTAAGAATGTCATATTCCATAGTGTTCTTAGATAGCTGGTCATGTGCAACTCGAAGTTCATCTCAGTGCCCTTCACTCCAATTCATGTAACAAAATAAATACCATGGAGGGTATGTGCAAGATCATGGTGTGCCAAAAAGTGGCGATGTGAAAAAAATAGAGTTTGAAGATGTCTAAAAGCGCTTCAAAATCCGCTCTGACTTTTTTCCACCTATCCAGGTACCAAACCTGGAAGGTAAGGCCGACCCCTATTGGATATCCGATTGCAAATCGGATATTCGATTTGATATTGGATATTGGATATTATCGAATATTCGAAAACATATCAGATATTTGATTTATACAATAATAATATAAAAAAATATTACTTATAATAGTATAATATAATACAATACATTATAATATTATATTATATTATATTATAATTAAATACATTATAATATTATATTATATTATAATACATAATGTATTATAATAATATTATTATTATAATATTATACTATAATAATAATATTATATTATAATAATATAATATAATATTATACTATAATAATAATATTATACTATAATAATAATATTATATTATAATAATATAATATAATATTTAATATTATAATATATAGTAATGATATATATTATATATATATATAATATAATAATAAAAAAGTAATATATTATAATATAATATATAATAAAAAGTATAATATATTATAAATTATAATAATATAATACATTATAATAATATTATTATTATATAATATAATAATATAATATAATAGTATTATTATTATATAATATAATAATATAATATAATATTTTATATTATAATATAATATAATAATATTATTCTATTATAATAATATTATATTATAATAATATAATAATATTATATTATAATAATATAATAATATAACATAATTTAAAATATAATATAATATATCATATGTTATGTAAAATGATTTGCATTATAAAAAATATGAGATTTGCGATATTCGATATTATATCCGATATTCGATATTATATCGGATATCCGATTCAACATCAGATATCTAATACAATATTGGATATCCAATATCTGTCAGCACTTATAAAAAAAAACACAGACCTGCAGCTTGTATATTTCGCGTTTTGAGGCCAGTCATGACCGATATCAGCTTATATATTGGATATTGGACTTTAGATCAGATATCAAATATTCAAGTAAGTTTTTTTAGTTTTTTTAATACATTTTTAATCTAAATTGAATAGATTTTAGCATAATTTTGTTTGTTTTAGTTGAATCTAGGGTTTTTTTGAAAGAATTGGTTAAAATTAAGGTTTTTTAAAAATATATATTATGTTTTGCAATTCAATAGGAATGGCTGATCAGAATGATGATACTGAGGCACAAAATAATATTCCTCGTAACCCCCACCAAATGATCCAGTACCCCCACAAAATCGTCCACCAAATGATCCTCTACCCCCTCAAAACCCTCCTCAAATTGAAGACTTGATAAATGAGAATCTCACTGAGTTGAGAGGTTTGCATAGAACATATAATAATGTACCTACATTGGCTCCTATGTTATCCATATTAAACACCATAGTGGATAACATTGAAACCCTTACAAACCAACAAAATATCGCTCTTCATTGGTGTGATGAAATGCACGCGATGTTTGATGATGGTTTGGACTATGATAAGATTGCGGCCCTCAACATAACCAAAGAAGTTTTGGCTAGCCTTTTTGCAAACCCGAAAACGGGTTTACCAGTCGACCCAAAAAAATCCAAACTATCCATTAAATGGTGCACAAATGATGCCATACGTGAAAACTTTTGGGATCGTTGGTGGATGGTCTTTGATATCCCTCCACATGGCAATTTAGACATACCATTTTATTTCCTTAGAAAATTATATGCAGAATTTGTGTTGAAACTTAAGGTGAACTATTGGAGCATGAAGCCCAACATGGGCTTAAGACTAGGAGCTCCTCAGGATAGACCCTCTTCCCAGCGGAAGAAAGCTGGAACTTTTGTCCCCCCCACTAATATCTCCCCTCCTCCTCGAGTGTAGCATCCAGATATTATGACAGAGGCTAGCTCTCAAACCATCAGAGTCATTCATAGGCTGAGTAGCCTAATGATATCTCAGGCTAGGTCAGTCTTGCCTCCTCGTGTTGATGATGTTGGTGCCAGTTCATCATCAACTAGCTCATCACACGTTTGTGTGCCTCACACTTGCATTACATGCAAGAATATTTTCCTGGGTCCCAGGGTGATCTTCTTGATTATCATTTTGTATTAGGCGAGGATACACCAGACACACATGCAGAGGCTACAGACCCTAATGCGAGAGAGGAGGGGAATGCCTCTGCATGGACTCCTTCAGTTTTGGTATGTGTATACATTTTTTTTGTTATGACATATGCAATTTAAAGTTAATTTTTATAATAGAGTATTTTTAATTTTTAAGCCATATTGACTTTTATATGTATGTGATCTTCATTCATGTTTAGTGGAGCTCAGACAGATTGACGATGCCACGTTCTCGGCCATTTCATTTGGCCTTGAGACATCTACAGTACATTATGTTGTGTTCACATTTTTTTTAATTTGATAGTGTAGCATATATGATTGCTAAACTTTCTTTTATCTTGTAGGTAGCAGCTGTCCTGGGGGGACAAAGTGCAGAGGGTGAGCCAGCACGCATTGACAAAGGAAAGGTAATTAGGTGTTTTCTATTTAATTAAATATCGATGCATTCTTGTAACATGTTTGTGATAATCTCATTTAATTACATTCTTTATTGTATATAGGGCGCGGCTACTAGCGATGACCATGTATAGATTCTGCATCATAGACCATTAGGGATTTCCATTCACACTTAGAGCCCCACTGTATGTATAAGTATCATTTATTTTTTATTATCCTTATCTTCATAAATAAATTCAAAACTGATTTCCATGATATTAACAACTACTATTTTGTATCTCATAGGAGACTCTTAGTGCACATGAGGTCCGACAGGAGAGTTATGTAGATTTGATGACGCGACCACTCTTTCCTGAAGAGGAGCCTACAATAGTAAGTTGTAATTTGAATTCATGATTAAATATGTTATAAATTTACCATGCTATGCATTATAATGTTATAGTTTAAATTGTAGATTCATTTGACAAACGTATTTGAACATATATAACCCACAATCAGAGAGGTAGAAGCATTGCCAAGGGCATATGAGAGGACTCCTGACTAGCACAGGAGGTCGACGAAAGAGGTATTTATTATGAAATTTTGATAGTATAAATTTTCATTACAAAAAAGATCATCATGCATTTGAGTAATTCAATGTTAGATACAAAGAATCATATAAATTTAGTAGTCTAACTTTGGGTTTTCTGTTTTTGTTTATGTAGGAGGCATTCGATCCACCTAGTGCAGCGAAGAGGCTGCATTTTGATTATCCACCAGCACCCTAGGATAGTATAGTTATTGTAGGATGCATCATGAGACATTTTGAGATGTCATATGCCACATTGTATATAGAAACATTGATATTATACACATTTTGATGGCATGATGAGACACACTTTGTATATGGATCCATGTATTTTGATATATATTTGAGTTCTTTGTCTATGGATACGCTAGTTTATTTTGATATGTTCATCATTAATAAATGGTATTTTACAGTTCAAAATTTTATTATTGATTCATATTATATGAGTAATGGTTTGTAAATATTATATGATTTATATTATTGGTGCCCATATTTCAAGGATTTATTTGAAAATCTTAGCAAGTGGAGAAATTGAAAGTTTGAATATATGAGACGATTTAGTTGAACATTAAAAACAAAACTCCTGAGATTAACTAAAGTAGTAGGAATGAATGTTCATTTATTCCCGAACCCGAGAGATCTTCATCACTATGTATGTGGGTAAGAGTTTTTCCCTTTATTGTTCATAAAATTCTTATAGTGAGTATTCCTCAATTCATATTCCTTTAATCATTCTTCAATGCTTATTAGTGCTAATTTAAGAGCTTTCTAAAAATAATCATATAAGAAGTAACCCAAAACAATGACACAATGAATTAAAGAACTTTCAATTATACACAACACATTCCATATGAATTCAATATTTATTCTCAACGTCCCTGGCACTGGAAAAGTCTTATTTTGAGTGGTTGAGCTAACCAAATGCTTTTAACATATATTTTTTCTTTTAAAGATAAACTATAATAACATAAAAAAGATGTGTGTGACTTATACAGATAATAATAGGAACAGAAGACATATAAGTACCTTGAAAGATCAACCTAGAAATGCACTTAGAGCACCTTGGAGACTCCTTGGTACGGGGTGGCCGCGAATGACGGATGGTCTCCGTGGCTAGAACAAGGGTGTGGCTAGGGTTCACCCACCCACCCGGAGCTAATGGCGCTGACAATTTGATGCCAAGATCAGCGGTTTCAAATTTATGCTGTGGTGCACCTATAAACTGAGGCAAACTGCGAGTTTTGGCATCGAGCGAGATCATTGTGCCGAATCCAAACAGAATGTGATCTCTCAAAAATGAGATAGGTTATTTTAGACTTCAACATCATTGTCCTATAGCATTTGACAGTTCATCGATAGCCCTCATGAGTTTCAAGTTATGACCCTCGGAAGATCGACCTCAAAATGCACTTAGAGAACCTTAGGGACTCCTCGATACAAGGTGGCCGCGAACGATGGATGGTCTCCGTGGTTGGAACAAGAGTCTAACTAGGGTTCACCCACCCACCCAGAGCTAATGGTGTTGACGATTCGATGCCAAGATCAGTAGTTTCAAAGTTGCGCTGTGGTGCAACTATGAACTGAGGCACACTGCGAGTTTTGGCATCGAGTGAAATTGTTGTGCCGAATCCAAACAGAATGTGATCTCTCAAAAATGAGATAGGTCATTTTAGGTCTCAATATCACCGTCTTGTAGCATTCAACAGTTCATTGATAGTCCTCACGAGCTCCCAATTATGATCCTCAGAAGATTGACCTCGAAATGCACTTAGAGCACCTTGGAGACTCCTTGGTACGGGGTGGTCACGGATGATGGATGGTCTTTGTGGCTGGAACAAAGGTATGACTAGGGTTCAACCACCCACCCGACGCTAATGGCATTGATGATTCAATGACAAGATTAGCAGTTTCAAAGTTATGTTGTGGTGCACCTATGAACTGAGGCACACTGCGAGTTTTGGCATCGAGTGAGATCACTGTGCCGAATCCAAACAGAATGTGATCTCTTGAAAATGAGATAGGTTATTTTAGGCCTCAACGTCACCATCCTATAGCATTCAACAGTTCATCTATAGCCCTCACGAGCTTTGAGTTATGACCCTCGAAAGATCGACCTCAAAACGCACTTAGAGAACCTTGGGGACTCCTTGGTATGAGGTGGTCGCGGACGATGGATGGTCTCCATGGTCAGAACAAGAGTGTGACTAGGGTTCACCCACCCACTTGAAGCTAATGGCGCTGACGATTTGATGCCAAGATCAGTGGTTTCAAAGTTGCATTGTGGTGCACTTATGAACTGAGGCACACTGCGAGTTTTGGCATCGAGCGAGATCACTATGCTGAATCCAAACAGAATTTGACCTCTCAAAAATGAGATAGGTCATTTTAGGTCTCAACATCACCATCCTGTAGCATTTGATAGTTCATCAATAGTCCTCATGAGCTCCCAGTTATGACCCTCGGAAGATCGACCTCGAAATGCACTTAGAGCACCTTGGAGACTCCTTGGTACGAGGTGGCCGTGGATGATGGATGGTCTCTATGGTTGGAACAAGGGTATGAATAGGGTTTACCCACCCACCCAGAGCTAATGGCATTGATGATTCGATGCCAAGATCAATGGTTTCAAAGTTATGTTGTGGTGCACCTATGCACTAAGGCACACTATGAGTTTTGGCATCGAGCAAGACCGTTGTGTCGAATCCAAACAGAATGTGATCTCTCAAAAATGAGATAGGTTATTTTAGGCCTCAACATCACCGTCTTGTAGCATTCAATAGTTCATCTATAGCCCTCACGAGCTCTGAGTTATGACCCTCGAAAGATCGACCTCAAAACGCACTTAGAGAACCTTGGGGACTCCTTAGTACGAGGTGGTCGTGGACGATGGATGGTCTCCGTGGTCAGAACAAGAGTGTGAATAGGGTTCACCCACCCCCTAGAGCTAGTGGCATTGATGATTCAATGCCAAGATCAGTGGTTTCAAAGTTGCGTTATGGTGCACCTATGAACTGAGGCACACTACAAGTTTTGGCATCGAGCGAGATTGTTGTGCCAAATCCAAACGGAATGTGATCTCTTAAAAATGAGATAGGTCATTTTAGGTCTCAACATCACTGTCTTGTAGCATTCAATAGTTCATCGATAGTCCTTACGAGGTCCGAGTTATGACCCTCGAAAGATCGACCTCAAAACACACTTAGAGAACCTTGGGGACTCCTCAGTATGGGGTGGCTGATGATGATGGATGGTCTTTGTGGCCGGAACAAGGGTGTCACTAGGTTCACCCACCCACCCAGAGCTAATGAAACTGACGATTTGAATAGTTCTAGCCGTTATAAGTTAGATTTTGAAAAGTTGTCAAGAAAATTGCAAAAGTTGTTAAGCAACTTTTTGCAATTTTTGCGCTAAGACAAGTTTTATCGCAAATTTGATTGCAAATGGACTCTACAAACTCCTAGGTACCCTAATAATGTTCTAAACATCTAGACTTACCTTAAAAACATGAAATTTACCAAAAATCCACTTTATTGGACCAATTGATGGCCAAGGCTTATAACAAAGTTTGAGGTTGAGGGCACAAAAGAATGCAAAGATAATATTCCCATCAACGGAGTGATCCTGATGATGATCAAGTTATGCAAGGAAATGGACTTAATATGTCATGGAAGATGTTAATGCATGCAAGGGATTGCTCCAAGGATCAAACCCAAAGATGAAGATGAAAAAGAAGAATTACAAACGATGAAGGTGGAAATATCAACGGTTCAAAATTGTGAAATCCACCTATCCAAAAGAAAGAAGTCGTAGAATGATAAAAAATTCATAAGAATAAGGAGGTGGAATTAAGATAAATATTACATAGAGAAGTTAGAGGATGGGTGAATGATTCCGTGGGAGCACTCACCAACCACCTTGTTAGAATGTAGGATTGCCAAAGAACCCAAGATTGCCAAAGAACCTAAGATTTGTAAGTCACCTAAGTGATTACTAGAAAATCACATTATTTCACTAAGTGAACATCCACAATTAAAGGAACCTTAAAATCATTTCATGATCTTACTTAGCAATCTTAGCATGAGAGATAACCTTATATCAAGAGAGAATTGAATGTTTGGTGTCATACATGTCATGGACATGGTCATTTCAATAAGGCCCAAAAAATTGTAGACAATTGCAATAACGAATCTTTTTCAAATTAAATTTGGGAAGAATTACATCAAAATTTTAAAAAAGTCAAATGACGTAGTATTCTAATTATTCATCCTTACTTTCTAGATTTTTCTTATTTGATTAGTTTGATAAAAATAGTTTTAATAATCATAATGTCAGCTTTATGTCAAATAATGAAAAAGCCAAACTTGTAATAAGACATTCGCAAGCAATTATCTTTGATATAGTTATAAATGCTCTTAAAATTGTCCTTATAGCCTTGTATCACATGCAAATATGATTTGCAAGAACTTGTTCAATATCTTCCTCTTATAATTCCTTACAAAGAACCTACCAAAATACAAAAACCATATACAAAAAAAGTACACATTTTACATCATAATACATCATAAATTTTAGAAATTCTCCCCAATACCACCCCCTCCAACTCGTCATGATGTACCTACATTCCAATATCATAAAAAAATTAGTAACTTATTGTATTAAACAAGATAATCATCAATTCATTAAATCATTATGAAGAAAATAACATAAGAAGTATATATACCTAGTCGAGTATTCCAATAGGGTCCTCTCTCTATTTTAGGGTCTCCAACAGGGCTTCATGATCAACATTAGCAATAGTAAAAAGTTCTTTTACTTTTGGTCTTTTTTTATGCTTCAATAACTTTACATTTGTTGCTATAATAAGATGCGAATATATGAGAATTACTTTGTGCTTCTGATAGTCTTCAAATGCAGGAATTTCATTCCTTCTAAGCATGTATGTCCACAGCCATGTTCCAGCAACAACCACTGAACCAGTAGGATATGTGAATCCATCATCATCTATGATCAGTTGTGCAAGTTTTTGTTTACCTCTTACACAATGTGCTAACCAATAATTGGATTTCTCATCATTCCCCTGTGGTGCAACCAATGCAAAGATATGTCTTGGCTGAAGTAGATCTAATAGATGGTTATGCTCAAGTGAACTTTCCATGTCATCATTTTTGATAGAGGGTATGATAGACAATGGAGTAAAATAATGTGGATCCCATGTGTCCACCCACTCACTTGACTCACAGTGATCCCAATCACATTGAAAACAAGTATGACAAAAATAAGCTAGTTGTTGTGTCCAAATGGTCCATGTACAAGAATTAGAGCTCCAAAATGAATGCATTTTTGATGAGTCTCTCATTGTAGCACAATTTGATCTATCACCTATGGACCCTTCCTCAACCAACCAAAAGAACCTGCATACCACTGAATCAAGAGTCCCCCCTGTGATAATGCTAAACTACACCAATTAACAATGCTACAAGCATCAAAAAGCTCTGTTGTTGAAATCTTCAGTTGCTCCTTAACTAGAGCTCTCTTCACACATGCCCCTGCTCCATCATGTTCCCCTTTTCCATGGACAAACTCAAAAAAACTCCAAATATGAGGCACCCCTCTCTCTACGTGCATCCTATACAACCAATAAAACATGCGAGCATTATTGAATTGACCTGTACAGTTATCTGACCAAATGATATGTCTATCCATAGCAATTGCATGCTCATGTAAGAAATCAAAAAAAATCTCAAAATAATGTTGCACAAACTCTTGAGAGTGAGATCTATCATCACTCATATAAAAATGATACTCTCTAATAATCTTTCGATTATCTTCCACACTATCAGGGGCATGTCTATATGTTATGTGAACAAAATTTGCAATATGAATGGAGTTGTAATACTAAGATTGTGTCTCATTTTGAGGTTGCAATGTGTAGTTCTCAGCAAAATCAACAATTGATATAATAGTGCCAATGGAAAAAGTCTCCTTACACGTTCTAAATTGTTGATCCAACCACTAAGACCTGTGACTATGTCTTGCATACTTGTAAAAAAGATTTGCCTTGAAATCTGAAATAAAATTAGCCACACTGATATCTTTTCCAACCAATTCACATCTAGAGCTCTCACTCCCACTCTTTAATGTGTATTTCACCATTTCATATACCCTTTTTTTCAGTATTGTCTTTCCAAGATCTTATTCACACCCCTCATAGAAACATGTGTCAAACTTGGATAAGCCACCACATTTTGAACACTTCTCATTTAAGCAAGCATTTCTATAAAAGGAACAACCATCAACTCTACAACATAAGAGTTGATCTAGCAAGTCTCTTGATGATTTTGGAAGCCCACTAGCCCCACAATCCTCCAACATTTCTTTAATATGCAAAGTAGAATAGATTGAGCGTAATAGTTCATGGTGCATAGAAAACTCAACATGATATTTGCAACAACGTGTATTTCGAATTTTGAGTGGCACACAATAAAATGGCTTCAAAGATTCAAAAGCCCTTTGTGATATATGAAGACTTGGATGACTCTCTCTAAATTGTTTGAACAACATAGTTTGACTTACCTCCAAATGGTGTTTAGGATGTGGCGTGTGTTCGCTGATGCCAATTCTCAACTTTAAGACGTCTTTAGCATTAGGTGATACTCGTGAGTTACAGTGCCAAAATTATGTAATTTATTCCTTCACATCGTCGGATAGCTTCTTATCAAAATGTGGAAGTCTCCCACCAAATGCCCATGTTTCATTTTGAAGAGGATCATCAATTTTCTCTCGTCGACTAAGTGCTCTTCTCAAAGTAGTATGATTTAGATTCAAATCAATACAAGTTTGTCTCATATATCTACCCTTTCTCAAATGATGACTTACCAAAGAGGTTGTCATAACCCTTTGAGCAGCTCTATTATCCTTCTCTCTGCTATTTTTCTCAATGCTATTGAGAGCACTGAAAAGATTCTTCACAGTAATGACATTTCTTTTCAACTTTTTATTGACACAAATCTTCAATTTGGAAAGCATATGTCTCATCTTTTGCATTTTTAATAAGTGCATGAAAAGATGACATTGCTCTACCACTATCTTGTTGCCGAAAAAATTTGATATAGTCTTGAAGCCCATAACTGAATGGTTTTTTCTGATTTTTTTCCTTCCAAACTAGTAATAATCGTTTTATCAATTTCAATTATCCATTTTGGTGTTATAGAACCTTCATGTCGATTATAATTAGGAGATATGTAAGGTTCGTGTGCATTAGGTTCTTGTGCATTATCATCTTCGACATGGTCAATTATGCAATTTGGATTATGACTTGGTGGCATTTCTTTTTCAAAAATTTTATTCTCCAAACTTTCAATTTTGACATTATCGTTTTCAATAGGTACATTTTGATTCCTCAACTGTACATATTCATTATCTGACTCTATTATTTCACCTTTGATTAATTCATCGTCAACATGATTGATATTTAGCATACCTTGTCTTTTTCTTCGATATTCCATTTTGTCCCTTTCCCTATATGTCGCACTGTCTTTATTGGATATCTTCCTTTTGCATTTATCCTTTCGATGACTGTTGCTCCCCATTTAGATGAAAAATTCAAAAACCTAAGGTTATATTTTTGAATTCTATTCGATTGGTTGGGCCCCAAAATGTGACTTTTTGCAAAACCTGTGAAAAAAGAAGTGAAAAATTGATGTTGTCGGGTTTGTAGGGATAGGGAAATATGGAAATTGGTGCTAGTAAAATCGGATATCCGATTTTGCAAAGTGAATTTTTGGAGAGAAAACTTGCTATAATTTCCCTCCTTTGCCATAATTATATTAATATTATGAAAATCATTAGAGGGAAACCGACTTTGGTTTATTACTAAGCTAATAGTATAATAGTATTAATATAGCTATAGTATCAATATTATTATTATACCTATAATAGTATTAATATTATTACTATAGATATAATAGTGTAAATATTTAGTGTTTATTTATATTATTATTATTATTATAGCTATAATAGTATTATTATTATTACTATAGATATAATAATATTAATATTTAGTGTTTATTTATATTATTATTATTATTATCATAAAATAGTATAAATAGTGTATGTGTGTGTGTGTGTGTGTGTGTGTGTGTGTATTCTTTCATTTTTTAATCCATATACATATGAATGATTCGAATATGTCCCTAGGGACCCTAGGACCCCTAGCGACATATATTGTCGTTTAATGGGTCAAAAAGGGTCATAGGTCACCCTATGACCCCCTTTGACTCATCTGAACGATTTAAATATGTCCCTAGGGGTCCTAGGACCCCTAGGGACATATGTCGTCATTTAATAGGTCAAAGGGGGTCATAGGTCGCCCTATGACTCCCTTTGACCCATATGAACGATTCAAATATGTCCCTAGGAGTCCTAGGACCCCAAGAGACATATGTTGTCATTTAATGAGTCAAAGGGGGTCATAGGTCACCCTATGACCCCCTTTGACTCATATGAACGATTCAAATATGTTCCTAGGGGTTCTAAGACCAGTAGAGACATATGTCATCATTTAATGGGTCAAAGGGGGTCATAGGTCACCCTATGACCCCTTTTGACCCATATGAACAATTGATCCATATTATCCATTCAAATATGTCCCTAGGGTTTCTAGGACCCCTAGAGACATATATCGTCGTTTAATGGGTCAAAAAGGGTCATAGGGTGACCTATGACCCCCTTTGACTCATATAAACGATTCAAATATGTTCCTAGGGGTTCTAGGAGCCCTAGAGACATATGTCGTCGTTTAATGGGTCAAAGGGTAACCTATGACCCCCTTTGACCCATATGAACGATTCAAATATTTCTCTCGGGGTCTTAGGACCTCCAGGGACATATGTCATCGTTTAATGTGTCAAAAGGGGTCATAGGTCACCCTATGACCCCCTTTGACCCATATGAACGATTCAAATATGTCCTTAGGGGTCCTATGTCATCATTTAATGGATGAAAGGGGGTCATAGGTCACCCTATGACCCCCTTTGACCCATATGGCCCATTTGAATATGTCCCTAGGGGTCCTAGGACCCCCAAGGACATATGTTGTCATTTAATAGATCAAAGGGAGTCATAGGTCACCTTATGACCTCCTTTGACCAATATGACCCATTCGAATGTCCCTAAGGGTCTTAGGACCCCCAAGGACATATGTCGTTGTTTAATGTGTCAAAAGGGGTCATAGGGTGACCCATATGACCCATTCAAATATGTCTCTCGGGGTCTTAGGACCCCCAGGGACATATGTCGTCGTTTAATGGGTCAAAAGGGGTCATAGGTCACCCTATGACCCCCTTTGACCCATATGACCCATTCGAATATGTCCTTAAGGGTCCTAGGAGCCCTAGGGACATATGTCATCCTTTAATGGCACCCTATGACCCCCTTTGACCCATATGACCCATTCGAATATGTCCCTCGGGATCTTAGGACCCCCAGGGACATATGTCGTCGTTTAATGGGTCAAAAGGAGTCATAGGTCACCCTATGACCTCCTTTGACCCATATGACCCATTCGAATATGTCCCTAAGGGTCCTAGGACCCCTAGGGACATATGTCATCATTTAATGGGTCAAAGGGGGTCATAGGTCACCCTATGACCCCCTTTGACCCATATGACCCATTCGAATATGTCCCTCGGGGTCCTAGGACCCCCAGAGACATATGTCGTCGTTTAATGGGTCAAAGGGGGTCATAAGTCACCCTATGACCCCCTATGACCCCCTTTGACCCATATGACCCATTCGAATATGTCCCTAGGGGTCCTAGGACCCCCAAGGACATATGTCGTCGTTTAATGGGTCAAAGAGGGTCATAGGTCACCCTATGACCCCCTTTGACCTATATGACCTATTCGAATATGTCCTAAGACCCCTAGAGACATATGTCGTCTTTTAATGGGTCAAAGGGGGTCATAGGTCACCCTATGACCTCCTTTGACCCATATGAATGATTCGAATATGTCCTTAGGGGGTTCTAGGAACTTTAGAGACATATGTCATCGTGTAATAGGTCAAAGGGGGTCATAGGTCACCCTATGACCTCCTTTGACCCATATTACCCATTCGAATATGTCTCTAGGGGTCCTAGGACCCCTAGAGACATATGACATTGTTTAATGGGTCAAAGAGGGTCATAGGTCACCCTATGACCCCCTTTGACCCATATGAATGATTCGAATATGTTCCTAGGGGTCCTAGGACCCCTAAGGACATATGTCATTGTTTAATGGGTCAAAGAGGGTCATAGGGCCCTTTGACCCATATTACCTATTCGAATATGTCTCTAGGGGTCCTAGGACCCCTAGGGACATATGTTGTCATTTAATGAGTCAAAGGGGGTCATAGGTCACCCTATGACCTCCTTTCATCCATATAAATGATTCAAATATGTCCCTAGGGGTCCTAAGACCCCTAGGGACATATGTCGTCTTTAATGGGTCAAAGAGGGTTATAAGTCACCCTATGGACCCCCTTTGACCCATATGAATGATTTGAATATGTCTCTATGTCGTTGTTTAATAGGTCAAAGGGGGTCATAGGCCCTTTGACCATATGAATGATTGAAATATGTCCCTAGGGGTCCTAAGACCCCTAGGGACATATGTCATCGTTTAATGGGTCAAAGGGGGTCATAAGTCATCCTATGACCCCCTTTGACCCATATGAACGATTTGAATATGTCCCTAGGGGTCTTATGTCATCATTTAATGGGTCAAAGGGGGTCATAAGGTGACCTATGACCCCCTTTGACCCATATGAATGATTTGAATATGTCCCTAGGTGTCTTAAGACCCCTAGGGACATATGTCGTCCTTTAATGGGTCAAAGGGGGTCATAGGGTGACCCATATGAATGATTCAAATATTTTCCTAAGGGTCCTAGGACCCCTAGGGATATATGTCATTGTTTAATGAGTCAAATGGGTCATAGGTCACCTTATGACCCCCTTTGACCCATATTACCCATTTGAATATGTCCCTAGGGACATATGTCGTCGTTTAATGGGTCAAAAAGGGTCATAGGTCACCCTATGACCCCCTTTGACCCATATTACCCATTCTAATATGTCCCTAGGGGTCCAACTAGGGGTCCAACGACCCCTAGCGACATATGTCATCATTTAATAGGTCAAAGATGGTCATAGGTCACCCTATGACCCCCTTTGACCCATATGAACGATTCAAATATGTCCCTAGGGGTCTTAAGACCCCTAGGGACATATGTCGTCATTTAATGGGTCAAAGAGGGTCATAGGTCACCCTATGACCCTCTTTGACCCATATGAACGATTCGAATATGTCCCTAGGGGTTCTATGACCCCTAGAGACATATGTCATCATTTAATGGATCACCTATTACCCCCTTTGACCCATATGAATGATTTGAATATGTCCCTAGGGGTTCTAGGACCCCTAGAGACATATGTCGTCGTTTAATGGGTCAAAGGGGGTCATAGGTCACCCGATGACCCCCTCTGACCCATATGAATGATTCAAATATGTCTCTAAGAGTTTTAGGACCCCTAGAGACATATGTCATTGTTTAATGGGTCAAAGGGGGTCATAGGTCACCTGTGACCCCCTTTGACCCATATGAATGATTCGAATATGTCCCTAGGGGTCCTAGGACCCCTAGAGACATATGTCATCATTTAATGGGTCAAATGGGGTCATAGGTCACCCTATGACCCCCTTTGACCCATATGACTCATTCAAATATGTCCCTAAGGGTCTTAGGACGCCTAAGAACATATGTCATCATTTATTAGGTCAAAGAGGGTCATAGGTCACCTTATGACCCCCTTTGACCTATATTACCCATTTGAATATGTCCCTAGGGGTCCTAGGACTCCTAGGGACATATGTCATCCTTTAATGGGTCAAAGGGGGTTATAGGTCACTCTATAACCCCCTTTGACCTATATGAACGATTCGAATATGTCCGTAGGGGTCCTAGGACCCCTAGGGACATATGTCATCATTTAATGGGTCAAAAAGGGTCCCTATGACCCCCCTTTTACCTATATTACCCATTCGAGTATGTCCTTAGGGGTTCTAGGACCCCTAGAGACATATGTCATTGTTTAATAGGTCAAAGAGGGTCGTAGGATGACCTATGACCCCCTTTGACCCATATTACCCATTGGAATATGTCCTTAGGGGTCCTAGGGACATATGTCATCATTTAATGGGTCAAAGGGACCTATGACCCCCTTTGACCCATATTACCCATTCGAATATGTCTCTAGGGGTCCTAGGACCCCTAGAGACATATGTCATCGTTTAGTGGGTCAAAGGGGGTCATAGGTCACCCTATGACCCCCTTTGACCCATATGAACGATTCAAATATGTCCCTTTGGGTCCTAGGACCCGTAGGGACATATGTTGTCATTTAATGGGTCAAAAGGGGTCATAGGTCACTCTATGACCCCCTTTGACCCATATTAACCATTGTAATATGTCCCTAAGGGTCCTAGGACCCCTAGGGACATATGTCGTTATTTAATGCATCAAAGGGGGTCAATGGTTGACCTATGACCCCCTTTGACTCATACATATTAATAATATACATATATATTAATAACATACATATTAATATAATAATATATAATTATATATATATTACGTTATTATACTTAATAAAAATATTACGTTATTATATATATATTAATAGCATACATATTAATATAATAATATATATAGTACATATTATATATTTATATTTAATATATTACGTTATTTTATATATATATATATATATATATATATATATATATATATAATATTATTATACATATTAATATAATAATATATAATACATATTTTATATATATATATAAAAATTACGATATTATATTTAGTAAAAATAATAATAATATAAATTATATTTATAGATTGTAATAAGATTAACATAATATATTATTATATATTACTAGATTATATCTTATATCTTTACATTACGTTATTATATATATATATATATATATAATATTAAAATACGTCTTTACATAGTAATATAAGTGAAATAATTTATAAATCACAAGCTATAATGTTTAAACTCAATTTTTCCTCCAAAATGGGTTGGGATTTGAAATTTCCTATCCGATTTGGAATCGGACATCCGATTAGGTTTGATATTTACCAAGCCTACCCAGTCAACCCAAAAGACGTGTTTGAAGAGGGTTTTAGTGATACTCAGACTTCGGGTAGCCGTTTGACAATGTTATTAAAATACATCTTTACATAGTAATATAAGTGAAATAATTTATAAATCATAAGCTATAACGTTTAAACTCAATTTTTCCTCCAAAATGGGTTGGGATTTAAAATTTCCTATCTGATTTGGAATCGGACATCCAATTAGGTTTGATATTTACCAAGCCTACCCGGTCAACCCAAAAGACGTGTTTGAAGAGGGTTTTAGTGATACTCAGACTTCGGGTAGCCGTTTGACAATGTTATTTTGATCGAAATTGAATGAAACGAATAAAGTTTTTTAATACCGCTCTCTAGATTCCATCAATATAATTTCTGTCAAATTCTGAGTTCGATAAGTATTTATTAGTTAATTATCAATGAAGATTATTGTAAAGTGTTGATTGACATACTAATTGAAAAATAGCTATAACTTTCAAACGGTATAACATTTTTTAAATCTAAAAGTTGCGTCACATTCTATACTTCGTCTAGTATAAGAAAAATAAATAAATTTAAATTTGGTAAAATTTTCTATTAGTTAGGGTGGTCAAACACGAGACTTCTTTTTTTCGAAAATTTTTTGGTAGAAAATTCATATTTAATTATTATTTGAAATAAAAATACCAAAAAATATGCGTCACATCCGGGCATTAGTCTACTTTTCATATCTATAATTATATTAAAATAATATTATGATTTGATTTTGATTAAGGTGGTCAGACATACACCTACTTTTTATTTTCGCCCTAAATTTTTTTAGTACTGCATTAAAATTCAAACTTTTGACCAATTAATTATTTTTTTCTCCTGATAAGGCCTAGTAGTTTAGAAACTACATTCAATTTCCTATAGATTATTTTCTTACAACTTTTTGATATAAAGTCCATAACCACTTCAAAATTATGTGTCAAGTTGACATAAACCTGATTTGTTGATCTTTCACTGCCACTTAAGGCCATAGTTTGGTACACCATGATCCTACACATACTCGGGAAAAAGATAAGACAGATTGTAGCCACAAGATTTTAGCATTTTGCAATTGCATATTAAATATTAACTTGATTTGTCATGTTCATTTTGACTTCCTTTTGAAAAATTAAAATGCCAGAGATGATGTTCATATACACTTTCAAAATAAAAAATTAAATGTAAGGGATGTGTAGCCCAAAGGAAGGGATTGAGTTACCATCTATTTCTCAAAAAATAATAATTAAAAGTTCATTAATATATTTCACATGTTCTAACAGTTGTTCAATTGCACTTCAATCATATAAAGTTGTAAACTTCAATAGAAGATGTTTTGTAGTAGAGTATTTCAGCAGAAGTATTGGTAATAATAGTTATTAGAAGAAAATGTATTGGCTCTTATGAGAATATTTTTTTAAGATGGTTATAGTGTACAATTATTGGAGCAAAGTCCTGAGTTACACCTTCTAAATGATCATATTTTGACCTTTAAACAATATATTAGTGTATTTATTTTTTACATTAATTTTTTTATTAAGTGACAACAAGTTTTGAAGCGACCTTGAAACCCTTTATAAGAAAATACCAAAGAGATTTGAAATTAATGCTCCACAAACCAAAACAACAAGTAAGAAAAAATAGACATGTCAAAAGACAAAAGCTAGTCAGGGATAACTTTAAGAAACCCCACCACCCCCCACCCCGTGGAAAAAATAATAAAATCATGGCAAATCCAACAATATTTTAGGAGGAAATTTTTAATTTCTATTGGCAATTTGTTTTTCAAACTAGAAAAAAAATTATTTTATTTTCATCATATGAAAATTATGTAAAATCTTAGCAGATTTTTAATTATTGAAGTAATTTGCAATTAGAAGTGCAAATACCTAGAAACCCTAATTTTATATTATCTAAACATAATAGGTCTACATATTGAGGGTGATTCTTTGATTTTTATTCTGGCACTTCAAAAGAGGTATTGTCATAATTATATGCTCAATTATATTCTTCAACAAGTTGCCCTTTATTGGATAAAATGAATACCTTAGTAATTTCACATACATAAGAGGAAGGAAATAACATTGTTGATTATTTAGCTAGTATGGTTATTGATGTTGATGAAGCTACTATCTTACCAAGCTCACAATTCTATGTTCTATTCCCATGTTTTTTTTAATTGGTCAAAATTGAGGCTTTGTGATACCCCTTGGCTTCAAATTGATATGATTGACATATATGGTCTTTTTATTTGATCCTTTCTTATATCTTATGGGGTATTTTATGGGGTCCATTTTCCATGTCACTTGAAATGTTGATTTGGATCCTTCTCTTTGGATGTTAGTTTTTCATGGGACTAAATGTACTGTATCATCATACTTCAGTCACCTTTTTTGAAGTTTAAATAATTATTGAAATGATATTTGATTGGCATTAATTACATCAGCACATACTGAGATCATCTCACATAATATTAAATGGACACAACTATCCTCCCTACAAATTGCATCATTGACTAAATTTCAAAAAAATGAAAACACAATGAAATTTTTTGAAATTTTCAGCATTTGATCTTCATAATCTGTATATTTTGTGATCGAAAACAATGAAATTTTTGAGAAAACTTTTTTGTATTTTCGTGAATGTGAAAAATAATCATGTTTGACTTTTTTTTTTTGTCTTTGGTACATTTTGTTTGAAGATTAGCCAAAGCCATAGTAAATCAGCTCTTTCATTAGGTGAAAGTACTCTTCTATCTTTTAGCAAGGGATTGAAAAGATTTCCTTACAACTAATGTAATCGTCATACATTTATTTCCCAATTTGATCAATCTAGAATCTAGGATTTTTCTATTTGTTGGGTTTTGATGATGTTGTTGTTTGCATAGTTTATGAGGTCTCATCAATGCCAACATTTGGGACATTGTTGTGTTGGGTGATTATTTCACTTTGCAATTATTACTTAAAGTGGGAAGTTATTCACATTAGTATAAATATTCCCTTCAATGTATTCTCTCACCATTTTGAGGTTGTGCATTAGCTTTGATATATGGATTTATACTCTCAACATGGTTTTCTAGGCTCAAGATTATCATTGATCAGGTTGATGGTCTTGAGATGATGTAAGAACCAAGTCCTAGTCAGCAAATGTCATCTCACACAATGCTTGAAATACAGAAAAGATAAGAGAAACCCTAATTAACCCTAATTGAAAAGTCAATATCCATTATATTAACTATAATTAGGATTTAACAATTCATTAATCATAACAATCACTTATAACTACATTATCTAAGATGTTGATTTATATATCATACATCCATCAAAATGCATGTTTAACAAATATATTGAGATCATTAAAGGTAAATTATACAATTACATAATAACATCATAATAATCATCTAAGTATGATTGAACAATCTACAAAAATCAAGAAACCTTGACATGTATTCATTTGTGTGACCCAGTCTCCAAAGTCATTGGATGCCATCTATCCTCTATCTGAGATGGGAGTGCGGCCCAAGTGCTTTTACCATGCTAACCATAGAGTGTTTAGCTCCCCCAAGGTTCTTCCTAACATGAAGAATGTAATGCCTACCCCTACTTGACTTTTCTGCTGTAGTGTTGGATCCTTTTAAGTTAGTTTTCTGATTGTGTTTTATGATTATCAATACTTAGTTACTAGATTTGATTAGATGTTGTTTTATACTCAGTTGATTTTATGTGATGAGTTACTTAGTTATTTCAGTTATCTCATGATTGTTTGATGATGATGATGATTAATTATATATATGTGTGTGTGTGTGTGTGTGTGTGTGTGTCTATTTAATTAATTTTAGTTATTTAATGATGTTAGTTAGATGAATGGTTTATATGCAGTTTCTATGGATACTTACCCCATACTTGCATGTGTATGGTGGACATGTATGTTTTCTTTATGTTTGGCATTTCTAATGTGATTAAGGAATGGAGTCATAGTCACCTGCTAGTTAGGATCTACACGATGAACCACTTCCTTCCATTGCCTATTTAGTTTAGAATATTGTGTTTGTATATGCATGGATTTTATGTAGATTGCAGGTACTAGGTATCAACTTCTTTGAATTGCTAGGATGAGCATACCCTATCGCAGTATTTCAATGGTATAAGTGGGGAGATAACTCTTGAGTCCAAATCTTAAACCCTAAGCCAATTGTCCTAGAAAATAGGACAAGTATCTGAGTTAGTTTCACCTTGCCGAATTTGTCAAGTGACATGAATTGGTGACTTTGACCCTAGAGTTTGACTTTGTTCTTTAACTTTTAGATGAGTTGTTGTATTTGGTTTTGTAGGTCTGTTGTGATTTTCTGTTATAATTAAATCAAATTAAAAGATAATTTAATGATCAAATCTAATGAAAATTTAGTAAAGGAAATTTAGTATTTAATTATGTTTAATTAATTAAGAAATTAATTAAATAAAAGAATTAAATTTAACGATTTTATTAAAGTTCTATTTTTGACGTATTTATATTTATTTTATTTAATGATTATTATTATTATTGATCGATAAATGACTGAAGCCTTTGATTATATTAATTTAATAAAAATAAAAATACAACAGAGTATCTCTGTTCAAATGGGCATTGGTAGGAAAGAGCAGAAAAGAAAACCTCCAGTCTTGCCTGGGACCATAGTCCTTTATTATTACATTATTAAATAGGGCATACCCTAGTTATCAATTCCTAATTTTTGTTGTTGAGTACAATATAAAGGACTGATTCCTTTTATGAATTATACAAGCTCTAATGATCTTTATAACAATCATTTGAACTCTTCAGTGTTTGAGATTAGAGTGACCGCTTCGAACAGATCTATATATACTTTATAGTTGACTCTTCTTTTGCAATCTTGGATGGAGTGATACTAACTTTTTGATCAGTAATGCAACTAAAAATGAATGTTAGTACTATTAATTAAAAACATCGATTTAGATATCCCTAAATTCTTGGCTGGAGATTCCAAAGTTTCTTTCATCAAAGATCACTGGTCAATAGTACATTTTAAGAATGCTCTTACTTAAATTCTAACGTAATATCCACCTATATTACAAACTTGATCCTAACAGTGTTGATTAGTTTAAGATTTTATCAGTTAATATGAATCCCTATTAAAATCATTTTTTATTTAAAAGCCTTATACTTAGATCTAAGGTTGTGGCTTCAATCTGATGACCAATACTTTCCTAATGGCAAATAGAATCCTACCCTTACATGCCAATTTAATGCCAAATCAATTAGCATATTATGAATTTGTATACTTTAGAATTGAGTCTGTAGTATCCTATACTGACAAAAACAGACTCAGCATGGACAGGACAATATACGCCGTGAATATTTAGTCAATATAAATAGAAAACTAAAACTCATATGAAGGATCCAAAAGCAACTAGATTTTTTTCCATCATCACTTGATGCCAGCTAGATGACATCGAATAAATTTGTAATAAGATTTAGCCTGGTGTCACAAAATATTGATAAAAGCATGGGAGACATAAAGCCCTGAACGTATTAATAAACCTATGCCTCTGGGCAATAAATTAGGAATAAAGATTAATAGATATGATTTACTAATTCCTAATTCATACATAGAGTTCCTTTTCTAGATGTTTGAGTTATTATCTAACTATTTTAATTTTTAAAAAACCTTTCTTTTTTGATTAATTATTTTTAGATTGTCTTTGATTCTTTCAAATTCTTTATTAGTAGCTATAAATTTTCTCCCACTATCCCTATGATAACTATGTGGATCAAATGTTGCAACAATTATAAGTCACATTCAACTAAATATATAGATTTTACGTATGTATATTCTTGGGCCAACCTTTGTCCCCTTTTAATTTAATTTAATGATAATTATTTAGGAGTTTTATTTTAACAATAAACTTTAAATAATTTAATTAAGTAAGATAATAAATATATTATAAAAAATGTCCCATGAATTAATTAAATAAAAGAATGAAATTTAAAGATAAAGTTATGGTTCTGATTGTGGCATAGTTATATTTATTTAATTCAATGATAATTATTTAGGAGTTTTATTTTAATAATAAACTCTAAATAATATTAGTAGTAGAATTAATAAATATATTATTAAAACATCTCGTAATTAACTAGAGAGAGAAAACATAAATTTAATAAAGTTTGTTTTAATTAAATTGCATAAAGCATATGCATGAAATTAAAATATAATAAATTAAATAAAGAGAGAAAGCTAATTATTTAAATAACGATATTTTATAATTAAATATCTAAAAGTTTGTGCATGCAAAGGTAAAGGGTAATAAAGTAATAAATAGAAATTGATGAGTGAGTTCCCTTGCATGATTGCACAATTAGAGCCCCAAATTTAGGGAGAACTCTTTATCAGAGATCTAGAGCTCATTTTGCAATTACAAAGTTTTGGAGGAGCAATTTTCAAAGAAGGAAGTTTTCAGAGAAAGGGGATTGTTTTGTGTGCTTCGTGTGATTATTGTTTTAACATCAGATCCCGGTAGGATCTTGTGGTTTAATTGTACAATGGATTTCCATTCTTCAAATTCTTGTCTTCTTCATGTTTGGATAAATCTATTTTTCATAATTTTTAGACTTGGTTGAAACCTTTGTGTTGAAATTTACTGTTCTTTCTTCTTGATTTTGTCTGTGAATGAATTAATTAAATTGAAACCCTTGTTTGTTAAATTGAGATTGGAAACCCTCATTTGATTTAAACTGGGTGATTAGTAATGAATTTGATTAAATTTGAGAGAGGGGTTCTGAAAAGAAAATTAGTTTTAAATTACTAAATTTAATTGTTTAAATTTCATTGCTTTATCAGATCTAGTTTGGAAAGTTTCCATTTTTAGTAAGTTTCTATTTTTGGGAAAGTTTCTATTTTTAGTAAGTTTCCATTTCAAGAAAGTTTTCATTTTTAGTAGGTTTCTATTTTGAGAAAGTTTCTATTTTGAGTAGGTTTATATTTCAAGAAAGTTTATATTTTTAACAAGTTTCCATTTCAGGAAAGTCTCTATTTTTAGAAGGTTTCCTTTTTGGGAAAGTTTTTTCAAAGTTTAATTAATTTAAAATTATTATGGTAATAATGCTAATAATTATAATTAATAATTTTAATAAGTATTTTAAAAAAATTTAATTTAATTTTTGAAAATTTGATTTATTACTTTACTTATTAAATATAATTCTAAAGTAAATTGAAAATCAAAGAAATTAATTAGGAAAATCAATGAATATCTTTAGTAAACTTGGGTTGTGCTTGATGATTCGATTTTATATGAAAACAATTTATATTACTAGGGAAAATTTCTTATTCAAAAACCTTAGTAACCCATATTTTAAAAAGATGAAAATTGTGATGTGTATGTTCACTGAACTCTTATGTTTTGATAACGAATTTAACTATGAAACAATGTCTAAACAACTTTATATGATTTGTTGAATTGTCTGAAATTCTCATGAACTCGAAAACTTTAGTAAATCTAGTAGCTAGAGAAAAGTAAACTGAAACCCTATTTGAGATCGCAAACTTTATGAACTGTAATATTTGAAAAAAGAAAAATGAAAACTTGGAAACCTATAATGAAAATTAAACCATTGTGTTTTCTAAACCTAATATTTTGTGAAAATGACTTTTGTATGCTCTTTTTATGACTTATCTTTGACCAATCAGGATGTTTACCATAGGCTTGGGAGTTTATTATGTGATGTCATGATGATGTTTGTATACAATCTTTTATACCCAACCTTAGTGATGTGTCATGTGTTTTTATGATGAGTTTGATCTAATGATGATGATTGCTTTCCAGTGTTCTTGTGTGAAACTGAGGTGGATGATGTCTTTCCTGATATAACCATTGAGTCTTCAATCAGTTATCTTTGGATTTCTTCCCAATTCCTTGTGCAAGACTGAGGTGAATAAATGGTTTGTTTTGATGATGTCATGTTGTGACATAGATTTGGTTTATGTGTACTTGATTTTTGATAGTCTTATTAGGATGATCGTACTGGTGAAATCTGTGATTTTGATAAGTGATGTTTCAGTGCTTTCTAGTTGCTTGTTTAAGAACTGATGTGTGGTTTATAGGCATTTGAGATATTTTGCTTTTGCTAAGCTTAGGGTAGGTTATTTGTATGTCATGTTGGGAAGTGGCTTGCAATGGAGGCTGGAGCCCTAAAGTGGTTGCCTGGGTAACCTATTGTAGGTTTTTTTAATAAGTGATAACATTTCATTAAATGAGTTTAAAATGAATTAATAAGATATGGTACCACATAAAGTTACTAGGGCGTTGGAGTCCTGAGAGATTGCCAAGGTAACCTTAGAGTTGACTTGTTAGTATGCCTTATCTGTATGAAGGATATTGATGCCACGCGGAGACATTAAGGGGCCAGAGTCTAGAAAGGCTACTAGGGTAACCTTAGAGTTGGCTCATGTGATGACACTTTCCCACATGCATAATAGATTTCTTACGTGTTTGTGTTGCCTCTGGGGTTAGTTGATACTTGTGTCTTGGTACCCTTTGAGCTAGTTTGCTTTTAGTTGATTCCTTGAACCTAGATGTTGGTTTTGACTTTTGAGTTTGTTATTCTATTTTTGACTTTAGTTTATCTCCTCAGTGCAGTGGGAGTGGACCTTTTTGGGTTTCACAAGGTCAGGTGGTAGTGCATTTTCTTGTACCATCGAGATTCGACCACGGATGCTGCTATTGGATGTGTTTGTGCAGATGTTCCTTTCTATCCGATCTTATATTGCCTAATGGATGGTTGTACTCTAGTGTATTTTATTTGATTTCATATATCTTACAAGATGATGTTATCTATTTCATGATGAATATTATTACAACCTTTCATACCCTGTGACCTGTACAGTGGATGATTGTGCATTTTGTTTATTGCCAAGTGGCATCATATATAATTGTATATTATTTAAATGGAATTTGTATTTGTATATTATTATTTGATGTGGATTTATGATATATTAGATTTAGTGTTAATTAAACTTAAATGTGATTCAATGTCATGGGACCCTAAGAGATGTAATATGTTTTATGGTATGTGCTTATGTGTGTGTTAATGCTTCCACTATTCTATAACTATCGGTGTATCCATATCTTTAAAAAAAATGTTTGGCAAACTTAGTGGAACTTTAGGTTAATTTTTTTTGGCTCACATGATGGGCATTACAAAGAACTCCCTGACCCTCGCACGAGAAGCCTAGTAGCTCAGAACAAGAAGCTCGAATGGATCTGATGTTGCCATAAAACATACTACTTCAAAATTTATCTAAGTAGCCTAATCATGAAATGTGTAGGAAAAAAAATAGTACCGTATCTACATATATGCAATAAATTAAATCACAACATATCTACTCATATGCAAAAAATAAAATAGCTTCTCAAAGCATTTTACAGCCAAAAAAAAAAAAAGCTGAAAGAAGAAACAAAACATAGATTGTCCATCCTGTCATAATTGGCGGGTAAAGAGAAACATAAACATAATATATCCATATCCAACCCTCCCATTTATAGCCACATTACACCCATTCCATAAAGGAATAAATAAAACACTTGGGACACTAACATATGATCATATCTCATGGAACCAACATACAATCAAACATTATAATATAGCATAGGGAACTCTCTTCTAAAATCAACACAAGTGATACAATACACAAAATAGTATCATCAGTACAGAGTTTAACCAAATATATAATCCTTTGCCTAAATATTTCAAATATGTTTCCAAAGAAAGTATTCATTCCTTAAGTGAACATATCATATTGCAATAAGGAAGATTAAGTTTATATGCAATCCTACATAAACATTCAAAGAAACTCTACAAAGCTCTCATTTTGTGTCCCTAAATGCATCAACATTCAAGTAATCAACATTTGTAAGATTTCCCCAATATATCATAATACTTTCAAGGGTATTTTAAAACAACACTCATTCCTGAAGATTCTTAATTGAATTTTACATTTAATAGCATCAATAGTTAGGTTCTTTGAAGTTTAATAGGTACATGATAATAGTCGATCACAAATTAAATAGCTATGGCTGTTTCCCAATTACGACTAGTGAAAATAATAAAATTTGAAATGGAGCATAGATCACCTCTCCAGGCAAGGATTGATAAATAGCTCCCCTAATTATATTCAATAATGAAATATTGGAGCCTCCTAATAAAAAATCTCTACCATTATCTAAGGTGGACTCATGTGATAAGATCAAATTTTAAATTCCCACAAGTGGTAAGGTAGTGGAGGAATCCATACGAATTAAAAGTAAGATTAGAAAGATGTTGTCATACCACATTCACAAGACCTTTTCCTTCACATAACTAAATCAAAAACTAGCTCCTTAGCCTAGCAAAAAAATGTTGTTAAGATATCACATGAAGTTTTGCAATAGCTACCAACACATAGGCTTCTACAACAACCAAATCCTAGTCTTCTTAGTCCACAATGTGTCCCTTTTAGGATTGTTTGACACCAACAAATTTGGCTCCTTCGTAGGTTATGACATGCCTAGATGACTCAATAAGATACACAAACAAATTTACATTACTAAGTGATTTGGATTTCACTATAATGTGCTCGGTGATTTTCAGTGAAGTGTTGCATATGGGAGAGAGATGTTATCATTAAAGAAGGAATAACTAGACTCCAATAAATTTGGTTCAATTTAATCTCAATCATCTGAATAGTTTCCCCAAAAACATGCTAAATTATAGTTTCTACAACTCGAAGATTTGTTAATTGAATACCTCTCAATGGTATTACCACATTTAAGACCTAGAATGGTTTTGGGTTTTGAGGGATTGCACATGTGAGAAGAGTGATGGTTTGAAAGGAGACCCCTATCGACTCTACTCAAATAGTAAAAAGAAAGAAAATATAGTATTCTTCTTCTTGAATAGAAGCATCTTTCATGGTATATGCTCAAGTAATCAAGAAGGTGGTAACGATTTTCAAAAGTGCATAAATTTTCTTACATAAAATTATATATGTGATTTTTACAAAGGTCTATCCATTTATATAGAGCAAGGAAATTATAAATGTTATCATTCAGATTTCAATTACACAGAGTAATAATATAATGACAAGAGAAATTTGGAAAATGTTGTGGTCAAGATTCTTCTACTGTTGATCCCCCAAATCATTTCTCGCTTCCAACTACCAATGCTCTAACTCCGTTCCCAGATTTAGGTATCTTCTTTATAATAAAATCACTAATATATAATTGGTGCAAACTCGATGTGATCCAAATTGTGCCCAGTTATCTTTTAGCCAGCCCCCTTGATCTCCAGCCCGTATTTCTCTATGTAGTTGAATCCACCAATTTCCTAGCAGTACCCCCTGGCTACCAATGCTCCTTCCCCCACTCCAAGATTCATAACTGTATTCAATAATGGAAACCCCAATCTCCATAACTGACTCAATTTTAATATGGAGCATAAATCATTTCTTATATTTTTTATCATAATGAAATAATAGTTTATTTCTAACTAATGAGGTTAACCATCAATCAATTTTTGTAACAAAATCCATGTGGTAGTCAACTTCCCAATTTGTTTGGGTATAGAGAGATAGGTGGTGAAATCCTCCTCCCCTTACAAAATGCATCATCCTGATGCATTGATGTATAAGAATTACAATCATTTCTAAAGACAGCTAAGGAACTCAAATTCATTGCTCATAGTGAGATATGCTAAATAACCTTTCAAGTGAATGAATTTTAATACAATATACATCAATTGTGCCCACTCTACTAAATAAGGTTAAGTAGTATGTTATTCATCATCATATATCATAAGGAATGAAATAAAATGATTTACTATCTACCATTTTAAGTTTCATCACAAGAGCTTTAAGTGAAACTAAACTCAAAGTTGAGTCGAGATAAGGGAGAAACAAGGGTTAGTAAGAGAACAAAAATAACAACTATGTGGTGTGTGTTGGCTACCAGATGATCTGACCTTGCCCTTCCAAGGAGCTAGCTTCTCTACCTCAGCTACACTCTCACCTTCTTCCTACAACCACTCAGACACACTCAAAACTACATTAATAGGTCAGTTCTCATAGAATATGATTAGATATATTAGTCCATTGCATATCATTTATCAAATAATTTTTTTGAATAATTATCAAATAAATCACTTCCTTATCTCAAGGATTCAAAAAATTAAGTAACATATTACCTTAAAATTGCATGATATCACACACATACCTGTGTTTACTTGTCATACCTTGGCATCACATAGATTTTCTCATGCTGGTAGATAGCTCTTATCCACTTCTTGTCATATGCATACATATACACTCACAATACCTTTAGATCATTCAAAATGTCAATATCTCAAAAGATAAGTATTTATCTATAAATATCAAGAGTTAATGTTTGCTTTAAACTCATCTTTAATCACACCTAGATCATGAGTAACAAGAATAATCAATCATACATACCTTCTATCTTGTGGTGATTGCTAAGTTAGTAAGAATCTAGAACATTAGGTTAGTATCCATGAAACATAATAATCTAATTTATCATCATTTGAATCATCATGAAGTATTTAAAGACATTCGCATATAATAACATCAATGTAGTCATTAACAGTTATGCATCATTATGCATCTAAATGTTCGCAAAAGTTTACATTCTACATCAAAATGCATCATTTAGCTCAAAATTAGTAGTACATATATAATATATATATATATGTATGTATGTATGTATGTGTGTATGTGTGTATGTGTGTATGTGTGTATTGATCCAATATGATGAAGATGAATGACATAAAGCCATAGAGTCAAATGTATCAAGTAACATTGATTCAATGTTCTACATTCAATAGATAATAATATCAATCCCAATCGTACATATCGACCAAAGGTCTAAGTCAAATACATCATGACCAAGTCTATATCAAACAACATATCGACTGGGAGTCCTAAACAAAGAATTCAAGATGAACAAATCATTGATCGATGTTCGTCGACTAAGTTGACTAAGTCAAGATGTGTCAACAACTTCCTATAAACTTGGAGTCACAATATCAACTTCTCTTTAGAGTATATATGGAAAAACCATATTTCCATACACATGCCACCTAGGCCAAAAGTCGAGTCAAGTCAAAGCTTGACTACACATAGTCAACTCAACCAGTAGTTAAAATATATTCCAATTAATGTTTTATCTTTATACTAATTTTTGACCTACATGTCAACATTATAGATACCACAATGATTGCATTTCATATGTCGAGTATCAACCAAACCATTGAACATAACATGTCATATCAAGACTATGACATAAATGAATACATTTGAGAAGTTGGCCTATATGTCAAACTTCATTCTATCATATGTTTACATCAAGTATAATCTTAATGAGCATCATAGAAAATGTTAACCTACACGTCAAACATGGAACAATTAAGTACAACATACAATACAATATGTAATGTGATCTACTCAAATTTAGTAAATCATTTGGGTATGTCCATAAGTCACATGTAGATATTAGTAGACCCACTTTCTCATTTATGTGACCTTGGCCTTCGAGCCCATCTCGTCACCACAATATTTCTAGAAAATTTTCAAGTTAGCAAATGTTATATCTTAACATTATTATTCATAGTTTCATTTAAGTAAGTGTTTTTAACCAACATATAAGCACATGTTGTGATGTATGACCTACTCATCATTCAATTATCGCATAAAATATGGTTGCAATGCTTTCCTACCCAACCATGAAGCCTTACACTTCCTTGGGATTCTACTTAACACAAAATATCCAACCCTACAATGCCCAAATAATACAAAATGCACTTCCTTGGGATCCTACCTAACACATAGAACTCCCAACCTAACAATACCCACATAGTACAAAAGGGTACTTTCTTTGAGATCCTACCTAACATTTAGAATTCCCAATCTGGCGATGCCCAATAATGAAAAAAAAGCATGAGGTATTTGGTACAGCCATGAAACATATTACTTCCCACATATGTCCAAGTAGCCCTAATCATGGATGTGGAAAGGAGATGAAATATGGGAAAGCATATCAAATAAACATATACACATAGCTTTGGCCAAAGCATTTTTTTAGTATCGGTATAACACTCACAGGTAGAGTGAAAAAGGAAAGCATCACTTCTACCCCTCCTTGTCTATCCACATTCAACACCCACATCGAAAGGTAAGCTTTCCAAAAATAAAATAATAAAATAAAAATGCAAAAGCAAGAATGACATGTTCTTCACAATCTACTCCCTTATACATCCTATCATTGCTTCACACTGAACACGATAAATGACATCCCTTTAAAACACAAGACTAGCACCATAAAAGTAAACACCCTAGCCACTTTAAGATCAAAGAACTCTTGAAATCAAGACTCAAAATTCTCAAATCAAGGTACAAAAGAGAGAAACAAAACCAAATAAAATAAAATGAACAAGATTCATAGAATATAGGTCACCAAGAAAATTGGTGGCTAGGTGGTCATAAGGAAGATATAAAATTTCAAGCTAGCCCTTAATCACTTTAAAGTTCATAAAACTAAAAGTTTGCATAATCAAATAAAAAAAAATTCCCATAAAACACAATGACTCTCATCAATCACTATAGGTAGTAGATTTATCATGACACCTTGCATCCAAGGAGTGTTAAGAACATGACCAAACTTCAAAAGCATGCATCACATTTTGTTAATTAAATCTTTTCTTTTACAATTTTATGCATTGATCCTAAATGAAAAATGTCACATGCAAAAATAAAATAAAAAAATAAATCTTTACAACAAAAGTCCTTGTTCTTCCTTCATATCACACTCGGTTATTCCACGAATCTCATCAAGCTAATATCAAATTTCTTGCATCAACTATGCAACATGTGCCTCTTAAAAATTATAAGACATAATTTCCATTATGATCATAAGTCAAGTACAAAATCTAAGAAGAATTCCTAACCTTCAATATACCACCTCAATGGATAATATCTATTCACACCCTTCTTGCCTCAAACATGCAAGAATCAAATACTTTGTTTGTAAAACCAAAATGCGCATTCTGCAAGCATAGAATTCATTCAATCCTACCCACATGAAGTACTCAACTTACTACTCATTAAAGAAAGTTTCATTTTGACAATCTTTAAAATATTGCAAGGTCAACCCAATACCATGACATACATAAGGAGAATCATATACTTCCATGTCAAAGTAATCATAACTGTGAAACACAATGTGCAACCCATGTCATCAACCCACACAAACATAGATCAAGCTAATTGACTTATAGTTGTGTGTCTAGCATACTGAACTCAAGGCCTTGGTGTGGAACCGATAGTTTAGGTGCTAATGGTGACATATCAAAACATGCACCATACTCATTTGCGCATATTAGTACAATAGCCCAAGGCCCTAGGGTTTGAACACTGCTCTAATACCATATGTAAGAACCAAGTCCTAGTCAACAAATGCCACCTCACACAAATGCTTGAAATATGAAAAAGATAAGAGAAACCCTAGTTGAAAAGTCAATATCCATTATATTAACTATTAGGAATGCTTTAGAATAACTAAGAGGGGGGGCATGTGAATCAGTTATTCAAGTTCCAAATGTCCTAATAAAACTTTTTCACTAAGTATAGTGAGACCATTTAAACCAATCATGTATCCAAGCTCAACATTCTACTTAGTAGGTTACTGAAAATCAACATGCAGGTTTAAGACATGAAAAATCAACACATAACATAGTGATTTACATGAAAACCCAATGTGGGAAAAACCACTAGTAACATGCTACTCCTTTCTCACTCTTCTGAAGTGATGCCCTGTGAAAGGCCTGCCCTGTTAAAGGCTACAAAACACACTATTAAATGTGACTTGGTTAAAGGATTTCAACCACCATGTTAGAAGTGGGCCTGATTAGAGGACTTTAGAACATTCACTTGGAATGTCACCCTGTTAAAGGATTTACAAAATGGTTGTTAAAAAACCTAAGTCCATAGGATTTTACCCTAACTGATACAATTATCATAGAGTAACAATAAGGGCTTTTGATTTGATATAACTCACAACATAACTTGTAGATTTTAGATCTCAATTCAGTTCACAAATTTTCTTGGCCTTTAGTCTCTACAGCTCTGATAGCTTGTCCTCCTTTCAAGCTTTGTCTCCTTGAGTCTCCATGCTTGTTGTGCTAGTGCAATCACCTCTGTGGCCACCTATCAAAGCAAAGTCTTTATACTTTGTTCCTCCCTCTTGATGCCCACTCCTTGACACCACACACTTTCTCCAACCAACCACTCTTGCTTCTTGACTTGTAACTCCTTAAATAGAAGTCTAGAAAACTTTTCCCACTCTAATCTTCTTTTGGTTTGAATTGATTAGGTAAGATTCAATGAATCTACCCCTTATCTTGTTTCTTCTAAAAACATCATGTAGAATCCACCTATATTCACCCAAAAATGGTTTACCTAAAATTCTGTGCCACTAGCTCAACATCCTTATCTTCCCTTTGGTTCACAAAATTCAAGGTAACAAACTTGTCAACTCAGATCTGGCAAATCTTTGACTTTTCAAATAATGTAGTAGCTTGACACTATTGAATTTTTTATGCTTGGCACATACTGTGTTACTCGACATCAACTATGTTTTAGTAATGCTCGTCACCTACTGTGGATTCACTCGGCATCAACTAAATTTTACTGATGCTTGACACCTATTACATTTCTGTCTAGCTTGGTAGTAGAACTTGCTTGGCTCCTTCTGTTTCACTCAACACACAATAGATTTTGCATTTGCTTGACACTTACTGATAATATTCTCAACATGAACTAACTTGCTTGGCACCCACTAATGAATTTAGTCAAGCTTTGTAGACAACTTTGTTACAACTTATTCTTCTAGAGTTTCTAAGAGTAGCCAACCTCAATATCTTCAAGTATATTTTCAATACATCATTTTACCATTGTCTTAACTGATCCTTGTACTTCATTACAAAACCATAACTCAACCTTTCCTTTAGGTTCTTTTGTTACATCTTATTGATTAAATCCTCTTCATCAATCAACTAAGTGATAGTACTTGGGTCTTATAAGCAAATGTCATTCCAACAAATAGCAGGTTTGACATTAGTGACAAAACAATGATTGAAAACATTCTTTATTAACAATCCCCCTTCTTCTCAACAATCTGCCTCTTTAAATAGTGATCTTTTCAATCAGATTTCAACAATCTTCCTCTTTGGCATTAATGGCAAACCAAACTGATCAACCAAATTATCAAAATGCTAACTAGGTTAAAATAGTAAGTCAAATGCCAAAAAGAAAACTTTGTATCAAAAATTGTTCATTCTATCAGCAACTTTGAATTTCTTATGACTCCCTTTAAATTCTATAAGTAACTCCCTCTCTCAAAGCATTAGGGATATCTCTTTTGCTGATACACTGTCTTCTCCCTTTTTGTTCTACTCTCTCTCTGATTTGTTATCCTAACTGATTCCTTTGCTTCTATCATTTCCTTTCTCCTTCCTTTCTGTTATTCTTCTACTATTTCTATTTCTCCTTCTTTTTTTATAACTTTCCACTTTGATCAGTTTTTCTATTTCTCTGTCTTTGACAATAATGCCAAAGACATTCTATTTCAACATCTTGTCATGCAAGTGTAGCATTTGTAGGAACTCCAATTTCTCCCTTTGTCACCTTACTTGTAACTTATTTAGAATTTCAATACTTTTACTTTTGGAAAAACCTAAAGTAAGTATCCTCTGCATCAATTTATAACATTTCAGCAATCAACTCATTTGATGCAGAGCAATCTTGTTGTTACTCAAGCAGCCTTGGATAGGGGTATCACCCCTAACTTACTTCTAAGATATTCAAATGCATCTTTAGGTAATGGTTTTGTGAAGATATCAACAATTTATTCCTTTGAGTTGACATATTCCATATTTACTTGTTTGTCTTCCACCAGTTCTCTTACATAGTGATACTTAATTGCAATGTATTTTGTTCTAGCATGCATCACATGGTTCTTTGATATGTTGATGGCACTAGTGTTATCACAATAAAATATCACAGGTTCAATTACCTCTTCCTTCATACCCTTTAATAGATGCTTGACCTATATAATATTGGTGCAGTTGATAGCAATAGCAACATACTTAGCTTTAGTTGTGGACTGTGAGGTACAAATTTTCTTTTTGCTAGTCTAAGTGACTGATATTTTACCTAAGAAGAGTGCTCCTCCATTGGTACTTTTTCTATCATCAATATTAGCTCCCCAATCTACATCAATGTAGGCTTTCAACTCAAACTTTTTACTCATCTTGTAGTATAAGCTAAAGTCATCTGTTCCTTTTAAGTACCTCATTATTCTTTTTACTGCCATAAGGTGATTTTCTCTTGGGTTTGCAGAAAATCTTGCCACTATTCATAGTGCAATGTCTGGTCTACTGTGTACGACATAATGTAACTTTCCAATCATTGATTTGTACATTGTCTAATTTACTTCAGCTAACTCATCATTCTTGGATAACTTATGTCCTGTTACCATTGGTGTACTAACTGGTTTTGAATCCTCTAAGCCATATGTTTTGAGTATCTCCTTGATATATTTTGATTGAGTCACAAATATGCCATGTTCTAGTTGATGTACTTGTAATCCAACAAAGAATCTAATTTCCCCAAATATTAACATCTCAAACTCATGTTTCATTTGATCAGAAAAATCTTTGCATAGTGCATCTTTTCCTCCAAATATTATATCATTAACAAAGATTTTAGATATCAAAGTGTCTTTACCATTTTCTTCCTTGATATACAGGTTGTTGTTGTCATCTGTTCTCTCAAATCCTATCTTCACAAGACATTTGTGAAGTCTCTCATACCATGCTCTAGGTGCTTGTTTCAAACCACAGAGTGCTTTGTGTAGTTTGCAAACCATATCTTTGTTGTTTTCATCAACAAATCCCTCTGGTTGTTCTATGTAGACTTCCTCTTCCAATATACCATTCAAAAAAGTAGACTTTACATCCATTTGGTAGACTTTAAAACCTTTGTAGGCAACATATACGACTAGTGTTCTTAATCTTTCCATTCTTGCAATAGGAGCAAATGTTTCCCCATAGTCCAGTCCTTCTTCTTGTGCATAACCTTTACAGACTAGTCTGGCCTTATTTCTTGTGATCTCACCATTCTCATGTAGATTGTTCCTAAATATCCAGTTGGTACTAATCATATTCTTATTAGTTGGTCTTGGAACTAAAGTCCAAGTTTTGTTTTTCTCTATCTTATCAATCTCCTCTTCTATAGCTTTGCACCAATAGTCATCCTGTAGTGCATCTTTCACTATTTTGGGTTTAATCTTTCTTAGTAGAAACAATTCATTTCTTAGTCTATTCCTAGTCATTGGTCTAGCTTGCTAGTCACCAATGATTTGTTTTGCAGGGTGATGTCTTCTCACATACTTGGATAGCCTTGGTTTTGTCCTTCATCTTTCAGCTTCAGAGTCACTATGCACATCTCTTTCAGGTAGCTCATCATCTCTTTCATGTGTACTAATTCCAGAATCAAAATGTGCATTATCTTCATTCTAAAACTTAGCTTCTGATTGTAGCTTGACATTTACTAGTTGTGACTCAGTTGATACTAAAACTTGTTACTAATTCCCAACTTGATTAGCAACTTTTTCTTCAATAGGCATTCCTTCATAGAAGTATACAAAGGATCTGTACTCTTCTAGTTTCTTGATGGATTCATCATCTTTAACTCCTACATGCTCATCAAAATTTACATTTGCACTCTCCATAATTTTGTTAATGTTAGTATTTAAACACTTATATGGTTTACTTCTAGTGGAGTATCCAAGGAATATGCATTCATCACTCTTTGCATCAAACTTTCCATTTCTAGAATCTTTAAGAATATTACATCTGCAACCAAACACTTTGAAATGTTGTACATTGGTTGAGTGACTATACCATAATTCAAAAGGCGTTGCATTTGTACCTTTATTGGTTTGTACTTGATTCAGGGTGTAGATAGCTATACTTATAGCTTCTCTCCAATACTTTAGAGCAACATTCTTCTCCATCATTAATGTTTTGGCACAGTCTATCACTAATCTATTCCTTCTTTCTACAATTTTATTTTGTGGGGGAGTTCTAGGTGCTGATGTTTGTCTTTTAATTCCTTTTTCATTGAAAAATGTCTCAAATTCTTTTGATGTGAATTCTCCTCCTCTGTCTGATCTTAGACACTTCAGACTATTTCTTATTTCTTTTTCAACCTTGGCCAAATACCACTTAAACATTTGAAATGCATCAAATTTTTACTTTAAGAACATGACAATCATCATCCTAGAGTAGTCATCAACAAACAACATTATATATATATATATCTCCTTTGTAGGTTTGCACTTTTATTGGGCCACATTAATCAATATGCACTAACTCTAATACTTCTTTGGAAGTATAGGTTTTATTTTTGAAACTTGACTTGGTCATCTTTCCTAGCTGACACTGTTTGCACATTATGTTGTCAGGCTTCTTCAGTTTAGGAAATCCTTTGACTTTTTTCATTTTTTTGATGCTAATCAAATTATCAAAGTTGACATGACATAGCCTTTTATGCCATAGCCACACATCATCAAATTTAACAATAAGATAGGCTGCATCCTCCATATCTAGGTAAAATATATTACTCCTAGTTTGGTCTCCTTTTCCTATTAGATTTCCATCAGTGTCATAGATTTTGACAATTTTGTTTCCAAATTCTACTTTACATCCTACATTGCCTAATTGTGACACACTTAGCAGATTGTAGTTCAATCCTTTAACATAATATGCATTATCACATGAAATTTTCTTTGTAAGCTTAATAGAACCTTTTCCTTTGATTAGAGATTAAGCATCATTTCTAAATCTAACACTATTTCCATCATACTGAGTAAAGGTAACAAACTTACTTTCGTCTCCTGTCATGTGATGTGAGCACCCATTGTCTATGATCCACCTAGCATTCTTGTTCACATATGTTACCAGTGTTGTTGCCTCATCTTCATCTAACTCATCCTTCATAGCTACATAGACTACCTCATCATCAATTTCATCAGAATCCTCTTCTTCAACAATGCAACACTTTTTGTCTTTGTCTTTGTAGTCTCTACTATCATCTTCTCTTCTATTATTGTGCTTGTTTCCTTCCCTTAGTTTTTTTTCTATGTGCACCTTATAGCAATATGTCTTCCTTCATTGCAATTAAAACAAATGATAGGTAGTTTACCTTTGAATTTACCTTTGCCTCTGTGAAATCTTTTAACCAGAAATTCTTCCAATTGTTCCACATCTTCTTCATATGTGCTGATGTCACTAGATGCATATTTTTTTCTTCTTCTTCTTTGGTTTCACTTCTTTAGTGTCTTTCAATAATAGCTTGGCCTTGAAAGCAGATTCAAGATTCTCAGGCCTATAGTTATCAAAGTTGGATAACTCAAATGTTGTGAGTCTTCCTACTATACCTTCAAGAGTTAGCTTGTTTCCTGGTACACATCTTAACTCTTGGATGGCTAAAACTCTAATAGCATATATGGGGAGCAAGGTTCTTAAGAATTTTCTATTAATAGTTTCATCATCTAAATGACCACCCAAACTTCTTATTGCACTTACTACTTCCTTTATTCTAGAGGCATATTGAGCAATGTTCTCACCTTCCTCCATTCTCATGTCATCAAACTTTTCTCTGAGGCTTTCTCTTTTTGCTCTTTGAACATTTTGATCTCCTCCATAAACATCTAACAAGGCTTTCCACATCTTGAATGCAGAGTTACATCCCTTGATATCATCAAATTCAACATAGTTGAGGGCAGAGGCAATGTCTAGCATTGCCTGATTGTGCTCTTTCTTTTTCTTCATATCTTTTGCAGTGAGGATACTAGTTGGATCTACATGTTCCACTTCAATTGAGGTTTGTGCATGATAACCCATTGATCCAAGGTATAGCTTCATTAAACTTTGCCATGCAATGAAGTTATCTCTATTGAGTTTGGGAACTTCTCTCTTGGACATCTTGATCTTTTCTGCTTCTAGTACCTTTAAACTAAATTAACAGATGGCTCTGATACCAATTGTTAGAAATGCTTTAGAATAACTAAGAGGGGGGGGGGGGGGGGGGGGGGGGGGTGGTGAATCAATTATTCAAGGTCCAAATGTCCTAATAAAACTTTTTCACTAAGTATAGTGAGACCATTTAAACCAATCATGTATCCAAGCTAAACATTCTACTTAGTAGGTTATTGAAAATCAACATGTAGGAATAAGACATGAAAGATCAACATATAACATAGTGATTTACGTGGAAACCCAATTTGAGAAAAACCACCATTATCATGCTACTCCTTTCTCACTCTTCTGAAGTGATGCCCTATGAAAGGTCTGCCCTGTTAAAGGCTACAAAACACACTGTTAAATGTGACCTAGTTAAAGGATTTCAATCACCTTGTTAGAAGTGGGCTTGGTTAGAGGACTTTAGAATATTCACTTGGAATGTCACCCTATTAAAGGATTTACAAAATGGTTGTTAAACCAACCCGAGTCTATAGGATTTTACCCTAATTGATACAATTGTCAGAGAGTAACAATAAGGGCTTTTGATTTGATATAACTCACAACATAACTTGCAGATTTCAGATCTCAATTTAGTTCACAAATTTTTCTGGCCTTTAGTCTCTGCAGCTCTAACAACTTGTGCTCCTTTCAAGCTTTGTCTCCTTGAGTCTCCATGCTTGTTGTGCCAATGTAATCACCTATGTGGCCACCTATCAAAGTAGAGTCTCTATACTCTGTTCCTCCCTCTCGATGCCTTCTCCTTGACACCACACACTTTCTCCAACCAACCACTCTTGTTTCTTGACCTGTAACTCCTTAAATAAGAAGTCTAGAAAAATTTTCCCGCTCTAATCTTATTGTGGTTCAAATGGATTAGGCAAGATTCAATGAATCTACCCCTTGTCTTGTTTCTTCTAGAAACATAATGTAGAATCCACCTGTATTCACCCAAAAATGGTTTACCTAAAATTCTGTGCCACTAGCTCAACATCCTTATCTTCCCTCTAGTTCACAAAATTCAAGGTAATAAACTTGTTGGCTCAAATATGGTGAATCTTTGACTTTTCAAATAATGCAGTACCTCGACACTATTGAATTTATGATGCTCGACATATACTATGTTAATCGGCATCAACTATGTTTTATTGATGCTCGACACCTACTATGGATTCACTCAGCATCAACTAAATTTTATTGATGTTCGCTGCTTGACACTTACTGATAATCTACTTGGCATGACCTAACTTTCTTGACACCCACTAATGAATTTAGTCAAGCTTTGCAGATAGCTTTGTTACAACTTATTTTGCTATGAGTTTCTAAGTGTAGCCAACCTCTGTATCTTTAAGTATATTATCAATACATCATTTTACCATTGTCTTAACTGATCCTTGTACTTCATTACAAAACCATAACTCAACATTTCCTTTAGGTGCTTTTGTTACATCTTATTGATTAAATCATCTTTATTAATCAACTAAGTGATAGTACTTGATCTTATAAGCAATTGTCATTCTAGCAAATAGCAGGTTTGACATTAGTGACAAAACAATGATTGAAAACATTCTTTATCAACAATCTCCCTTCTTCTCAACAATCTCCCTCTTTGAATAATGATCTTTTCAATTAGATTTCAAGATTAACAATAATCAAGATTTAACAATTCATTAATGATAACAAATACTTATAACTGCAATATCTAAGATGTTGATTTATATATCACATATCCATCAAAATGCATGTTTAACAATTATAATGAGATCATTAAAGGTACATTATCCAATTACATAATTACATCATAATGATCATCTAAAGATGATTGAACAGTCTACAAAAATCAAGAAACCTCGACATGTATTCATCCGTGTGACCCGGTCTCCAAAGCCATCGAACATCATCCATCTTTTATTTGAGATGGGAGTGTGTCCTAGGTGCTTTACCATGCCAACCATGGAGTGTTGATCTCCCTTGGGGTTCTTCCTAAAATGAAGAACACCATGACCCTAGCACAAGAAGCCTAGTAGCTCAGAATAAGAAGATCGGATAGATATGGTGTTACCATGAAACATACTACTTCCAAATATATCTAAGTAGCCTAATCATGAAATGTGTAGGAAGAAATATAGTACCATAACTACATATATGCAGTAAATGAAATCATAATTTAAGTACTCATATGTAGAAAATAAAATAGCTTCTCAAAGAATTTTAGAGCCAAACATTATGATATAGCTCAGGGAACTCTCTTCTACAATCAACACAAGGGATACAATACACAGAATAGTATCATTAGTACAAAGTTTAACCAAATATGCAATCCTTTGCCTAAATATTTCAAATATGTTTCCAAAGAAAGTATTCATTCCTTAAGTGAACATATCATATTGCAATAAGGAAGATCAAGTTTATATGCAATCCTACATAAACATTCAAAGAAACTCTACAGAGCTCTTATTTTGTGTCCCTAAATGCATCAACATTTAAGTAATCAACATTTGTAAGGTTTCCCCAACATATCATAATACTTGCAAGGGTATTTTAAAACAACACTCATGGTTGAAGATTCTCAATTGAATTTTACATTTTAATAGCATCAATAGTTAGGTTCTATGAAGTCTCCATATTAAACTGAAGTATGAGCATAGTGAAATACTTATAAGGTTATTCACATTTTACATTTGTTGGTTTAAGATGCACGCAATGATGTGTAATCAATTCCTTAAGTTTTGTTATTACATTGGAGCATAGTGTTCTAAACCTACAAGACTAGATTTTGTGTAAAGCTAAGAGTTTCAAGTTACAACAGCTCACTATGAAACCAAAATTTATAAGATAATCACTATAATTTATACCAATATAGGCATCAGTAGTAGCATCTCAATTACCTTAGGTGTCATTTCAATGGGGTTCCCACTAGATAGGGAAAGAGGAAAGAGTTATGACTTTCAACCATCACATGACAAAGATTTCTATGGTAATCCCATCAAGATGTCATACATACTTCTAATCATACCTATTATAGGTACATGATGATAGTCGATCACAAAATAAATAGCTATGATTGTTTCCCAATTATGACCAGTGAGAATAATAAAATTTGAAATGGAGCATAGATCACCTCTCCAGACAAAGATTGATACATAGCTCTCCTAATTATATTCAATAATGAAACATTTGAACCTCCTAATCAAAAATCTCTACCATTATCT
Source organism: Cupressus sempervirens (assembly GCA_028749045.1). NCBI lineage: Eukaryota > Viridiplantae > Streptophyta > Pinopsida > Cupressales > Cupressaceae > Cupressus > Cupressus sempervirens. The sequence continues at coordinate 557,593,596 of CM053788.1, read as the reverse complement.
AAGATGGGCTCATGTGATAAGATCAATCTTAAATTCCCACAAGTAGTAAGGGCAGTAGAGGAATCTATACAAACTAAAAGTAAAATCAGAAAGATGTTGTCATACCACATTCACAAGACATTTTCATTCACTTAACCAAATGGAAAATTAGGTCCTTAGCTTGGCAAAAAAAATGCATTCAAGATATCACATGAAGTTTTTTGGCATCTAACAACACATAGGCTTCTATAATAGCCAAATCGTATTCTTCTTAATCCACAACATTTCCCTTTTAGAATTGTTTGACACCAATAAATTTGGCTCCTTCCTAGGTCACGACATGCCTAAACGGCTCAATACGACACACAGAAAAATTTACGTTACTAAGTGATTTAGATTTCACTATAATGTTCTCAGTGAGTCAGTGAAGTCTTGCATATGGGAGACATGTGTTATCAATAAAAAAGGAATAACTAGACTCCAATAAATTTGGTTTGATTTAATCTAAATCAGCTAAATAGTTTCCCCAAAAACAAGCTAAATTCTAGTTTCTACAACTTGAAGATTTGTTAATTGAATAATTGTCAAAGATATTACCACATTTAAGACCTGGAATGATTTTAAGTTTTGAGGGATTTCACATGCGAGGAGAGTGATAGTTTGAAAGGAGACCCCTATCGACTCTACTCAAATAGTAAAAAGAAAGAAAGTGCGGTATTCTTCTTCTTGAACGAAAGTGTCTTTCATGGAATACGCTCAAGCAATCAAGAAGGTGGTAATGGGTTCCAAAAGTGCAGAAAATTTTCTTACAGAAAACTAAATATGCAATTATTACAAAGGTCTATCCATTTCTATAGAGAAAGGAAATTATAAATTTTATCATTCAACTTTCAATTACCCAGAGTGATAATAGAACAACAATAGAAACCTGGAAAATGTTGTGGCCAAGATTCTTCTACTGTTGATCCCCTAGATCATTTCTTGCTTCCAGCCGCCAATGCTCTGATCCCCTTCCCAGATTCAAGTATCTTCTATGTAATAAAATCGCTAATATATTACTGGTGCAAACTCAATGTGATCCAAATTGTGCATGGTTATCTTTCAACCAGCTCCCTTGATCTCTAGCCTGTACTTCTCTATGTAGGTGAACTGCCAATTTCTTGACAATACCCCCCGGCTACCAATGCTCCTTCTCCCCGACTTCAAGATTCATAACCGTATTAAATAATGGAAACCCCAATCTCCATAACTGACCCAATTCTAGCGTGGAGCATAAACCATTTCTTATATTTTTTATCATAATGAAATAACAATTTATTTCTAATTAACGAGGTTAACCATCAATCAATTTGCGTAACAAAATCCACGTGGTAGTCAACTTCCCAATTTGTTCAGGTATAGAGAGACGGGTTGTGACATATGTGGATAATCATGTTCATGATCTTTATCCTTTCATACTTGGCTGGCCAAAGCTTGACCACCTGGTGGATGAATCTATCAATCGGCCACCCTTAAACATCACACACTAAGGGAAGGATTAAGCTTGGGAAAATAAGTCAACTTTGACTATTTAACACTTTTGATCTAGGAATTAAGCTTAGTGTGTGATGTTTAAGCCACTACCTATCAATATGTTGGAGTACTAATCTTGAGGCATTAATTATGCCTCTAATTTTTGTGTCTTGGTTACTTGCTTATTGGTCTATTTTTTGTGGGCACTCTCATATTCAAGGATTTTTGGTCTATTATGTTTCCTTAGTCGACTCTTGTGTTAGTTTCCTTGGGCATTTAAACATGGATGTTTATTGTATACTCTTCTATCGATATGTCTTTCGGATTCTCTAGTGGATTGAATGTCAGGTTTTCTTCATATGCTTTAGTTTAATTTGTGCAGGTTTTCTTTGGTGTTTACAAAAGTTGGTTTGTCTAGTTTAAAATGGTTTGTAGTCAAGTAATCTCCTACGGTCCGCTATATCTGGCACCATTTTGTAATGTAATTAATATTTTAAATATTAATATATATAAGCCTTTGGTCTTTTGTTTAAAAACCAATAATGTATTATTATTATATTAATAATATATTATTATTTATTCTTTAATAATATATTATATGACACTATATTGATATATAATAATTTATAATATAGTTATTTACTCCTATAATAATTTAGTATATAATAACTATTATTATATCTAGAATCTTTTTATATATTTCAAAAAATCATTATTATAAGTATTATATCTCATTTATCTATTTACGTATATTACATCATAATCAGAGGACATGACAATCCACCCTTCCTTACATTATTTGTCTGAAGTGATAACCATTGACATCAGACCTTTCTTGTAAAGATAACATACAAAGTATACACTAGGATACAAGAATCCATAAGGCATGCATGGAGTTTATACCTTAATGCATAAAAACATGAAGTGTGCACAAAGTGAATACACGAGTTCTTACAAACACAATGCATATAAAAAAAAGACACACAAATGCATGAAGAAATGAAACATACATGATGCATACACATATTGCAAGCATTGTTTTATTAATAAACCCCTATAATAATAACATAAGGCTAAGAAAATATGATTTATCATTGTACTTTCATCAAAATCATGCACAAATGGAACACAAGTTAGCACATATATCTAATTTTGAAATGTGAGTATACTTGAAACAACTTTAATAATCATAGTTATGAAGGTCAAGATTAGGAAAAGATACTTATATTCCTTCTTTATAAGAAAAATATGTATGTTCCTATCTGTCAAGTATATATATTCCTACATTCATAAGAAAAAAAAGTTAGAAATACTCATTTCTCCATTAATTAATGCCTTAATTCACTTTTTTTTTTATGAGATCAAAATGTATGTATAAGCTAGGTCGTTTAGGGATTGACCCAAGCGGTCTCATTACAGCTTGGGTAGAACCTTGATCCATTTTTTAAGGCTCCTCTAATCTTTCAATAGGTGTTTGTCATCCCTCACCATGCCTAGGTGTTACACCACACCAGAGTATTTGGACATTGTAGCAGGGTCCTATAGCTCAATAAGCCTAAACCTGAGTGGAATACATACCCCTCTTTCCTTAGGGATCAACCCTACCCTCTTACCTACCTAGCCCTTTCTCCATTCATCATGTGTATTCATTTTATCTTTTGAGATAATTTATAATTAATAAATTAGTAAATAAATAGTTAGATAGATTTATTGCACATTATCCCATCACGTAATTTCTTCATATTCTTGCCTCCCATCAACATTTATGTTTCTCTTTTATATTATAATTTTACTACTTTGTACTATTATATATATTAAATGAGTCTTACCTCTTCTTACCCTTATAGCTTTGTGTTTCAAAGTTCATAGATTTTCGTGTTGAATATCATATTTTAGCCATTTATTGTACAAATGCTTCTATCCATCATTCATCGATACATTATTCTTTTTTCTCATTTTTTTTACTCACTAGTCATTCATATTTTATGTCAACTCTCTCATAATCTCTTCTATGGCAATTTTTTCATCAACTTAATGAGCTCCTCTATTTTCTTATCATTTTTACTATATGTTTCTTCCCATAATTCTTGTCATTTCTCTTTTTCGTTTCTAACTAATTATTTTCTATTTCTAATTATATTGTTACTTCCAAAAAATGGTTTGTCTCTGCCAATATGAATTCCTCTTTCTTTCTTTTATTATCTTTCGCTTCCCTTGACATGCTTTCTCAAAAGTACAAGTCAATATCTTTAATAAATTGATGTCAATTATTTGAAATGATTTTATCTAATCCAAAATACCCATTCTATCATCAACAACACCTTAGCTTTATGTATTTTGGATACCCTTAAGTGATTTTACATTGCTAGTTGTTATTCAATAATGATGACTTTGAGATCCTTGATCGAATTCTCTATTATTTTTCTATCCTGACTATATTGCTAGTGTGTGATAATGATTCTCTTTTGCAAATAATTTATGGGTCTAACCTTTATTTCGTTGTCTCTATACTCTAATTCATCAATTCCTTCATAATGTTTATTAGTCTAATCACTATCCTTATCTATAAGCTTAAGTCTCTATATTATTTAAATCACTCTGCTCTATGGTAAAAAATAAATCCAAAGTTGATCATTGCCAATAGGCTTTCAGTTGTGGGCAACAACTCACCGATATTTCCTCACAGTGCTGCTTGTGACTGAAACATTGCCACTGGAACTTTATCGCTGATTATTCATGTTTAGTGCCCGCACAGGGACAAAACATTCAGTGACATGTTGATTTCTTCTACGAATAGTGAATTATGTCCCTCTAATGTAATTTGAAGGCCCTCTTGCCTTCATCGTCTATGGATACAGTGTTGCTCTCTAAAATGAGTTCACCCACATCAATGTCTTTGGTGGTGTAGAGCCTGCGAACCCTACCGTCCCCGATCATTTTAACTTCCACGTCACTGATGAATTCCTTGACCTCCTTTTCTGGCTTTGTTCTGAGTAAGAAGTTTGAAATGTCATAAGAATCTTTATAGTGGTGCAAAGTAGGAAAAAGATCTTCTAGTTGCACCGAGGGGTTCATCTAGAGTGTTAACTCTTGTAGAGCCTGACATACATGGGTGTACTCTTGGAGACCCTCTAGAACAGGACCTTTTTGGAATAACGTTTTGAGATGACCTACTTCAATCTGGAGAGCCTGGTTTGAGTCTTCCAAAGCCTACTTGAACTTGCCCAACTAAAGGTACATCTCTGCTTGGTTGGAATAAATGAGCATTCTGAACTGGGCTAATTGCTTTGTCGCTTGGCCATCATTTGAATTTGAGGCGTGAATACAGTTGGAGTAGTGGGAGAGGGTGCCGCACCAGTCTTGTTTTTGTAAGCAGTTGTTTCCTCTATCGTGCTCTTCCTCCAAATCATCCAACTCATGATTCTCATCATTGTCTGTTGAGATTGATTGTTGCGTCATATTTCTCATCATGTTTGCAGGGTTATCTGAGTATATTTATAATAGTGAGGCCTCTGCTAAAGTAGGGCTCCATGATCATCACTTTGGCTGGCTTAAAGTTGGAAAGGGACTCTGAAGGAGACATTGACATTGGCAAAATGTCAGTTCTTTTGCTGCTCAGAGCCAAGAGATGGATGGTCGATAGTTGAAGCAAGGCAATAGTTTCGAAAATCGGGTAGGGAATTCATTATTGTTGGTAGTAGTTCATTCTAATTCTCCATAAACATTGAAATTTCTCTTCTATTTTAACTAGCATTCTATGGGTTAAAAAATCTATGTTAAGAATTAGATATAATGAATTTATTTGGGGATACAACAATTCAGCTTTTCCCAATGATGGTTGTTTGAAGTACATGAATGAAATTGTAAGAATCTAATACTTAAAAGGCTCATGTCTAGTTTTGGATGAACAACAATAGTGTAAACAACAACACCTATTCATCTAATGGATTTTTTATGATGGTCAATCTGTAAAAAGCTCATCGCTGGTTTTGGATGAACAACAATAGACTAAACAACACAATTAGTTGTGAGGATAATCTTTCACTTTACATAATTAATATTTGGGGACACAAATTGCATTTGTACTTCTACTTGAGAAAGCAAGCAAGCATCAATAAATGTAATGATGGCAACCAACCGCATTATGAAATACAAATTATGAATGGAAAAATAGGTCCACTATCTTTGTTCCTTTTAGACTTTTCAAACTGTATTACCAAGTTTCCAATCAATGAATAATGTAAATATTGTGAGGTTAATTTCTACATCCAAGTACAAATTCTGCATATAAATTTTACAAACCCTGGTATCAAATCATAAAAAAAATTCTAACAATAATGCTCTATTTTGATCTTCACTACACATTTCAACCCAACACCTATCAACTATACTCTTGCACCCTCTTGGGGTACAAGCACTAGTTTTATAGCTTGTTAAAGGGAATGGATCAGAGTTTTTCCTCCTCAATACTCCATTCTTAATTGTTGCCATGGAGGACTTTTTAAATCCTCTTGATCTTAAATTTATTAGACTCTTAAGCATATTAATTATCTTTTTCATGGAAATGACTAATCTTATCATCTTCCTTGCAACCTAAAAATTTTCCTTTTGGTGCAGATTCTAATATATAATCTAATACTTTGACAATTCAACTTTAACTGATTCATTCATTTGTAACAGATTTATTCATTTTCATTTAAGAAGTCCCTTAATAATGTGAAGGTGCTCATACTTACATGAAAGAGTATATCCAAATGAGAGTGTATTTCTTACTCCATAATTTGCAGTTAAGTTGTTAGGCCTTAATGGAATTCTTTTTTTTATCACTAAATTGTATTTCTTCTATAGCATATAGTGCATGCACATTTTTATCACAACTTATACGGGTTATTCTAAAGTTTTGTGTTGTTAGCAAAGAACATTTTTTTTTCCTTTGTTACATTTGGAAACATGAATTTTACATGCCACTTGAGATTTAGCTACCTTGACATTGTGATATCCATTATCATGTTAAATAAAGATTTTCATAGGATCATTTTCATTTAATCAGAGCCTATATCATTAGATGATAAAAATAACTAATTTGAAGGATCTAAAGTCACACTCAAGTATATCATCCAAAATCAAATATAATCAATTCCCTAAGATTTGAGAATGTACAGTGCTTCTAGATGAAGCGCTAGTCACATGAAATATCATGTTAAATAAAGATTTTCATAGGATCATTTTCATTTAATCATAGCCTATATCATTAGATGATAAAAATAACTAATTTGAAGGATCTAAAGTCACACTCAAGTATATCATCCAAAATCAAATATAATCAATTCCCTAAGATTTGAGAATGTACAGTACTTCTAGATGAAGTGCTAGTCACATGAAATACAAAATTTGTTCTAGAATCACCCTAGTGCAAACTGCCTCACAATCGGTGATCTGTCTATACGCTTAGCCCAAACCATGGTCCTGGTGTGAATTGCCTCACAGTCAGCAATCTGTACACACACTCAAGAACTCTAGTTTTGATACCATTTGATACCACTTGATGCAGAATGCTCCCCTTAATACCATAAACTCACACAAAAACAAAGAAACAACAACAAATGTGAGAAAAAAAAATGGACTTCTTATTTGCATCACAAATGTGGTATTACAAAATTCACAAGTACAATAGTCTAACCCACATGGGCACTTTCAATACAATAATTTGCAAGACAAGCTGCCAACTATCACCCAGAGTTGTCCTAGACAATGTTTGGGCCTTTCTTAAATAGGCAGTTTTATGCCACCTGGGAAGGTTCTAGATGCTCAAACTTAATACTTAGGGTTGATAGACCCTAACAAAACACATAGAGTTGGCTAAATACATTTTTGAAAAATATTTTAGAAATTTTAGGTAGTCCAACTTGTGAAGGTCATAACTCATGAATCATTGATCTGATTGGCTATTATAAACACTTTTCAAAAATGTCAGCTCCTGATCTACAGGCTCAAATTGGTGCTAGTGCCTTCCGTCAAGCTTTTAGACCTAATCTGGGCACTCTAAGGCCTCTAACGGTGAGCCTAAAGATTTTTTTGCAAAATTTTCCACTGAAAATCTATAGTAACTTCTCTGATACTTAAGTTGGAGCAATGAGATTTTTATGGTAGGCTTGTATCTCTAAAATGAACCTTCTTGTAGAAAATGAGAATATTCTAAGCTCATATGAAAAATTTGCTAAAAATAAAAAGTTCCCATAAATAGTAACCACCTTGTCTATAAGTCCTTATTAAAATAGAAAGACTAAAAATAAAATATTTTTGGGTGATGCAAGATTTCCCTTACACCCAGGATGCTCCTACATTAGACACCTGGGGTAATTTGAGAAGTGACCCATCACAGCTCAAGTGTCTAGAGAAAAACCAAGATGGTTAACCTCCTTTGCTAGCCATGATAATCCTCAACTAGCCTCCCTTTCCATTTGACCAGATATTCCTTATAAGTTTGGTTTTTGGTACTTTTTCCAACACGACTGTCTATTATCTCCTCAATCTCTTTTGTAGCTAAACTAACTACTAGAATGCTCCACTGTCCTATTGCAACTTCATCTCCATCACCTCCTTCATAATACTCTGTCAAATTTGAAATATTAAATATTGGTGAAATATTCGATTCAATAGGCAACTCCACTTCATATGAATTTCTAGAATAATACCTTTTCACTATCTTGCATGGTCCAAACTTCTTCATCTTCAACTTATTATATGTACCACTAGAAAGTATGTCTTTCTTAAATGAACCATGACTTCATCTCCAATCTAAAATTCCTTATATCTTCTTTTCACATCTGACTTAGCCTTATACTATGTATTCATCTTTATGATGTGCTTCCTCACCTCCTCATGGATGTTCTTCAAATGTTCAAAAAAAATCTTCTGCTTTAGCACTACTTATCTCTCCTTTATCCAATTGCCTCAATTCAGAAGCATTTCTGGGGCTACTCCCATATACAATCTGGAATGGTGATTTACTAGTACTCCTATTGATAGAATTATTATATGAAATTTTTTCTTGTGGTAAAATCATATCCCATCCTTTTGGCTTTTCTCCAGCCAAGCATCTTAGCAAGTTTCCCAAACTATGATTCATAGCTTCTATCTGTCCATCCATTTATGGATGATGTGATGAATTGAACTTCAAATTTGTCTTCAACTTCTTCCACAATGTATGCTAGAAAAAACCAACAAATTTGATATCTCTATCTAAAACTATACTCTTTGCAAACCATGTAGTCTCACCACTTCTCTGAAAAACAACTCTGCTACATAAACATCATTAGTCTTCTTGCACAGACTAAGATTTTCCATCTTTGAAAACCTATCAACCACCACAAAAATAGAATCATGCTTGTACAATGTCCTCAGTAATCCAAGAACAAAATCTATGCTAACATCCTCCCACGGCTTCTCTGGTATAGTTAATGGCTGATATAACCCTGTATTTTGCTTCACTCCTTTCACCATTTGACATACTCAACAACTTTGTACAAACTTTGTCACATCTTGCTGTAATTGTGGCCAGTAATAATTTTCAGCAACCAAAGCTATAGTTTTATCTCTGCTAAAATGTCTAGCCAATCCTCCACTATGCTTCTCCTTGAGGAGATTTTCTTTCATTGAACTTTTGGGAATGCACAATTGACTTTCTTTGAACAACATATCATCTTGGATCATGAAATCCAACCACTTTGTCCTATCAAATGTATAGGTTTTGTACAAGCCTTCCATGCTTCACCAAAATCAGGATCATTTGGATACAAAGTACTAAGTTCCTTAAACCCAACCATGTCTATTTGCATTTCTGTTAGCAAAAGTTGTCTTCTACTAAGAGCATCTGTGACTTTGTTAGACTTTTGACTCACTCTGTTTCAAAAAAAATGTATAACTCTACAAAAAATCAACCCACTTTAAATGTCTTTGGTTCAATTTTCGTTGACTATTCAAATATTGCAAAGCCTAATGATCAATATACAAAACAAACTCCTTAGGAAGAAGATAGTGTCTCCACTTCTTCAATGCTTGAACTATAGCATACAATTCCTAATCATAAACATAATATTATCTTTTTGCATCATTCAACTTCTCACTAAAATAAGCAATAGGTCTACCTTCTTGGCTCAAAATAGCTCCTATTGTAGTACCACTAACATCATAGTCTACTTGAAACACCTTGTTAAAATTAGGAAGTGCTAAAACAGGCTGCTTAGTAACTTTATGTTTGAACAAATTAAAACTTTTATTTGCTCCTACAATCCACTTAAACTCTTTCCTATCCCCTCTCATTGTTTTAGTCAAGGGTCCACAAATATTGCTAAAACTTTTTATGAACTTTCTGCAAAATGTAGCTAGTCCATGAAAAGATCTTACCTCTATCTCACTCCTTGGAGTAGGCCATTCAAGGATAGCCTTCACTTTCTCTGGGTCCATTTTCAGACCTTCTCTTGAGACTACAAATCCCAAGTACACTAACTCCTTTACAAATCTGCACTTCTTTAGGTTAATCAACAACTTTTCTTCCCTCAACTTATCAAACACCTTCCAAATATGAATCAAGTGCTCCTCCAATGTCTTACTAAAGATCAATATATCATCTAGATAAACAATGACAAACTTACTTAGAAATTCCTTCAGTACCTCATTCATGAACCTCATGAAACTTCTCAGTGCATTGGTTAGCCCAAAAGGCATGACTAACCACTCATACAATCCTTCCCTTTTCTTGAAAGCAGTCTTCCACTCATCACCTTCTTTGATACGAATCTGATGGTACCCAATATTTAGATCTATCTTTGTGAAGTACTCAACTCCACTCAAACAATCCATAATATCATCCATCCTTGGTAAAGGGAATCTATACTTGATGGTGATCTTGTTGATAGTGTGAGAATTTGTGCACATCCTCCATTCTCCATTCTTCTTTGGTGCTATATTGCTGGTACATCACATGGGCTCAGACTCTCACGAATCAACACCTTTTGCAACAAATCACAAACTTACCTGTTCAACTCTTCACTTTTTGTTAGTCTCATTTTGTATGTTTCCTTATTTGGAAAATTGGCTCCTGGAACCAAATCCATCTAGTGACTAATCTTCCTCATTGGGGGCAATCCATTAGGTGCATTATCTAATATAATATCAAAAAACTTTCCCAACATATCTGCAAATTCTATAAGTACCTCCTCTAATTCTTCTTTACTATCTTTAGGAATAATAGCAAAACACATATGTCCATGCTTCATACCTTTAAAAAACTCTTTTCCATCAACAAGACATATTCTGGCAGCACTGCATACATTTTCTTTTTTATCCTTCAATGACGTCAACTTATGTTTTACTCCATCCTTAGTTAGAGTGTAAGTATTTTCTCACCCATCGTGTACAACATGCCTTTCAAACTATCATGGCCTACCCAAAAACATATGATATATGTCCATAGGTATGATATCATATAGTACCTCATTCTGTTAGCTCCCAATCTTGAACTTCACCGAGCACTGCTCATTGACCATGACCTTATGGTCATCTTGCACCCAAGAAATATAGTATGGATGTGGGCATTTTTGCCTCTTCAGCTTCAACTTAGTGACCATCATTTCTGACACCAGATTGTCAATATTTCCACCATCAAGGATCACATCACAACACTTTTCTTCACATCTGCACCTTGTGTGAAACAAGCTCCTTCTTTGTTTGGTTCATTCTCACCACTCAACAAGACTCTTTGATTAACTAGGACTTCTCCTCTTTCAACATCTTCAAAATATGAGGATTTGGCATCTTCATCAACATTTGCAACTCTTGCCTAGCTTTCTATTCTTATATCTATCCTTCCTTGGCATTTTTTACATCAAATGCTCTATGCCCTTCTTCTCCACAGTGAAAACATTTCCCACAGAAGCCTCCTCTTCTAGATCCTTTTCCTCTACCTCTTCGTCTCTAATCTCTATTGTTTTGATCATGGAAATGATTGAAATTTTTTCCCCTCTAGTTCTGACTACTACTTCTAGCCTCATCCTTGTTCTTTTGATCATCATTATGACCACCACATGATTGTCCACTAGATCTTCCACCATGACCTCTTCCACTATTTTTATTTTCAAAATTCTTGCTTAGTTTCTCCTTAACTCTTAGGGAAAATTGGTATGCCTATTTAATATTGTTCATTCTAACTAGACTTAGCTCATCCTAAATGATTTGCCTTAACCCATTAATATAATAGGTGATTTTCTCCTTATCAGCTTTTGCATGACCAATTCTAATGAGAACTCAGTAAGAACTCCTTGGTATACTCTTGAACAGATTTTCCCACTTGCTTCAACCCTTGCATTTTCTTCAACAGATCAAGCAGATAATACATGTGAATGAATTGTCACCTTAGTTTAGCTACCATCTACTTCCATCTGGTGATTTGGTCATTTCTCTTTCTACTTCACTCCAACTAAACCTCCTACCACCAAATCTTTGCATGCCCCTTTAGTTTTTCCTTCACAAACTTGACCCTATCAGGATCTTCAACATCTTCATATTCAAAGTATTCCTCTAGTTCATTGATCCAATTGATTAGCTCCTCTGGATTAAGATTTCCCAAAAATGTGGGAACTTCAAACTTAGGTCTTTTTCCAATCTTGGAGATGGCCCTAAAAAACCTTTCTTCCTTTGGGTTTAGAACTACTTCTACTCCTGCATTTTCTTCTACTTCGTCCTCATCCTTGCTTTCATCTCTTATAGGAATATATATTCCTCTTTGCATTTGTTCTTCCAATGCCTGCATTTGCCTTTGGAGGGCTCAAAAACCCTTAGGTTAACACCTACAACTCTTCCCCCACTCTCTCTTTGTAGAGACTTTTTTTTGTGCTTCAATTGAAAACCTAGTGCAAACTACCTCACAATCGATGATTTGTCTACACACTTAGCCAAAACCACAATCTTGGTATGAACTACCTCATAATTGGTGATCTATACACACCCTCAAGAAATCTTACTCTAATACCACTTGATGTAGGGTGCTCTCCTTAATACCATAAACTCATAACAAAAACAAAGAAACAACAGAAAATGCGAGAACAAAATATGGACTTCTTACTTGTGCCACAAATGTGGTATTACAAAATTTACAAGTACAATAGCTAATCCACATGGGCATCTTTAGTACAAATTTTTTTAAGACAAGCTACCAACTATCACTTAGAATTGTCCTAGACAATGTTTGGACCTTTCTTAAATAGGCAGTTTTATGCCACCCGGGAAGGTTCTAGATGCTCAAACTTAATACCTAGGGCTAGCAGACCCTAACAAAACATATAGAGTCAGCCAAATACATCATTGACAATTATTTTAGAAATTTTGGGCAGCCCAGCTTTGGAAGGCCATAACTCACAAACCGTTGCTCCGATTGACTATTATAACCACTATTCGAAAATGCCAACTCTTGATCTATAGGCTTCTAACTATGTTAGCGCCCTTCTGTCAAGTTTTTCGACCTCATTCAAGCACTCTAAGGCCTCCAATAGTGAGCCTAAAGATTTTTCTTCAAATTTTTCCATCAAAAATTTGCAATAACTTCTCCAATAGTTAAGCTAGAACAATGAAATTTTTATGGTAGGCTTTTATCTATAAACGAACCTTCCTATAGAAAATGAGAACATTTTGAGATCATATGAAAAATTTACTAAAATATAAGTTCCCCTAAATAGTAACCACCCCATCTACTAGTCCTTATTAAAATAGAAATACTGAAAAATAAAATATTTTTGAGTGATGCAAGATTGCCCTTACACCTAGGATACTCTTGTATCAATGTATGTATGTATGTATATGTATATATACATACATACATATGTATATATATATGTATATATATGTATATATATATGTATATGTGTGTGTGTATATATGTGTGTGTGTGTGTGTGTGTGTGTGTGTGTGTGTATGTATGTATATATATGTGTGTGTATATGTGTATATATATAATAATAATAATAATAAAAGATTATTTTCAACCTAAAAATGTAGTGCATCCCACTCTCAAGCAATTGTATGTTAATATGTAGTGATTAATCAAGAGAGTGCTATACACTTTTCATAAGGCATGAGATTTGAGGCATCACACTAATTTTTATTATTATTGGTTAAATCATCAAGAATTTTGAATTAACTTATCAACCATTTCCCTAGGTTGACTCATCAAGTATCTCTAGGGTTAATTTGTTAAGCTGACATAAGTCATGTAATATTGGTTTGGGGTTAGGGCTTTCTAAAGTGAATATATAGAATTTTGCAGTGGTATTGAGTAGTAAGGGAGATTGAAGATTGTAACAAGCTGATATAACTAGATAATGATATTGGACTCTTTGTTTTATAGACATAGCCTAGGAATTGGGTAAATCATACTAAATCTTTGTGTATTCAATTATATATATGTGTGGTTCATTTCTTTGTGTTATTGGTTATATTTGCATGTGACTGTTATTGTTTGTCCAAGTAATCCTAACAAGTGGTATTATAGCGAAGTTATTTTAGTTTTCCTCTACAATAAGGTCTCACAATTGAGTGGGAGTAATTGCAAATGAGGGTAACTTGAAGGTTGATAAGTTCAATTGGTAGAACTTCAAGTTATGGCAATTGCAAATGGACAGTTATCTATATTAGAAGTATTTATGGTGGCTATTAGGAGGAAAATCCAACAAACTATCAAATATGTCAGATGAAGACTATGATGTTTTGGAGAGAAAGACACTTGGAAGCATTCATTTATGTTTGGCATGACCAATGGAATTTCATATTATGAAAGCAAAGAAAACTAAAGAGTTGATGAAAACCCTAGCAAAGTTGTATGAAAATCCTTTTACTTAAAATAAGGTATTTCTCATGAAGTGTTTATTTAATATGAAGATGGTAGAAGGTGGGTTTGTTGTTGATCATTTAAATGAATTTAATATGGTTACCATGCCTCAATTATCTTCTATAAATGTCAATTTTATGAAAAAATTAGGGTTCTCTTAATTATGTATTCCTTGCCTAAAAGATATAATGTCTTGGTAATAGCTATTATTAACTCTATTTTTGGTTAAAATAACCTAAAATTTGATGATATTATTGGTGTTATTCTCGGTGAGGAAATTCATTGAAAAATCTCAAGTGGATCTAAACCACACAATGATTTGAATGCAAAAAATAGGGGTAGAATGATAGAGAGAGAAAATAATTCTAGAAATCATGGAAAATCGAGATGAAAATCAAAGGGAAATAAGTTTCAACCCAAAGGACCAAGAGATTATTGGTACTATGAGAAACCAAGTCATAAGAAGAAAGATTGTTGGTCTTGAAATTATAATGAATGAGATAAACAAAGAAGGAAATAAGGAGGCAAATGTGGTAAGTAATAAATTTGAAGAGGATGCTTTGCTTCTTTTCCTACTATATTCAAATTATTCACGAGTTTTTGATTCAGGGGCTTGATTTCATCCTACAACCCATAAAAGCTATTTTATTGATTGTGTCCAAGGAGTTTGGAATAGTCTATGTGGGAGATAATTAATCCTGTCAAATTGTTGGAAATAGAAGAATTAAGATTAACTTGGAGAATGAGAATTATTCGTTACTACAAGAGGTAAGGAATGTTCCAAGATTATGTAGAAATTAAATCTTAGTAGGGCAACTAGGTGATGAAGGTTGCACAATTACTTTTAATGATAAAAATTGAAAGGTCTCAAAAGGTATGAAATTTTTTCATTCAAAGAACATTTTACTTGGTCTAAAATGTGTCAATATAGACTTTTGTGAAAGGTGTATGTATGTAATTAAAAAGAGAGCTAATTTTTTTAAAAGTGGGAAGAAAAAGAAAAAGGAAAAAATTAGAGCTTTTGATATAGATATGTGTGGGGGCTAGCTTAGGTATCTTCCCTTGGTGGCTCTCTCACTATTATGTTGAATTTTTTGATGCTCCAACTGGAAAAGTATGGATTTATTTTCTTAGACATAAATTTGATGTATATGAAACTTTTTTAAATGGAAAATCTTGAATGAGAATGAGGCTTTTAAAATAATAAAATATCTCAAATCTGATATTGGTGATGACTATTGCAACAAAGATATTGAATATTATTGTACCACCAATGGTATTCCTAGACAGAAAAAGGTTCCAAGGACTACAAGAGAAAATGGAGTGGCTAAACGTGTGAATAGGACAATAATGGAGCATGCAAGGAGTTTGTGGTTGCATGTGGGGATGCCCTTAAGAATGTGGGTAGAGGCTATAAACACTTGTATTTATTTAATTAGTGGAGGTCTCTCTACTCTTTTGGCTTGTGGTATTCCAGACAAAGCATGGACAAACAAGAATGTGAGTTATTATTTTCTCTGAACATTTTAGTTATGAATATTAAATACACATGTGGATTATGAAAATAGGAATTAGCTAGAATCTAAGTCAATTAAATGCATAATTTTTAGATATTGCATTAATGAATTTGGATATGGACTTTGGAGTTTTGAAAATAATAGAATTGTAAGAAGCAGGGATGTCATATTCAATGAGAAATTTTTGTACAAAGATCTATTATAGCAACATGAGAGGAAAGAAAATGATTTTATAGTTATGGATGATACTTCAAAATATGATGTCCCAATGGTCCCTCGTCCTCTACAGCTACAAAAAAAACAAATACCACAAATTCCATTGAACGTTAGATGGTCAACACAGCTAAGTAGACCCCCTTAAAGATCAAGCTTGGGCATTATATAAGTTACGTGAAGGTAAAGGACTTTACAGAATAAATGTGTTTATAGGCTTAAAGAGGAAGATGGAGGTAAGGAAATATTTAAATCTAGGTTAGTTGTAAAAGGATTTGCATAGAAAGGGGTAATGATTTTGATGAGACCTTTTCTCCAGATGTTAAAATGACTTCTATTCATATTATTTCAAGTATTGTGGCTACTAAGTATTTGTATCTAGAACAATTTGATGTTAAAACAACTTTTCTCCATGGTGATTTAGAATAAGAAATATATATGGAAAAACACATTTAGATCTAAGGTAAAACGTAAGGAGAATTTATTGTGAAAATTAAATAAAATTTTGTATGGATTGAAGAAAGCACCTTGACAATGGTATATTAAATTCAATAGTTTTATTATCGTGCATGGATACAGTCAGTGACATTCAGACAATTGTATTTATTTTAAGAGGTTAGATGATAATAGCTAAATTAATTAACATTTATATGTTGATGATATTCTTTTCACACAATCTAACATGGATCACATTAATGGGTTGAAATAGCAATTAACAAATCCTTTTGTGATAAAGGATTTGAGAATAGAAAAATAAATCCTTGGTATGAAAATTTGCAAAGATAGGAAGAACATGAAATTAAATCTATCTCAAGTTGATTATGTTGAAAAGGTATTGTAGATATTTTTATGGTGAATACACAAGATTTCAGTACACCTTTGCCTAGTCATTTGAATTGACTAAGAAATTGTGTTCTAAAACACAAGATGAGAAAAAAATTTCCAATGTAACTTATACTTCAGTAGTAAGTAGATTAATTTATGTTATGGTATTTACTAGGCCACATATTACACATGGTGTGGGAGTTTTTATTAGGTACATGAGTCATCATGGAATTAAGCATTGGAATGTATTCAAATGGATTCTTAGATAATTGAGAGGTACATCTAATAAATTTATGAATTTTGGGGGCTATACTACTAATCTACAAGGCTATGTTGATTCACTATTGATTCACATTTGGTAGGGGGTTTAGATACATGATAGAGTACTACGTAGTATTTTTTTAATTATTGGTAGGACAATAATTAGTTGGATTCATTGATTATAGAAGGTGAATACTTTGTCCACTACATATGCAATGTATGTTGTTGGTACAAAGATGGTCAAGTAGATGATATGGCTTCAATTTTTCAATGACAAGTTGATGCTCATAGATTTAAAAAAAATCATTTGTGTATAGATATCCAAAGTTCCATTCATCTTACAAAGAATTTCTCTTTACATTCAAAGACAAAAAACATAGCATTGTGGTACCATTTCATTTGTTCAATTTTTTATGATGGACAATTAAAGCTAGACAATATAAGTATAGATGACAATCCAACATATATGTTTTCAAATGAAGTGACAAGGGAGAAACCAAACTCCTCTTCAAGTTTGGTTGTGCTCTAAACTAAAAATAATAAAAGGAAAAATAGACTCCAAGGAGGGTCAATCGAGTGGGAGCTTCAAGGGTAGTGGTCTAACTATAGGACCAGTCTTCAAATGGAAGATCTTTGATCTATGGTGTCTGATCAGGATAGTACTATACACTTTTCATAAGGCATGTGGTTTAGGCTAACTTTATCAAGCATTTTTAGGTTAACTAATCAACCTTTTCTCTAGGTTGATTTGTCAAGTATGTTTAGGGTTAATTTATTAAGATGACATAAGTTGTGTAATACTGAATTAGGGAAAAAAAATTAAAGGGAATATATAGCTTCTTGTAGTGGTATTGAGTAGTAAGAGTAAGGGAGATTAAAGATTGTAATAGGTTGAAGTTATTAGATAATAATATTGGAATATCTCTTTGGTTGACATAGTCCAAGGATTGAGTGAATCACACTAAATCTTTGTGTCTCTTGTTCCATTTATGTGTAATTTATTCCTTTGTTGGTTATATGTGCATGTAACTATTATTTTTCTAAGTAATCCTAACATTATACAAAAAATAACTAGAAATTTACAATTGATGCATATTGAAGATTCAAAATAAACTAATCTCTCTCTCTCTCTCTCTCTCTCTCTCTCTCTCTCTATATATATATATATATATATATATATATATATATATATATATATGTATATATATATATATATATATAATTACCTCTTAGTATCCTCATTCTACCTTTTCCCATCAGATACTCCCCTTCAAATTAGTTAAATGAGTTGGGATCCTAAATATGATCTACATAGATCTCTTCCTTGAACTTAGGAAGGTATTCAGTAATGTACACCATAGTCTTGTTTGAAATATAGAAGAAGTAACTCAGAGGGGAGGGGTGAATTAGTTACCAAAAAAATAAATACCAGATCCCTTTTAGATGTCAATATAAATCAAAATTGAACTCTATTGTAACTTGATAAATACACAAGAAAAATGTTGTAACTCGATAAACACTAAAATAGCTCGACAAATGCTTAACATGAAAATCTTAAGATATTATATGTGATTGATATTACTTTAACTTAGTTTGAAAAACATCAAAGAAATAACATTAACACAAGAATTTAATGTGGAAATCCAATTTGGAAAAAACCACCAATTGCAACTATTTACTGATTTTTCACTCTTCTGAAGTGAGCCCTATTAGGAGCCAACCCTGTCAAAAGTTACAAAACACACTATTATGTGTGACCCTATTAGGAGTGGCCTTGTAAGAGGTATTAAGAAAATTAAATAGAAATTCCACCTTGTTAGAGGATTAACAAATAGTTGTTAAGCCAACTTTGTTAAGAGATTTAGATCCTTCCTACAACGGTTAAAGAGTAACAATGAGATGACCTGATTCCTAATACAATAGAATTATTGGTTATAGATCTCAATTCTAGCTTGAATACTTGATCCTTCTTGATTGAATTTATCTTTGCACCTCAACAAGGATATTTTTCTTATCCTTCTAATTCACTTCCTCTAAGCATCTTCAAATCTTCAATTATGTTCTCCACATTCAATCCTTAACTCGACCTTATATTTATATCTTATATATTGTCAATTTGGCTTGAATACAACTTAGAATAATTAATATTCATCTTCTTAGTTGGATAGAAGCAATAGATAATTCAATTGAACTCAATATGCCAAGATAAGAAAATCCTTCGTTAGTTGATCTTGCTCGGTAGATACTAACTCAAAGCAATTTTTCTATGTTAACCAAATGAACTTGGTTAACACTGCATATTCAAAAAGTTCCTTTGGTAACCAAGTGAGCTTAGTTAACACTGGTTCCATCTAACATTTCCTTCATTAATTGAGTGAGCTTAGTTAACACTCAACTTTTTGCATGCTTTACTTTGTCACCTAAGTGAACTTGGTAGACACTGTCTTCTGGACTAGGCAAACTCTAGAATGCTCAATAGACATAGGAAACTATCTTCAATGCCTAAGTGAGCTCAATATATACTGACTAGTAATGATATGACATTTTGTGTAACATCAAAGATAATACACAATTAATCTATTATTTCCAACAATCTCCCTCTTTGGCATTGATGGCAACACAATATGTCATAATGCAATGAAATTTTAGAGAAAGAATATAGTAAGGAACATATCCTTAGTTTCATTCTAATTCTCATCCTTGAGAACTCCCTCTATCAATGTGAGCTCCCTTTGCCTTCAATTTCTCCTTCTATAAGCAAACCTCTGGCTTTGATATCTCCCTCTTTGTCATCTCTTGAAGTGATAAAATTTCTGAGAGATATGAAAAAAAACTTAGAAAAATTCTCCCTCTTTGACATCTCATGCCAAAGACAGTGTCCAGTATATATCAATGTACCTCATGTATTGATTAATTTGCAATATTCCCTTGTCAATATTGCATTAACAGGTTGATCTTCGACATGCTCTAGTTGATGCATCACTAAACTTCATTTAATGAGTTTTGGATAGGGGAATGGCCCCTAACTTACCTCTTTGATAGAGAAACACATCCTTAGGTAATGTCTTAGTCAATATGTCTACAATTTTTTCTTTTTTATTTACATATTCCAATCTTACCTCTTTATCTTGTACCAATTCTCTCAAAAAATGATATTTTATAGAAATGTGTTTTTTTTTGGTATGCATCATTGGATTCTTTAATATATATTAATTACACTGGTGTTATCATATATATAACCACTGGATCCTTGATCTCCATCTTCATACCTACCAATAGTTGTTTGAACCAAACAATATTAGAACAATTAACTATTACTACCACATATTTTTCCTTTGTTGTGGACTAAGAAATATAATTATGTTTCTTGCTTTTTGTTGGTGTACATACGTACTTACTATTTACACTTAAGTTTAATTTGGTTAATGCATTAATTTAATTATTTTGCATTATTTTATTATTTTTATTTGTGAGACACTTAGGAGTTTGCACACCTATTTGAGTTCTCATGTTGACAACACAAGAGTACACAAGTCTATTTTAGCACATGGTGTCTACAACACTGATTTTCATGTCACACCCTTGTAGGCTTATCCTCACATCATCACACATAAATTCATGCTTAATGGGGGATAACCCATATCTAGTGGACATGTGTCTAATTATTTGACATCTCATGGTGTTGATTATGAGGCATTCTAGATGTATCTTAGAGGCCTTTATAGATAGGCACTCCTAGTGTACTCTTGAACATGGCATATTGAATATATTATCATTTTGATCATACTCTCTCTCTCTCTCTGTGGTCTACTGTGTGCTTGTATTTGAGTTCTTAATTCCTGGGTGAAATTTTCCCTTAAGAAAATTCTTACATGGTATCAGAGCAACTTGGAGAATTTCTCATCACATAGCCATTCGAGACCACATTTGCTTCAGTACCTCAACTTAAATCTAAAGTGCTGTAAAAATTGGGAGTGTCTAGAGCCAAATTTGACCTTGCCATTGTGTCTAGAACATTGAACCGATGAAAATTGACTATAAATTCAGCTACCTTTGCCCAAAGTTGACCGTGAGGCAATTTTTTTTTGCAAATTGGAACCTAGAGGCCTCGATTTGCAATTTGGGTATGGTCATTTGTAGATCTTGTTAATTTATTTTTGGATCTGTGTTGTTTTTCTCCACATTTTTGATTGCAAATTTTTGAATTTTTTTTGCCCTTTAGGCATCTCATAGAGATTTTTTTTGTAGAACCAGGCTGTCAGATCCCGGCTTTGCAGTGTGGAGATATTATTTGTCATAAGATTTTATTAAATTCACAGCCAAACCAATGGATGTAACTCAATTCTGTAGTGGTCATACTACGCATGTCAACATAAATTCACAGCGAGCATCATTGTACAAACTAGCAACTGAACCTACATCACTGACAAAGCCCACATTCAATCGATGAACAATTTCACTCCACTGGCGACTTTCAAATTTATTTACATCAGTAAGCTCTTTGTTTTTAAAAGACTTTATATATGCTTGCCACAGCAATGTGGGATTAACCACCCCCGTCGACGATATCTTTTTGGAATATACCTGTTAATTTTTGGCCCACACCTTCTCTGCTCTGGCGAAAGTATTTTTTGCACCCATAGTTTTAACTTTTTCTAGCTAGCGTACGAATCCAATGAGAATTTCAATTTTTTGGCAAGCACACGAGTGATTTTTAAAAAACTCAGCAATAGGGATATGCTTTTCCAACAAGTAAGGACTACAACTTCTTTTTTGGTAGTGGCTTTCATATTTCTAGCAATGATAGTGGTATCTGACAATAGGGAATATTTTGGCATTGTTATTGAGATTCTGGTGCAGTTTTAAACCTTTTCCTGGCAGCACTGTTGGATCCAATTTTTTCGGCACACAATTTAATTTTTTGACCTTGTAGTTTAGTTTTCTGACCCAAAATCCCATGCCATTTTCTCTTTTACGACATCTAAAGAAGGGTTCCCACCATGATATTCTAGCTAGTTTGGACTTTTGCGGTGATATTCTTGGCACTGTGCTTTTCTTGCACTGCCCTTTTCATTTTTCATGCCACGTGTAACTATTTGAATTATCCACATCATCATATAATGATCTTGTATTGCAACATCAGTCAATTTTTTGACACGTGTACTAACACACAATTTCCACATGTCCTATTTCATATGGTACAGATGCATTGTCAACAAACATGTCACCAGGGGCACTTTTTTTGTTGACATCATCTTTTCCTTATGTTAAAATTGATGGTCGTTTGACCATCATAATAGGGCATTTTATAATTGTAGGGGCGACCATTTGACCATCAAATTTAGACTTGCAATTTTTACTCCAGACCCCTCTCCAAATTGCATTTCAATTTGGCGGCTTGACTTTGCAAGCCCATAACTTGGACATCCGAACTCCGATTGAGGTGCAATATTTTTTGAAATTAGGTAGAATTTCCTAGATTTTTTAGTGATGGTGTTGTTTTCTAGTTTTGGTGCACGAATTTTGTAGAAATTGCATTTTTTGGTGACTATACTTGCATAGTCCTACGTTTTACAACTTTAGAAGCTCCGTACGGGCACATCTGGTCACTTTTTCAGGTTCTATTTTTTTTGAAAGTGCATATTTTTTAATATACTTTTCAAATATAAAGTCATATTCTAGGGTTGTGTGGACCAATTTATCACTTTCATAATTAGGCCTTTTTTGACATTAGAAAGATTTGATTCTTTTTTAGAAGTGTTTTAAATCTAAGCTACAATGCTTAAGTGACATATTTAAGCCTCATAAGGTAGTTGTAAAAGAAAAATTTGAAAGTCCACTTTTTTCATTTTGACAAGTGGCCCATTGTACACACACTACTTATAAAGTGCCAAAAGCAACTTTTTTGGGGGGGTCTTTTGATTGAGTGAAAAGGGGAGGTGTGTACTATGTTTTTGTTTCTATCTTTTGTGCTCTTTTCATTTTCTACATCATGGGTTTTAAATGTCCTCCTCTAATTTCATGCAACTATTCTACATGGAAAGATATTGCATGGTGTAGATTAATGGAAAAAGGATATAGTCTTTATGTTGATGCTACAATTACCAAACCTACTGATGCTAAACAAATCATTGATTGGAAAAATCAAGACCAACAGGCTTTAGGAGTTATTAGGAGCTCTGTACATGGGGATCTTCTCTTCCACATTAAAAATTGTTTAGAATCTAAAGAAGCTTGCGATAAACTTGAACAGTTGTATTGTAAGGTAGATAAAGAAAATGGATTTCAGATTGAAGATGATCTACTTCTCTTGGATCCGAAGAATTTTGACACAATTCAGGATTACATCATCAAAGTCAATGAGTATAGGGCACTTCTGAAAGATTGTGGAAATCCCATGAAGGATGACAAGTTGATTCATCACATCCTAAAGAGGCTACCTTCTGAGTATGCTAACTTTATTTTGAGTTTTAATACTCACAGGTTAACCATGGGATCTGCTTACCACAAGCCTTCCTTTGATGCATTTGCAGAGATGTTGATTGTTGAACAATCTCACTTGATGGATTTTGGACTTCTCAAGTCATCAAAGACCAAAGCCTTGGTGGCTAGTGGTGAGCACAAATCAAGTCAAGGGGGGAAAGCAACAAGAAGAAGAAGTAGTGGAAGCAGAAATCACAATCTGAGACACAACAATCTTCCTCTAAACAAGGCAATTCTTCTTCAAACAAGAAGGGAAGTAATGAAAAGAAGGACAAACTCTTTTGTGCATATTACGAAAAGCCAAATCATGACGAGCATCATTGCAAGACAAAAAGAATTGATGAGTTGGAAAACCTACTCAGGAAGAACAAGATTCAAGTGCTAGGTACTTCCAAGGATTCAACTCCAACCACTTCAAAGGATAAAGGGCAAGCACTTATGGCAAACATAAGTTCTTCTTCGGAATGGATACTTGACTCAAGTGCCTCTTACCACATGGGTTCTTCAAAGGAAGACTTTTCTTCATTGAAGCAGTCAAAAGTACCACACATCTTCGTGGGAGATGATACCAAAATAGAAATTGAAGGGAAAGGACATGTGGAAATGGAAAATGGGGAATTCAAAGTGTTCTCTACATCCCAAACCTTAGTTCCAATCTCCTATTAGTTTACCAAATCACTCACCTTGGAGATGATCACAAAGTTGAGTTCCTTCTAGATTTAGTGATGGTGCAAAGTCTTAAAGATGATTCATTGGTTGCAGTGGGGAAAGTCAATGATGACAAGAGGCTTTATCCCTTCTCCCACTTTGTGCCTAAGAGTCCTTCTCAAGCCTTGTTGACTCACTCACATTCAAAGATCAACTTATGGCATGAGCAATTTTTTCACCTTGACTTGCACTCTCTTCAGCAAGTTTGCTCTAAAAATATGGTCAAAGGTCTACCTAATATCAACTTTTCTAAGGGAGAATGTTCATTTAGTTCAATGGATATGAATCTCAAGGAGAAGTATATAAAGGGAAGTCTTCTCGAGCTCCAATTGTTCTTCAACTAGTTCACATGGTTTTAGTAGGACCCTTTGCAGTGACTTCAGTCAGCCAAGGCCACTACATCCTCCCATTTATTGATGAATTTTCAAGATTCACTTGGGTCTACTTCCTTCATCACAAGAATGAAGTGGTTCATAAGCTTCAAGACTTCAAGACTCATGTTGAACACAAGTCAAGGAAAGCCATCAAGGTACTAACAATGGACAATGGGAACAAATATGTAGATAGAAGACTTAGAGACTTTTGCAGAATTGAGGGGATTGATCTTCAGAACTCACAACATTCAGTCTGCACAAGACATATGTTGCAGCTACGAGGATTAGGACTCTGAAGACCATGGCAGGTTGCATGATAAAGGCCAAGTCTCTTTATCCTACATTAGCAATGTTACTCACATACTTAATAGATCTCCTCATCCAACCTTAGATGGGAAGACTCCTTTTGAGGCATGGTGCAACAAAAAATTGGTTGTGAGTCACCTTAGAGTCTTCGATTGTCCACCATGGGCAAACCTCTCTTCCAGGAGTTGCAAGGCATCGACACCTAGGCCTTGTACCTTCATCGATTATGAAGACAATGCAAAGGCTTACAAACTTATGGATCTAGAGACACATGTGATCTTTGTGGAGAAGGATGTTCACTTGGAGGAAAGTTCACCCACCTTATCCTCTACTCCTCTCCACACGTCATACATAGTGGAAACTGATAGTGACACCAATTAATGTGCTTCAACAAGTTTAGACACATGGGGTTCTATCGACAGTTGTAGCGAGAGGTCACATCAGTCCAATCCACATGCTTATATTGCCATAGTGAAAGGTCCAACACAACATGGTACATCTCATCTTCTAGCTCTAGCTTCAATTGATTTAGGAGACAAACTTGAGGACTTACATCTTCTCATTGATGATGATGATCCTTCTACAGTTGTTGTGAGGGCTCACTCTGATCCTCATGTCCGTTCTCTACATGATCAATCTGTACAGATTGGCGTGATTGTGGATCCTTATGAACAACAATTAGTGGAGGTCTCTTTGTCAGTTGAGGAGATAAATGGTTCACTGGAACAGGTTCAACAAACATCCTTGCCAGATCTACATTCATTCTTTTTAGTATAATTGGAAGGGGTGAACTTCAGCATCAGTATAGGGATACTTGAGCAAGTTTCAGGGCCAGCATACATCTTCAAGAGTGTACCTTTTCTTTTGTTTCTTCCTAAGGGGAGGAACACCATTCTACATTCTTAGACTAGCTTCTTCATCAAAGTAGCTTTCACTTGTCGACACTCTTCTTTGTGGGGGGGAGCCTATTCTGTCTCTCTTCCTTCTCTCATCATTCTCTTATGTATATACTGAATGTATGTCATAATGGGGGGGGGGGGTCTTGATTACTCCATCCATCCATGCATCCCTATTTATCTCTCTTTTGGGGGGAGGGTTTTCCCATGAGGTTTTCCCTCTTTCTCCACTTTATGAGAGATTACATATCATTATGTACATGGGTACCTAACATGGCCTAGTAGTCAGGACCCATTATGCATCTTCATCCTAGTTTTCATAAGCTTAAGAGCATTTCCCTAAGTTGCACTTAAGGGGGGGTGTTGGTGTAAATACGTACTTACGATTTACACTTAAGTTTACTTAGGTTAATGCATTATTTAATTATTTTGCACTATTTTATTATTTTTATTTGTGAGACACTTAGGAGTTTGTGCACCTTTTTGAGTTGTCATGTTGACAACATAGGAGTACGAAACTCTATTTTAGCACATGGTGTCTACAACACTGATTTGTGTGTCACACCCTTGCAGGCTTATCCTCACATCATCACACATACTTTCATGCTTAATGGAGGATAACCCATATTTGGTAGACATGTGTCAAAATTTTATGACATATCATGGTGTTGATTACGAGGAATTTTAGATGTATCTTAGAGGCCTTTATATATAGGCACTCCTAGTGTACTCTTGAACATGACATATTGAATATATTGTGATTCTGATCATACTCTCTCTCTCTCTCTCTCTCTCTCTCTCTATGGTCTACTATGTGCTTGTGTTTGAGTTTTTAGTTCTTGGGTGAATTTTTCCCTTAGGTAAATTCATACACTTTTTCAAGACACTAGTCTTTTATCAAGAAAGAATGCTCTACCACGAGCACTCTTTCTATCATCAATACTTCATATCCAATCAACATCTATGAATAATTTTAAATCTAAATCACCTCCTTTTTTGTACCAATAACCATAGTCTTCAGTAACTTTCAGATATCTCATGATTCTTTTGATTGCCATCATGTGATTTTTTTTAGGATTTTTTGAGAATCTTGCCACCATACTGACTACTAATGCAATACCAGGCCTTGTGTGCACTACATGCTATTCTAATCATTGATTTGTATGTGGTTTGATCTACCTCCTTGGAATCATCATTTTTGGAAATCTTATGTCCAGTAGACATAGGAGTTCCACTTAGTCTTGAGTCTTCCATTCCAAATTTCTTTAGTATCTCCTTGATGTATTTAGATTGATTACTGTAGATACCATCTTTCTTTTGCTAAATTTACAATCTAACAAAAAAAATTATTTCTCCAAACATAAACATCTCAAATTCTTTACTCATTTCATCTAAAAACTCCTTTCACAAGTCATCATTTCTTGTAAATAAAGTGTCATCCACAAATATTTCTACCAACATAATCTTCTTATCTGATCCTTCTTTGATATGCAGACTATTGCTATCATTTATTCTTTGAAAACCAATCTTTATCAAGTAGTTATGAAGTCTTTCATACCAAGCTCTAGAAGCTTGCTTGAGACCATATAATTCTTTATGTAATTTTTAGACCATATCTCTTTTGCTAGGATTTATGAAATCTTCAGGTTGTTCTATGTAGACTTCCTCATCAAGAATTCCATTCAAGAATGCAAAATTTGCATCCATTTGATAAAACTTAAATCCTATGTAAGTTGCATATGCTAGTAAAGTTCTGACACCTTCTAATATTACAATAGGAGAAAAAGTTTCACCATAATCAATACCTTCTTCTTGAGAATAACCTTTACATACTAACCTTTCTTTGTTTCTAGAAACTTCTCCATCTTCATTTATCTTATTTCTAAATACCCACTTTGTGACAATTACATTTTTATCCTTCGATCTTGGAACAAGAGTCCAAATTTTATTCTCTATCTATTCTATTTCCTCATTCATTGTTTCAATCCAACTTTTATTATCCAAAGCATCTTTAATATTTCTAGGTTTAAATTTAGCAAGAAAACATGTACCTTTCAATTTGTTTCTTGTCATTGTTCCATCTAACTTGTCTCCAATGATATGATCAAGTGCATGATGTCTTCAAACATATCTTGCTAACATAGTACTTTTGATTTGGAGTTTGTTTCACTAATTTTTTCATGATGCTAGGGTCCCATTATCTATGGCTTGGGTCCATCAGACTCAGTTTACTCTAGCAACAACTCGGTAGCTTCTGACTTCAACTCGAGTTATTTAGACTGTGACTTAGGTTGCACTTATTGCAACTCAATAGCTTTTGAAGATTTTGGGGACTCAGGATGTGAGGCCTCCTATCTTCCAGATATATTTGAAAAAGTATCAGGTTCATAGTAAACAATTTTTTTGTAATCATTAGGTTCTTTGTTGCTCTCTTCTTCACTTTTTTCTGCAAACTCATCAATTCTCACATCTGCACTTTCTATGATTTTATAAGTAGAAAGATTCAAACATTTGTATGCTTTAATTTTGCATGAGTATCCTAGAAATATGCCTTCATCACCTTTGACATCAAATTTTCCTTTCCTAGATTCTTTCAAGATATAACATTTTCTACCAAATACTTTCAAGTAACTTACATTAGGTTTGTAGCCATACCATAGTTTATATGGAGTTTGATTTGAGTCTTTCTTCAATTGTACTCTATTCAAGGTATGCATTGTAGTACTAATTGCCTCATTCTAGTATTTGATTACAATATTTGCACAATCCATGATGGATATGTTCCTTCTTTTAGCTAAACCATTTTGCTGAGGTGTACTAGGGGTTGATACCTATCTCTTAATTCATTTTTCAATGTAGAATTAATTGAACTCATTGAAAATGAATTCATAACCTCTGTCTGATCTCAAACATTTTAGCTTCTTTACAGTTTCTTTTTCTACTCATGCTAGATACCACTTAAATTTTTGAAAAGATTTCAATTTTTCTTTTAGATACATTACAATCATCATTCTAGAGTAATCATCAACAAACATAATGAAAAAATTATCTCCACTATAACTCTCTATTCCAATAGGTCCATATAAGTCTCTATGTACAAGCTCTAAGATTTCTTCAAAATCATACTTTCTGCTTTTGAAACTAGTTTTTCCCATCTTACCAATTTGACAATTTTTGCATAGGCCCATATCAGGTTTCCTCAAGCTAGGAATACTTCTTACTCTTTTGTTTTTGCTTATCTTGAATAGGTTGTCAAAGTTTACATGACATAATTTTTAGTGCCATAACTATCTTTCTTCTACTTGAGCAATAAAACATGAACTTTTACTGAGATCTAGATAGAATAGATTACCTTTTGTTTGTTTGCCAGATCTAACCAAATTTTCATTTCCATCCAGTAGTTCAGCCTTCCCATTCATGAATTCTACCTTGAATCCAATGTTATTCAACTATGACACATTCAGTAGATTATTCTTTAGTCCTTCAACCCAATAAGCATTATCACATCTTCATTGGTTAATGAGATACATCTGTTTCCCTTTATGCAACAAGGTTCATTATTTCTAAATCTCACACTACTACCATCATAATGTTCCATGTGCTTTAAATTTTTTTGTCTCTAGTCATATGATGTGAGCAACCACTACCAATAATTCATGTATCATTTTTGCTAACATGAGAGATAAGTTCTATTTTATCTCCTTCGTCATTAGATTCATCTTCATTGTTATTAGAATCGTTAGCCATAAAACAAGATTTCTTACCTTTTTTCTTGTAGTCCTTATAGTTTTTGAATTCCTTCTTGCCTTTGTACTTATTTCTTTTCTTTTCATCCTTGTCTTATCTATTTGGGTATCTTGCAGCAATGTGACCAACTTCTTCACAAGAAAAATAGATTAGAGGAATCTTACATTTGTACTTTCCTTTTTCTTTGGAATATTTCTTTGCAAGTAGGGCTTTAAAAAATTCAAGATCATTGTCTAAACTTTATTTTTATTCTTCAATTTTTGATTGATTGGCCTTTGATTTCTTACTCTTTTTCTTGATTGAAAGCTTGGCTTCAGATGCAAACTCAATACCTTTGGAACTGGGAACATAGTTATCATAGTTATCCAACTCAAAAGTTGTCAATCTTCCAAGTAGGGCATCCAGAGTTATATTTCTATTTGGATCACATCTCATTTCTTGAATAGTAGATACTCTAATTGCATAGATAAGAAGAAGGGTTCTAAGTACCTTGCTTACAACTATTTTGTCATCAATGTCTCCTCTAGATGCTTTGGTTGCGCTCACACTTGCTTTAGTTCGCTCAACATATTTTGCAATGTTTTCATCTTCTCTCATCTTTATCTAATCAAATTGTCCTCTAAGACTTTTGGCTTTAGCTCTTCTAACATTGTCACCTCCTCCGTAGATGGCTTTCAGTTTGATCCACATATCATAAGCTGTAGTGCAACTTTTGACTTCATCAAATTTAGTATAATTAAGAGCAAAAGCAATGTAAATCATCATGATGTTATGATTTTTCTTTTTAGCAATATCTTCAATTGATAATGTTCCAATAGGAGTCTTGTATTCACTATCAAAATATTTGCAACTTGAATCACTAATAGTTTCCAAATATAACCTCATAAGTCCTTGCCATGTTGTAAAGTTGTCTCAGTTCAACTTCGGAATCTCTCTTCTATAAGACATCTTGATCTTTATCTTTGGTCCTTAAAACCTTCTCTAGTATAGGAGTAGCTGAGAGGGGAGGGGTAAATCCATTACTACAAAAATAAATTTCAAATCCCTTAGATGTCAATATAAATCAAAACTGAACTCTGTTGTAGCTTGGTAAATACACAAGAAAAATGTTGTAACTCGGTAAACACTAAAATAGCTCAACAAATGCTTAACATGAAAATCTTAAGATATTATCTTTGATTGATATTACTTTAACTTAGTTGCAAACACATAAAAGAAATAACATGAACACAAGATTTTAATGTGGAAACCCAATTTTGGAAAAACCACCAATTGCAACTAATTACTAATTTTTGCTCTTTTGAAGTGAGTCCTATTAGGAGCCAAACCTATTAATGTTTACAAAATACACTATTAGGTGCAACCCTATTAAAGGGTTTGATCACCCTATTAGGAGTGGCCTTGTTAGAGGTCTTTAGACAATTCAATAGAAATGCCACCTTGTTAGAGGATTTATAAATAAAAATTAACCAATTCTATTAAGAGATT
Source organism: Cupressus sempervirens (assembly GCA_028749045.1). Lineage (NCBI taxonomy): Eukaryota > Viridiplantae > Streptophyta > Pinopsida > Cupressales > Cupressaceae > Cupressus > Cupressus sempervirens. The sequence continues at coordinate 557,562,407 of CM053788.1, read as the reverse complement.
TAGATCACTACTACAACAATTAGAGAGTAACAATGAGGTGACCTGATTCCTAATGCAACTGATTTGTTGATTATAGATCTCAATTTTGGCTTGTATACTTGATCCTTCTTGATCGAATGTATCTTTGCATACTCAATTTTGATGCAACTAAATTGTTGATTATAGATCTCAGTTCTAGCTTATATACTTGATCCTTCTTAATCAAATGTATCTTTTCATCTCAACAAGGATATTCTTCTTATCCTTCTAATTTGCTTTCTCTAAGCATCTTCAAATCTTAAATTATGTTCTTCACATTCAATCCTTAACTTGACCTTATATTTATACCTTACATATTATCAAGTCAACTTGAATACAAATTACAATAATTAATATTAATGTTCTCAGTCAGCTAGAACTAATAGACAATTCAATTGAACTCAATATGCGAAGACAAGAAAATCCTTCATTAGCCAACCCTTCTCGGTAGATACTAACTCAGAGTGATTTTCCTATGTTAATCAAGTGAACTTAGTTAACACTGCATATTCACAAAGTTCCTTTGGCAACTGAGTGAGCTTGGTTAATATTGGTTCCATCCAATTTTTCCTTCATTAATCTAGTGAGCTTGGTTTACACTCAACTTTTTAGATGCTTTACTTCGTCACCCGAGTGAACTCAATAGACATTGTCTTTTGAACTAGGCAAACTTTGCAATGCTCGATAGACACAAGAAACTGTCATCAATGCCTGAGTGAGATTGACATACATTGATTGGTAGTGATATTAAATTTTGTGTAACATCAAAGACAATACACAATTAACCAATTGTTTCCAATAGGGTACACCATATATCCCTCCATCATAGAATGCTTAGGATGTGCTCTTTCTTGAGCCAAAGCCTTCAAAAGCTTTAAGTGCTACTCAACTAGATACCTTGTGTGTATAAGTCAACATAATTCAATCTCCACAACTTGGCATCATTGGGGCAAAAAATGACCTTATTATTATAAAAGGTATTATAAGTTATTTTTATATTGAAAGATATCATCTCTAAATCAATAACTTATCTGCAAATTTTTGTAACGCCCCGCCAAGGGATCCAAAAGAATTAATCTAAAGTTTCACTAAGTTTGCTAAACATTTTTTAAAAAAAAGTAAGAATGTATAACATACACCTCAAACATATAGTAGCGGAAGCACTTACACGTAATCAACAAAAAACATACATCACAAGTTACATTCCTTAAGGATCTCAAGACGTTGAGTTACATTTAAATTTAATTAATTCTAAGTCTAACAACTACCACATACATATGAAAGAATAATCAGAAAGTCCAATGTCCATAATATACATTTGCTCCGAATGCCTCTTGGCAAATTAATTCGGAATGCTCAATCATCCACTGTACATGTCACAGGGTATGAAAGGCTTAAAAGAATATACATATGTAAAGATAAAGATACATCATCCTCAAATCCATGATACAAAGTACAGTAAAATAAATGGAACTAATAACATACCTGATACATCCATACATCCATAATGATAAAACATCTATCACAAAATCTAACCATCCATCATAATAATCCAAGAACATAGTGAAGGTAAATGCCAACCAAGAAAGCTCCAACCACGGTGACCATGGACGGATCTCAATGGTAAGAGTAAAAAGCACTACCACCCGACCGCGTGGAACCTAAATGGTCCACTCCCACCACGCTGAGGAGATAGTCTCAAGTCCCAAACAAGGTATCAAAACACAAAACACAACTACTCTCTAAGTCTGGGAAATCCTAAAAGTATACTAACTTAAAGGTTCCAACATAGATAGACATCTAGACCCAGAGGCACCAAAAAGACACGTAGGAAAGCTGCTATGCAAGCGGGAAAGTGTCATCACAAAAGTCACGTAGAAGTTACCCGAGCAATCCCTTAGGAATCTCGGGTCCCTAGTGATTCCTCCAGCCACTAGTATCCTCTCGTACTGACGAGGCATACTGCGAAATGCAAGGTCGTAACCAAGCGTTCTCTCTACCCCATCCTAGCCTATACTAGCACTCAAGGCACGGGAGAGAACATACAATTATCTTATTAGGTTCATTTAAGTCAGTATTTAGGTGAGATATTTTCACTTGTTAAAACAACTTACAATGGGTTACTCCAGGCAGCCTCTTAGGGCCCCGATCCCCATTGCAAGCCACTTTTCGACACTACACATAGATAACCTACCCTAGGCTCATGAAATCACAAATCAAAGAATCATAATAAAATCACCTCAGTCCTATACAAGCAACTGAAAAACATCATAAAAGATAAGCCATAAAAATTACATCAGTTCTTCATGAGCAACAGGATAAGCATCAAATAATAATCATATGATCACAACAGTTCTCTATCAGCAACTGAAGGCATCAATGATAAATCACAAAATCCAATGGTCCTCCAATGAGCAACCAGAAAGTATCCCAATAATAAATCACAATACTGATCAAAGACTCCAAAATGGTCAAGTCAACACATGACATCATCAAGAACATAACAAACACTTCAGTCCTCTCAAGCGACCGAAAAGCAATCCAAGTGTAACTGATCGAGACTCAAAAATGGTTATCAAATATAACTGATCGATGACTCAAAAATGGTTATGTCAGGTATCTTATATACATACACTTCAGCTTCACACCAGGAAACTGGAAAGCAATAACAAACAGTAATCACAAACATGTCATAGAGCATATCAACACATCACCAGGGTTGGGTTTAAAAGATCGAGATCAGAAACAACATAACATCACATTCACATAATCCCCGAGCCTCTGGTAACAACCTAGGACTGGTCAATGCTAGGACAAAACCTAAAACACAAAGAACACTTAGAAAACATCAAAGTCTCATAGATTGGATTTGAAAGTATATTATCGAGTTAAAAGTAGAGGATTCAGTTTGCATATTAACGTATGTTTCAAATAACTAAGTTTCATAGTTTGCCCCCAACGAATTAACCCGTTCTTATAATTAATTATATCACTGCCTAAAAGTAATAATAATCATTGTTAAATTATTAAAATAATAACAATAGTTAACTATATATAAAAAAATGAACCCATACCCATTAAAAAAATAAAATTTCTAAATTAATAATTAATATATATTTTTTAAATAATAATTATTAATTAATTACTCAACAATCATTAACAAATTTCTTAATAAACTATATATATATATATATATATATATATATATATATATATATATATATATATATATATATATATATATATATATATATATATATATATATATATTTATATTGTTAATTAACTTAATTAATTAACAACTAAAATTTATAGTTTAAACCTCTTAATAATTATTATAAAACTTATTATTAAAATAATAATAAAGTTATTATAATAAAAATTATTAATAAAATTATAATTAATATTTTAAAATTTATATAAAATAGTTTCAAGTTTATTTATTAAAACTTATAACAAAATCGAATTATTATTTTATTTAATTTTCAAAGGGCATAAAGTTTTTTTATAAAACAATAGTTATAAGCGATTTAATAAATCGTTGCCCACTCACGCATACTGCCATGCAGGGTACTACTGCATCAGCAGTACCTGCTATCGCAGCGGTACTGCTGCCGCAGCAGTACACACTGCGAAACGTGGTGGTAGGTTGGTAGGGGTGTGGGTCAACGACCCCCCCCCCCCCCCCCCCCCCACCAATATTTATAATAAATATTGTTTTGTTTCTTAAAAACAATACTTTGTCATTAAAAATGATGTTTTACAAAAAGTTTTAAATATATCAAATTTTAATAAACAATACCTTTCAATCTTGTTTAAGGTCTAATGGTATATGATTTATTATTATTATAAATATGAACATTTTATTTTATTATTATTATTATTATTTTATTTATTTATTTTCATTTTTTAAATTTTTTTTTAGTTTTTAAAAGATTACAATTTAATCTGATAGAAAAATAAATCGAACCAATCGAATTTCGTTCTGAGATTTTTATTTCCATTCAATTCAATTTTAATTCAAACGAAAACCCGATATAATCCAAATTCCCTTTTTTACCTACGAATGAGATTTTCTAAATAGTTTTCCAATCTAGATTTATAGATGAAATTGAATACCAACAGATCTAGAACGAATAATTCACACATTTGAGAAGACAAGTTCTTACAATCACGAAGTAGACAGAACATATTAAATTTCTTAAATCAATTAGGGGTCAAGATACCAGACCCTACCTGAACTTGATGCTAATACGCAAACCCCAAAAACTATAAGAGAACTCGCTCCTCTTCAATAACTTTCTTCTGAAAATCTTTCCTAAAATTCTCCTTCTGAAATTTGCTTCTAAAGTTCTTCCCCAAAATTTCTGTCTCTCAAATTCACGGTCCAAAAATTTTCTCTTCAAAATTCACCTCCTCTGAAAAATGAACCCCCAAGTTGTGATAAGGAGTTTTCTCCTCAAATCGGGGCACTAATTGTGCGTTCACCCGAGATGACTCTTTGCTCAACTGAGTTAGCTCAAAATTATCTTTTATTAATCTTTGCTTTATCTTTTTAATGCATATTAAATGAATCATTAAATAACTTTATTTAATTTTTCCACTTGACTTCTATTTTTAATCTTTATTACTTTTAAACCCATGCGCACTTTATGAAATTAAAATAACATTATAATTTCCTCTTATTTTATCTTTTTAATTAATTTCTTTATTTCCAACACATGCTCCCATCATGCAATCTTACAACTTTTAATAATTAATATATATTACCTTTTTAATTTATTTTAGAACTTAATTGATAAAATATTTAATTAACTTAAATAACAATAATATTTAGCATTTATTTAAAAATGAACTCTAAATATATTATTATTAAATTAAATAAATATTATAATGTTCTAAATTATCCTTAAACTTTTATCTCCAAATCTAATTCTTTTTATTTAATTAATTTCTCAATTAATTAAATATAATCAAATATTAAAATATCATAATAATCTTCTATTAAATCATTAATTAATCGTTTTAATTAATTTCTTTTATATTTAAACTCATGCTTAGATCATGTGATCTAGAAACCTTTATTAATTTAATATCTTTTCCACTTTTAATTTATTTAAGAAACTTTAATTGATAAAATATTTATTAATTCAATTAATAATAATATTTAGCATTTATTTAAAAATGAACTCTAAATATATATTATTATTAAATTAAATAAATATTATCACATTCTAAAATTATACTTAAAATTTTTATTTCCAAATTTAATTCTTTTTATTTAATTAATTTCTCAATTAATTAAATATAATTAAATATTAAAATATCATAATAATTTTCTATTAAATTAAATCATTAATTAATCCTTTTAATTAAACTTAATTAATAGAAAATACATCAAGGACTCATAAAGCAACATACGAAAACCCATCATAGAAAAATACATACTAAATCAAACAAAAAGGGTTATAATCACGAAATAACATCATTTGATGCATTCGAAGGGTACTTAACTCAGATACTTGCCCTAATTATCAATTAGGACAATTGGCTAAAGGGTTTAGGAATTGGACTTAAGAGTTTATCTCCCCTCTCTTACCATTGAGATAATGCGATAGGGTACGCTCATCCTGGCAATTCAGGGAAGTCGATACCCGGTACCTGCAACCTGCATAAAATCCACGCATGTACAGACACAATATTCTAAGCTAAATAGACAATGGCAGGAAGTGGTGCATCGTGTAGATCCCGACTAGCAGGTGACTACGACTCCCTTCCTTAACCATATCAGAAACACCATACATAGAGAAAACAAACACACACACCATACACATGCAGTATGGGGTAAGTATCCATAAGAAAGCACATGTGATAATAAACCATCTAACTAATCATCATCGATAATTGAAAACATTGAATAATCATCATACATGCATGAAATATAGAGTACCAAGTAATCTCATCATATAATAAATTGAGTGTAAAACAACATCTGATAATCTGAAAGTAATGCTACTAAACATCAAGTATAAAATTGGCCTAAAAGAGTTTGGCAATTAAAACAAAAATGTGAACTAGGGGTAGGCACTACAATTTTAAGGCACACTTAGACTTGTGTAGCTAGGTGCAGGTGATGTTTGGTACTTATACACACCTACATTGCCAACCAATGACATATACATAACACACAAAGACATGAGAATATAAGAATACAAACAAGGAAGGAGAAGTGTGACACTATGTTAAAATCTCATGGGAGTAACTATGATTGCCTACATGTTTCAACACACCTGCCAAACAAAGTAGATAAGCATGATGGGTTAGATAGGTTAACCAAAAATTATGGTTATAAACAAAGCAAATCATATACATAATATCCATCTAAGAAATTAATTAAATCTTATCCTAAAACATAATATTATATATGATCCATAGCATGATGCTAATCAGAAATCTTTACAACCAAATGCAAGTATCTAATCATATAACAATGTCACTAGAGTAGGCACGACAAAGGGGTATTATTTTGTATTATGTAATAATAGGTCTTGCTAAGGTTTATTAAAGGGTTTTATGTTTGAAATAGTCTCATGTTATTATGTGTCATCAAGTAAGGGGTATTATGTTCCATATGTTATAATAGGTCCTGCTAAGGAATCATAAAGGGTGATATTTCATAATGGGTCTTATGTTATTATATTTCGTCACTTAAGGAGTATTATTTTCTATTATGTTATAATAGGTCCTCCTAATTATTCATAAAAAAATATTTTATGCTATAATCTATAGGTTGTTAGGGAACCATATAGATGTGAGGCCTCACCCCGACCCATCCTAGCACTGAGGATACATTATTATTTTGATGCTCATGCTTTGTTATGTCATAACATTATTGGATACATTGAACATTGTTAAGCTATTTTTTTTACGATGTGAGATGCTTACTTCAGTTATTTGATTTTGTCATGTAATGCTTATAAATATGTATAACGATGAAGAAAATGTATGCAACACTAACACATTTGGTTATGCAAGTCGAAAGGTTAGAAATATGAGTAGAATTAGATAAACAACTATTTATTAAGAAATGGATGCTTTAATTTATATAATTCCTCTAATATGTAATTCACATTATGCATGTGATTTTTGGACCTAATAATGTGTGCGATGAGTGTGCAGGAAAATTAGTCGAGACAACTCAACGAAAAAGTGGAGCTAAACTACTTGTTAATTTTGTGCTAACCTTATATTGTAATTCTTTAAAGGTTGTAATTTGATCTTACTGTTCTCCTAACTTTTAATTGTTCCTAATAAGTCTTTAAAGGCTTAGAAACATTAAATTTAAGTACCCCTATGGGTAAGGGTATGGGTGGGGGTGCTTTCCAACCCTTTAGCCTCCTAGGTTGACTCTTAGGGTCTCTTAAAAACCCTATTATAGGTTGATCTCGAAAATGGGTTGCTCTTTACTTGGGTTAGTGAAACCAAACCTCCATCTTGAGTTACTTGAAGCTTAGTGGAGTTAAGGACCATACTTAGAGGCATTTTTGGGGAGAGTTTAGTTTTTGTCACCCAATCCTCTAGTTTTGGAGGAAGTCTTGAAGATTGAAGGAAGAAAGGGAAGCTCTTCTCAAACCACCATTGCCATAAATATTTTATGAAGGTAGGAGTTCTTCACTCCATGAATGGTTCTTCATGTGTGTTCATATTTTGAATCTTTCTTGAATCATGTTGGAGACATTATGTAGTTTTGAATTTCTTGTTGTGTGTTGGGGTGGATTTGGGAGGGATTTTATCTTGTTTCTTTTGATGTTATTCATATGCCTTCTTGGTGTGTTGATTGTTTTTGAGAGGTTTTCATGGGGATGTTTTTGGCAACACTCACCCTTGGATAGGGAAGAAGTGGCCATGCTTGGGGAAAGGGCATTAGTTGGACCTCAATAGTGCAGAGTCTCCTCTCATGGAGAGAGGAGGGAGAAAGGGTAGGGTGTATGGGCCCCTACTTGTCATCCCATACCTTGTTGTTATTGAGAATTCTTGAATGTGGAAAAGAATGAAAATCCTTGTGGATATAGCCTTGAAAGGGCCTTGTGAAAGAATGGAAGTTCTTGAAGTTTTAGCCCCAAAAGGGCTAAGTGAAGGTATGGTGATTGACTTCTCCTATTGAGAAAATCCACCTTTCCCCTATATTGGTTCATTGTTGGACCTATTGTGCAACTGGGTGGGAATGCATGTTCAATTTGCTTATCTCCTTGTGTTGTTATCTCCATGTTGGTTCTTGTCTCTTTCATGTTTTTCCTTGATGCAATGAAGACATTTGATAAAAGTTCTCTTGTGCAAGCCTTGAAGAAAACTCAAGGAATTGTAATATTATGTAAGTTGTAATTGACTTTGATGTAGTGGCAAAGACATCGGGTTTTCTTACTGGTTCTTTCCTGATGGAGCCTTGAACCAGGTTGAATAATAGAAAAAGAAAATGATCATGAATATCTCCTTGTATTGATCTCATGTGATTTCAATTTTTGCATATGTTGTGAGAAAATAGATTGATGAATAATGTCTTTTAAATTATAAATCTCCAAGTTTCCAATTATGTTATTAACATGCAAATTGATATGTTGAAGTTTCAAATATATGGTTAAGTATTAGATGAAATTGAAATCCTACTTGAAATCACAAAGTTAACACCTTCATTGCTAAGTTTCATTTTGAATATAATCAATTGAGCTAGAGATCATGTTTTCCTTGAATTCAAAAAGGAAGAAAGACTTACCCTGTGGTCTAATGAACAAATAAATCATCAATTATAAGATGTAAGACACAAACATATTCCCTTTACATAAACTTGGAGCAGGATACTTGTTAAGGAAATCCATGTTGTCATTGGATTAGAATGCACTATTGAGATAAAGATAAATATATGACAAAAAATCTATGTCATCACTTAGTCAATTGGACTCACAATTAAAAATGTGCATCTCCAGATCAAATAAACCCTCTCTGGAAAATGTATGGGAAAGTTTTTATTTTCACATCCTTGTCACAGAGAATATTCTCTTGGATACTCCTTATTAATTATTATTATTATTTTTTTCAAATGCAATAACTTAATTTTCAAACCCTAGTTAAATTGGATATGACATATATCCTATGTCAACTATAAAACTTTAGTAATAACTACCCTAAAAATGTCCTATCTCATTACTCTACTTTTCCCCATCTCTTAACCACATCCTTCTAGGTGTCAGTTGTATTGATTCGGAGTTGGAGTGTGAGTTAACCCAAAAAAAGGGGCAAGCAATGTAAAAACAATTAATAAAATCTTAGGGTGAACATCCCATGTCACCACCTTTATCTCATGTCTTTACATTATCGAATTAAGAGACTCTTGGATTTCTCTTAAATCCCCATCCCTTATTCATAACCCACATACCACTGTTATCTTTCTTGGGCAACGCGTTGCGTGTGTGGGGAATGAAGAAGGCTTGGTTGGGAATTGTTTTCAACCACCTAAACTTTATCCACCAACCCCCTAGCCACTTGTTCCATCTCCATGCGTATTACTCAGCCTTGCCTTCATGCACACAAGGGACAGTGGAGATAGGTCTATCAGCGCTGACAGACCTTGGTCAGTGCGTTGGTGATTGGGTAGCGTGAAGGTAGGTGGGGTATGGTTTGGGGTTAAGTCTTGGGTAATTGTAAGTTAGTAAGTTTAGTTTAGATTAAGGATTGTTAGTTAGTTAGTATTATGATCTTTCTAAATTTTAGAGTAATTAGATTTAGTTGTAATTTTAAATTAGTAGTAGTCATGTTTAATTAGAGTTAGTAGTAATGTAATGTTAGTACTTGTTGTAATGTTAATGTAGTAAATTTTAAGTAATGTTTATAGTTATTAATAGCTATATAAGTTAAGAATGTTAATGTCTTAATTATTTTTATTTAAAATTAGATTAGTAAAAGTTTAAAGCTTTAAAATATGATAAATATTAGAATTAAGTTAGCTCTTAATTAGATAGTCTCTTTATTTTAGCATCATTTGTTATAGTTGTATTTTAGTTTACGTTATTGATTAGTTTTACAGATTTTGAGAAGAGTTCGATGGAACCCTATTTTTGGCATTTAAAAGTTGATCCAAAAATTATAGTATATATAAAAAAAAGGGGGTTTAGTTCACTTATAGACCTTTTTGAATTAACCTTAGTCTTCGATTTCAATCGTAATGATAGACTAATATAAATTAGATTGTTATAAGTATGTTGGAGTTAATTTTCAATTAAAATGTTAGATTGGTAAGTTATGGAAGCTTGTTTTATTTTATTATCTAAATCGTAGTGTATTAATTATATTGTTATTATCTTTAGGAATTTTTTATTTCTAATAAATTTAGGTTTAGAATTAAGTGGTTAGTAAAGGTTTAATTTGTGTGACTCTAGTGCTCATTAGTAAGGAAAGTTAATGGTTATGTTTTAAATAGTTAGTCTTCTTTTGTCCCTTATTAGATTTTTTTTAAAAAAAATGGGTGTGTTTTTGCCCTTACATTTTGGGCATGAAATTTTGGTATCAGAGCCTGTGTTTCAACACTAGGAACCTAAAACCATTATGCTTCTAAACTTAAATAAAAACTTTAATTGTGTAGGATGCCTTCTGTTACACGAAGCAACCAAAGAGGTAGAGGTCGTAGGGCGAGAGGTGGTAAAGCAGGACAGGAGGATGGACCTCCACCTCCACCACCACCTCCACCTCCACCACCATGGAACCTAAACCGGGACATTATAGATGCACTTCAAACTTTGATCGGTGTAGTTTAGCAGAGAGTAGTACCTGTAGTTTAGCCAGGTCAGCAGATTCCAGTTGTGGAAGCAGAGGGACCCAGAGGAGGCAGACCCAGAGTCAGAGAGAGGACTAGGAGTCCCCCGCCGAGACAGTTAGAGGGATAAGGTGAGCACGAGGAAGAGTCAATACACCAAAGAGGACCCCCACCTGACATACCTCCTAAACATATAGGAGATGATATCAGGGAATTGATTTGACTCAGGCCACCTTTATTTATCGGTTCCACTGAGGGGACAATAGCAGAGGCATGGTTACAGAGCCTACATTGGTGCTTTGGATTATGTTTGTATGGGAGTAATCTAAAGGCATGACTAGCAGTTCATCAGTTGAGAGGTGATTCCTCCAATTGGTGGCATCAAGAGGAGACCATTGGAGGAGTGAGCATGGATACCCTCACCTGGGAGTCATTCCTAGAGAGGTTCAGGGAGAGGTACTTGTCTGAGCACTTCAGGCAGAAGCAGATAGAGGAGTTTCATTCACTACATCAGAGGGGTTTCACTGTGGCTCAGTATGAGAGCAGGTTTCTCAAGCTCCTTCCTTATTTCGAGTACATGAAGGACGAGAAACTGCGAGTGCATCAATTTATCATGGGCCTGAATTTCTCACTTCAGGGTCCAGTTTGCATGGCCTTTCCTACCACCTTTAGACAAGTTGTTGAGATGGAACTAGTGGCAGAGGACACTCGAGGTAGATAGGAGTCACAGGATCGGTCTTAGAACCAAAACTCTACCCAGTAGAAACCCCCTTGGAAAGGGAATCAAAACTACATAGCAGGGTCCCCTAAGGGCCAACAGTCTCAGCAGCAGTAGTAGAAACCCTCACAGGGTTATCAAGGCTCCAAGCCCAAGAAATGGTATTCATAGGGTTCAAGGTAGGATCAAAAAGTACAAGCCCCACAGTCATAGCCAGCAAAGACTCAGCAGTCTTCTAGGGGTGGATTCAGTGGATCTAGCAGGTCAGGAGGCCCACAACAGTCTAGATCACAGGGTGCCTGATCCTATACACTAGGACCATGTTACACTTGTGGTGGAATGGGGCATATTGCCAAAGAGTGTTCTCAGGGACAGTCCTCTAGTGGTCAGAGAGGGGCATTTTCAGAGCTGACAGTTGGCGACGTAGGTAGATCTCACAGAGTTTTTGCAGTGGTTGACAACCGCCAGGCCGAGCATCAGGCCATAGTTATTGAGGCTACAGGTAGTATACGAGGTAGCATGGTTACTATTTTATTTGATTCTGGAGCTACTAATTCATTTATATCTCCTTTCATCGTGGAGCATTGCAGGCTAGTGGCAATTAGTCAGGATGTCAGCTGGGAGGTAGAATTAGCCTCAGGAGCCAGAGTGTCAGTCAGTTCCATGGTGCATAGTTGCCCGATTCAGATTGGAGACATGTCCACAATGTCTGATCTACATATTACCCCTCTAGGTTCTTATGATGTTGTTCTTGGCATGGATTGGCTGTATGCCCACAGCGCCAAGATGGATTGTCGACAAAAGAGAGTGGAATGTGTGGATGAGTATGGTATCTCTAGAGTGATCCTTGGGGTTAAGAGACCCATATCCCTTCGTATGATTTCTGCTATGCAGCTTAGATGGTGCATGCGAAAGGGATGTCACTTGCTCGCTATCACCATCAGTGACAGGGAGGAAGATCCAGAGGGGGAGCCATCCCTTGATGATTTTCCTGTATTGAAAGAGTTTGCAGATGTTTTTCCTTCAGAGCTCCCTAGTAGGCCTCCACCTAAAGCAGTGGATTTTTATATTGATCTTGTGCCAGGAGCAGAGCCAGTGTCGAGAGCACCCTACAAGATGACTACTCACGAGCTTAGTGAACTTAAGATTCAGTTGGAGGAACTCTTAGAGAAAGGGCATATTCAACCTAGTGTGTCACCTTGGGGCGCACCAATGATCTTTGTTAAGAAGAAGGATGGGTCACTTAGGTTGTGTATTGATTATTGTCAATTGAACAAAGTAACCATCAAGAATCGATACCCTCTTCCTAGGATTGATGACCTCTTTGATCAGTTGCAGGGCACTCGAGTATTTTTGAAGATTGATCTCAAGTCAAGTTATCATCAGTTGAGGATTGTGGATAGTGATATTCCTAAGATTGCATTTCGTACTAGGTATGGTCACTATGAGTTCACTGTGGTACCATTTGGCCTCACGAATGCTCCAGTTGTATTCATGAGCCTCATGAATGGAGTATTTCATACCATTTTGGATAAGTTTGTGGTTATTTTCTTGGATGACATCTTGATATATTCTCGCGATGAGAAGGAGCAGGAAGAGCACTTGAGGCAAGTATTGTAGAAATTGAGGGAGAACTAGTTGTTTGGCAGCTTGTCGAAGTGTGCATTCTTTAGACCTGAGATACGTTATTTGGGTCATGTCATATTAGGCGATGGTGTCTCAGTGGACCCATCGAAGATTAGGGCCATCATGGATTGGCTGGCACCCACCAGTGTCACTGAGGTGAGGAGCTTTATGGGACTAGCAGGGTATTATCGATGCTTCATTGCAGGATTCTCTAGATTGGCACATCCCATCACATCTCTTCAAAGGAAGGGAAAGAAGTATGAGTGGATAGAGAAGTGTGATAGAGCTTTTCAAGAGCTCAAGAGAGCCCTCATGAGTGCACCGATCCTTGCAGTACCAGACCCATCTGCAGACTTTGTGGTGTGCACTGATGCATCTTTGGATGGTATAGGGGCAGTCCTTATGCAAGATGGCCGAAACATTTCCTTTGAGTCTAGGAAGTTGAAGACTCATGAACTCAACTACCCTACTCACAACCTAGAGCTTACAACAATAGTTCATGCCTTAGTGAGGTGGCGACACTTCCTACTAGGTCATAGATTTGAGCTTCATTCTGACCACCAGAGCTTACAGTACATATTCACACAGCTGAACCTTAATGCTAGGTAGAGAAGGTGGATGGAGTTCCTTTGTGAGTACGATTTTGATGTTCATTACATCAAGGGGAAGGAGAACATAGTTGCAGATGCCTTAAGTAGAAGGCACCATGAGTTATCATCTATGACTACTTGTATTGATTTGAGGGAAAGGATTATTTAGCACTTGCCAGTGGATGAGCTTTATTCAGAGGTTAGTCAGGTGGTGCATTCTCAGAGACCCTTAGGAGGGAAGTATTTAGAGTATTCCTTGGAGTCTGATAGACTCTTGAGCCATAGAGGACATATTTATGTACCCCTCACTGGGGGATTGCATGAGTTCATTATACTTGAGGCTCATAGAGCACCTTATGCAGCGCACCCTGGTGTTAAGAAGTTACATGCAGATTTGAGACAGTTATATCACTGGCCAAGCATGAGAGTGCAGATTGCTAACATAGTTGCGAGATGCCTTGAGTGTCAAAGGGTGAAGGCAGAGCATCGACATCCTGGTGGGCTCCTTTAGCCTCACGAGATCGCTGAGTGGAAGTGGGATGTTATATCTATGGACTTTATTGTTGGTCTCCCATTGTCATCTCATCGCCATGATGCCATTTTGGTGATAGTTGACACATTGACCAAGGTTGCTCACTTCTCTCTCGTGCGTACTACATATACAACACAGAACATAGTGTAGGTGTTTCTATGGGATATTGTCAGACTTCATGGCATTCCCCGTAAGATCATCTCTGATAGGGACTCTTTGTTCACCTCATCTTTTTGGAGAGAGTTGTAGTTGGCATTGAGCACTAGGCTCAATTTTAGTACAGTGTACCATCCTCAGACTGATGGGCAGACCAAGCGAGTGAATCAGGTTTTGGAGGACATGTTGCGTATGTATGTGATGGACCATCAGGTCAAGTGGGAGGAATACCTACATCTTGTCGAGTTTGCCTATAACAATGGGCACCATTCTTCCGTAGGTATGTCACCTTATGAGGCCTTGTATGGAAGACCTTGCAGGACGCCATTGAGTTGGGATAGGATCAAGGACCGAGTATCTATTGGCCCTTAGTTGGTTAAGGAGATGGAGCAACAGGTGACTCTGATTAGACAGCGCCTGAGAGACGCACATGATCGATAGAAAAAGTATGCAGATGCGAAGAGGATAGATCGGGAGTATCAAGTTGGTGATAGAGTTTTCTTGAGGGTGCGACCACATAAGAGTCCGATTCATTTCGGAAAGGGCTCTAAGTTGGCACCCCATTTCATCGGATCATTCAAGATCCTAGAGAGGATAGGACCAGTTGCCTACCGTTTAGCCTTGCCACCTAGCCTGTCACGCATCCATGATGTGTTTCACATTTCCATACTTAGAGGATACATTTATGATGAGTCTCATATTATATATTGGGATGCTTTTCAGGTGGAGTCGGATGGCCAGTTAGCGCTACAACCCATTCGTATTATTGCCCGATGGACCCTAGCACTTCGAGGCTGAGAGCTGGACCAGGTTAGAGTCCAGTGGGATTATTGCGATGAGGTTACAGCTTCTTGAGAGGATGCAGCATAGATGTGAGCACAGTACCCTTATCTTTTTTATGAACTCCAGGAGGAAGTTCATGCCTAGTGGGGGAGGATGTGAGGTCTCGCCCTGACCCATCCTAGCACCGAGGATACATTATTATTTTGATGCTCATGCTTTGTTATGTTAGAACATTATTGGATACATTGAACATTGTTAAGCTATTTTTTTTACGATGTGAGATGCTTACTTCAGTTATTTGATTTTGTCATTTAATGCTTATAAATATGTATAACGATGAAGAAAATGTATGCAACACTAACACATTTGGTTATGCAAGTCGAAAGGTTAGAAATATGAGTAGAATTAGATAAACAACTATTTATTAAGAAATGGATGCTTTAATTTATATAATTCCTCTAATATGTAATTCACATTATGCATGTGGTTTTTGGACCTACTGATGTGTGTGATGAGTGTGCAGGAAAATTAGCCAAGACAACTCAACGAAAAAGTGGAGCTAAACTACTTGTTAATTTTGTGCTAACCTTATATTGTAATTCTTTAAAGGTTGTAATTTGATCTTACTATTCTCCTAACTTTTAATTGTTCCTAATAAGCCTTTAAAGGCTTAGAAACATTAAATTTAAGTACCCCTATGGGTAAGGGTATGGGTGGGGGTAATTTCCAACCCTTTAGCCTCCTAGGTTGACTCTTAGGGTCTCTTAAAAACCCTATTATAGGTTGATTTCGAAAATGGGTTGCTCTTTACTTAGGTTAGTGAAACCAAACCTCCATCTTGAGTTACTTGAAGCTTAGTGGAGTTAAGGACCATACTTAGAGGCATTTTTGGGGAGAGTTTAGTTTTTGTCACCCAATCCTCTAGTTTTGGAGGAAGTCTTGAAGATTGAAGGAAGAAAGGGAAGCTCTTCTCAAACCACCATTGCCATAACTCTTTTATGAAGGTAGGAGTTCTTTACTCCATGAATGGTTCTTCATGTGTGTTCATATTTTGAATCTCGCTTGAATCATGTTGGAGACATTATGCAGTTTTGAATTTCTTATTGTGTGTTGGGGTGGATTTGGGAGGGATTTTATCTTGTTTCTTTTGATGTTATTCATATGCCTTCTTGGTGTGTTGATTGTTTTTGAGAGGTTTTCATGGGGATGTTTTTGGCAACACTCACCCTTGGATAGGGAAGAAGTGGCCATGCTTGGGGAAAGGGCATTAGTTGGACCTCAATAGTGTAGAGTCTCCTCTCATGGAGAGAGGAGGGAGAAAGGGTAGGGTGTATGGGCCCCTACTTGTCATCCCACACCTTGTTGTTATTGAGAATTCTTGAATGTGGAAAAGAATGAAACTCCTTGTGGATATAGCCTTGAAAGGGCCTTGTGAAAGAATGGAATTTCTTGAAGTTTTAGCCCCGAAAGGGCTAAGTGAAGGTATGGTGATTGACTTCTTCTATTGAGAAAATCCACCTTTCCCCTATATTGGTTCATTGTTGGACCTATTGTGCAATCAGGTGGGAATGCATATTCAATTTGCTTATCTCCTTGTGTTGTTATGTCCATGTTGGTTCTTGTCTCTCTCATGTTTTTCCTTGATGCAATGAAGACATTTGATAAAAGTTCTCTTGTGCAAGCCTTGAAGAAAACTCAAGGAATTGTAATATTATGTAAGTTGTAATTGACTTTGATGTAGTGGCAAAGACATCGGGTTTTCTTACTGGTTCTTTCCCGATGGAGCCTTGAACCAGGATGAATAATAGAAAAAGAAAATGATCATGAATACCTCCTTGTATTGATCTCATGTGATTTCAATTTTTGCATATGTTGTGAGAAAATAGATTGATGGATAATGTCTTTTAAATTATAAATCTCCAAGTTTCCAATTATGTTATTAACATGCAAATTGATATGTTGAAGTTTCAAATATATGGTTAAGTATTAGATGAAATTGAAATCCTACTTGAAATCACAAAGTTAACACCTTCATTGCTAAGTTTCATTTTGAATATAATCAATTGAGCTAGAGATCATGTTTTCCTTGAATTCAAAAAGGAAGAAAGACTTACCCTGTGGTATAATGAAAAATAAATCATCAATTATAAGATGTAAGACACAAACATATTCCCTTTACATAACCTTGGAGCAGGATACTTGTTAAGGAAATCCATGTTGTCATTGGATTAGAATGCACTATTGAGATAAAGATAAATATATGACAAAAAATCTATGTCATCACTTAGTCAATTGGAATCACAATTAAAAATGTGCATCTCTAGATCAAATAAACCGTCTCTGGAAAATGTATGGGAAAGTTTTTATTTTCACGTCCTTGTCACAGAGAATATTCTCTTGGATACTCCTTATTAATTATTATTATTATTATTTTCAAATGCAATAACTTAATTTTCAAACCCTAGTTAAATTGGATATGACATATATCCTATGTCAACTATAAAACTTTAGTAATAACTACCCTAAAAATGTCCTATCTCATTACTCTACTTTTCCCCATCTCTTAACCACGTCCTTCTAGGTGTCAGTTGTATTGATTCGGAGTTGGAGTGTGAGTTAACCCAAAAAAAGGGGCAAGCAATGTAAAAACAATTAATAAAATCTTAGGGTGAACATCCCATGTCACCACCTTTATCTCATGTCTTTACATTATCGAATTAAGAGACTCTTGGATTTCTCTTAAATCCCGATCCCTTATTCATAACCCACGTACCACTGTTATCTTTCTTGGGCAACGCATCACGTGTGTGGGGAATGAAGAAGGCTTGGTTGGGAATCGTTTTCAACCACCTAAACTTTATCCACCAACCCCCTAGCCACTTGTTCTAACTAGGGATTTTTAGCTATCTAGATTTCTAACTAGGGTTTTCTAAGTTTTTCTAATTGGGTTATCCAACATTTTCTAACAAGTGATTTGCAAAATTATGCAAAAAATGATAAAGAATAAACTAAAATATATGAAAAAATACATAATTTACAATTAAAAAATAAAGAAAGGGAGAATTGTGTGTACCTAGTATCAAAGATGGCTAAAAGAGGTTAAAAAATCTCACAGGATATTGATATTAAGATAAGACATTATAAGGTTTAGTCCAACACCCATGGACCATATATAAGTTCCCAAATTAAATGAGTGAAAATAACCCTCTATCACCAAATTTCACTAAATTTTTTGTTTAGGGGATATTTTTTGAAAACCCCCTCATTTGATTGTGTTGATCTCATATTGGTTTTGACAAGTGAGTGTCAACACACTTAAGCTATTTACTTAGTTCATGCCGAACTAGTAATACATGTTGAGCAAAACATGTAAATATTAGACCATGTCGAGTTACAATGAGTGTCAAGTCACTCATATTTTGAGTCACTCATATTCTGAGTCACTCAAATGTTGAGCAAATAGTATATGCCAACTAACACAGAAGCTAATGACATAGACCATGTCGAGTGATTTAGGAGCCCAGTAAATAGTGGATATTGAGCAATACAATTGTTGAGTCATATTATAAAGACTAGTGCATGCCAAGCATTAGAAATTTCATATGTCGAGTAAGACAATTTTGACATATTTTTTTGTAATGGCACAAACAATTATGTAAACCATTTTTGAACTGACTTAAGTTTATATTTCAATATTTTGGTGATATGGATGAATCTCTATTTGGATTTCCTATGCAATTACATGCAGCCAATGAGCAAAAAATGGGAAGGATTAAGTGGAAAAATGGATGAATCTCGATTGTAGATTCATACCTAACCCTAAGCCACCAAAGTCCTCTTAAGGAGGATGAAACCCTAAACTTTTATAGAGAGTGAGTAAGGAATTGAAGGAGAAAAAAAGAAATAGTTTCCATGTAAAAACAGAGCATTCATGGTGACTTAGAAGAAAGAGTGAATTGTAGAAATTAGTTAGAGGAGAATAGAGGATAAAGGAAAGGATACAAAATTGAGACATCTAATCGAGAAGGATCAAGAAGAAATTGTTTAGAGACGATCTGTTATCAGGCAAGTAAGTGCCAACTACAAGATCTATGCTTAGACATTTTAACAGGTGATTTTAGTCAAATGTTTTAAGTAAAGTAGTCCTAATAGGCTGTATGAAATCCTTTAAGAGGGTGCTTACTTAGTTGTAATTTGAACTCCTCTAACAAGGCACACTTCTAACAGGGTGTTGAAATCCTCTAATAAGGTGAGACCTAATAGTCTTTTTAAGCCTTTAATAGGGCAGACCTTTCATAGGGTAGATCATGTTTCATGGTCAAAACATTGTATCCTTCCTTAGATACACTTTATTGCTGTAGTAGTGAAGATTTATGGGTGTCATCCCTACCCCAATTTTATCTTCTCACTTGGAGGGTTTTTGGATAATCATATCTGGTGTTATATGCGTGAATGCTTGCATGTTTACATGACTTAGATGTATATGCTTTATATGTTATTTCATTTTATCTATTGAATGTATGAGATGGATACATGGTGAAAGTTTTATGGATCCAAGTATGAACTATTGATTCACACCCCCCCTTTAGAAGTTTAGCTTTCCTATTGTAATTCCAACAATTGGTATCAAAGCTAAGTCCTCAGAAGGAGAAGCCTTGCAACTTTGAGGAAAGATCTTGAAATATAAGTTTACAAATTGGGAAAGATTATTGAGAATCAAGGAATTGAGATACAAATCATTCTACATCAATTGGATGAAGTAAGAGAAGAATTAAAGAAGTCCTTGAAGAGAAGAAAAGAAATTGCTATTGTAGAAAATGACACACAATACAAAGAGATTGACACTACCAAGCTATTTATCAATGGTGAATCCAATGAATTTGATTTAGCAATTGCAGATCTAATGGAAAAGAATAGAATACAAGCTAAGGAAATCAAAATTCTTAAGCTAGAGAAAGAATCTCAAGCCATGCTGCTATGTGAGGTAACTAAACAAAAGAAGAGAGCTATGGAAGACAAAGCCATGATTGAAGAAGATAAAAGAATTCTATCCAATAGATTGGAAGAAAACTCAACAAAGCTAACCAAGATTTCCAACATGCAATTGGATACTCTAAGTCAAATGATGAATGCAAATTATGAATTAAATGTCAAGAACATTGAGATAACTAAATTGAAGTTGTAGAATGAACAACTACAGAATGACCTAAAGAGAGAAAAGGAATTTTTTGAAAGTTTCAACAAGCCAAATGAAGCCATCAAATATTTTGAGAAATTATTGAGATCTCCTAAATCCAAGAATGATACATCAAGACTGGGATACACAAGCACTGAAGAAGGAGAATCATCTAAAAGTGTAGAAGAAAGGAACATTAAAGGTAGGAACTCCAAACCTACTTGTCATAATTGTGGCGAGAAAGGACATACTACTAATGTGTTTAGGAGCAAGTTTATAAATTAGAATGTCAAGCTTAAGAATATGACTAATTGTCATAGGTGCAACAAGCAAAATCATTAGGCACATGAATGCAGAACCAGGACCATGCATACATAAAGATTTGAAGGATATTGCTACAACTATCAAAAGTATGGACACAAAGCTTTTGAATGTAGTTCCAAATCCTTGTGGTCATCAAACAAACAAGCAAAGCTAAGAAACAATGACAACTCTTATAACTGGGATTATAATACAAAATATAGCTATCATTACTATCAAGAATATGGACATGTTCCTGAAAATTGCATTAGGACACATTGTAGAGGTAACTACCAAAGGTGGTTAAATCAAACTACATGTTTTAGCTATTTGAAAATTGGTCATATCAGTAGGTATTGCCCAACAAAATAAAAGGCACCAAATTGTGAATTTGATAAAGGTAAAGGCAAGGCAAATGTTGAACACATCAGAGAAGAGATGAATAAGACATGGAAAAAGAAAGATGTTTGTAACACATCAAATAGAGAAGGGATCACTTCATTCAATAGTTCAAATGATCACACCTCATCAAATCAGGCAAATGAAAGGTATGTGGGACTAATATCTGAAATTTATATCATACATCAATTCCATAAGGTTTGAATATTGAAAAGATTACATTAGCATAATAAAGATGTAAGAAATTGTCAGAAATTCAAGAAAAATCTTTAATTCTTTCATGTTGTTACTGAGTATGTAGAGTTTCCTATATGTGCTAAGTGGAATGTTGGAAGATTTCAAGCTATCAGATTAAGTAATTGATGCCGAGGTCACAATAGTTTTCAAGCGATAGAAATATCAATGGATGCCGAGTGAACCCAAAACTAGTGATTGTCGAGCTTATAGTTGTGTAAGCACTTAGCATTAAATGCAAGGTTTTCAAAGGGTATATGATAAATTTTAACTCATTCTTCATCATTTCAAAATCAAGAAAGAGAAAGAAGAGCTAGAGGTGATCAAGAAATTCTTTAGAAGTGATTGCAGAAGATTTTTGTAGTGATTCATCACCATTTCGTCTGATCTCACAAGGTATTTATCAAGAGCCAAGCTACACAATTTAAATTTTCATAAACCCTAGTTTGATAAAATGACATCAAGTTCAAAAAATGTTGAAGTGAAGGAAGTTTTAAATGATCAACTAGTTAGTAATGAAGTTAAGCAAACCATACTTAAAGCCATTCCTGACATCACATATAAACAAGATCCTTTTGGCGCATTGTCTATGATTCTACCAAATGTGATAATGGTATAGGATGTGAGGAAATGCTACAATTGCAAGATAGGAAGAATCGATGATATGGATATTAGAGAGGCATACAATAAACTTTTTGAAAAAATTATTTTGAAGGAAGAATATAAAATTGTTGAGAAAAAGGTATAACACAAGCCCTAGATTTTCCAAATGTATTCAAAACAGAGTGGATACAAATTGTGCTAAGCCAAATTCATGATGGTTCCTTATGGCTAGATAATAGAACAATCAAAATTACCAAGAGAATAATTCATAGGGTTACTAGCTACCCAACCCTAGATTGGCCCAAGACACTCAGGAGTGATTCCAAGGAAATGATTGAAAAGAATACTAGAGCAGTCTGGAATAAGAGAGGTATGACAATAGTATAATCATTTGATCCTCTTATTAACTTTTTTGTAAGGGTAATATCAATAAATTCTATCAATCTAGTAGATTGAATAGTGTACCCTACATAGCTGTGGATGTTGGTTATAAGATTATTTAGAAATATCATAAATATGATCTAGCAAAGCTTCAATTGCAACAACTTATGGAGAACCTTGGAGCAATAAGGAAAACTAAGAGTGCACAATGCAAGCTTGGTTCAATACTAATCTGCATACCTTTTAATGTATAAAACACATTACCCTCATTTGGAATAGTAGGATGGAACACTAATAGATCAATTGTAGTACTAATTAGTGAGTACATTGAATAGCTAGGAGAAAACTTTGAAACAATCATGACTAACTACTTTGAAGATTTCAAGTAGTCAATGAAAAAGAGACTAAGAATACTAGTATCCTTAGTTGAGAAAAACTATGATGAAATTTTTTTTCTTATTGATGATGATTACACATATGTGTAAGCTACCACACTAAGGTTAAGATGGTTGAGACCCTTAGGATATGAGGTAAATGTAGATGAAGCCTTAGCAACAATAACATCTCTACTTATAGAAGAAGTAGACAAGACTGCAAAAGTTTTTGGAAACTATGAGATAGTAAAATCTAGGATTACCATGGATTTGAAGACTACCTCTACCATGAAGAAAAAAGGAAAAGATAGTAAAGAAATTGAAAGGAAAATTTGGGAAGGTTGTCAAGGAGGAAGAAGAAGAACAAGAAGAAGAGGATGAAGAGGAAGAACAAAATCAAGCTCAAGAACCTCTAGCATTAACACAGAGCATGGGAGAAGAAAAAGAAGAGGAGGAAACTAAAGGTGCTAAGGGAGAAGAATCCAAGGAGGCACCTACTCCTATCGAGAAAAAGAAAAGAAAGGCAAAGGCACAACCAGTGGAGAGGACCAAGAAACCTGGTAAACCAAGTCAACCAAAGACAAATGCACCTACAACTAGAGCCAACACATGTACTACAACACAATAGGCTAGAGAAAAGAAAAAGAAAATAGAGCAAGGATAATAGGAGAAAAAAAGATAGAGAAGGAAGTATGTGGCTCAACTAAATTCTGATGAAGAGAAGAAAAATTCAAATGACAATAGTCAATTCAAGGTGGTGAGTCACAATCCTCTCTCAAACCTTGAAAATCTTTGTGAAAATGTTAAGAAAAATGTAGATCTTTCAAGTTCTACTTATGTTGAATTTGATAAATTGGGTAAAGTGGAGAAGAATCAAGTGGAAGAGGCATTATATGCCATGATTTCAATATTTAAGACCACACCACTAGAATTTGCTAACTCAATACTTAAAAATCTACATGATGTTGTGAGCAAAAATAACATTATTGTCTAAATTTGGAAAGAAAAATTAGGGAAACAACACTGGCCCAGGTAATGCCTGAGTTGACTAAGGGACAAATTGCTAAGGCAGTAAAGAAATATATAGTTAGGTTCACACCTAAAGACAAAGCCTTTAGCATTCTCCAAAAATAATATTGAAGATGTTGTTAAGAAATCAACACAAATCTGGAAACTCATTTACGGGTTGACGACTATAAATAAAGGAGAAGTTGAACCCCCAGAGGTTAAGGATGATGATGATGAAGAGGATGATGACAAAGATAACACAATTGGAGGAGAGACAAAAAGAAAATAAGATGACAAGGCAACAATTGAGCTTGAGCAAAAAGAAGAACAGAGTGTGTATGATGCACAATTGTTGAGTGTCAGTCCTCCCCATGACATAACCAAAAGAACTGAAACTATAACTATAAAGGATGTCTCTAATTCATTAGATCAGAACAACAATCCTCTTATTATAGAAGACTTGAAGAAGATCTTAGATCAATCTACATTGCAAGCCAAACTATGTAGCAATCTAATTTTGGTTAGTATAGATGAGCTACAAAAGGCAGTAACTAATGTCACAAGGGAAAAGGTGAATCCACAAGAACCACCTTCCATCATCCCTTCAGTTACTCATATACAATCTTTGGTCCTAACGCTAGAAGTTACATCTACCAAGATTGATAGAATTGAAATGAAAATAGTAGAAGAAAAAGACACCATTGCTGAACATAACGAAATAAGGAAAATAGATTCATTTGTACCTACAACACAAGAACAAGGTGCAAACCAAGTCATAGTGATAGAGCAGGGCAATCTAGAAGAGATAGAACCAAAGGTGAAGGAACAAGTGGCCATCTAAGCACTAGTAGCCTTACCAACATCTGGCACTCCTTCCGTACAAGTTCTTCAGAAGTCAAGAATAGATGCTACTCCATTGCAGATCTCAGTGCCAAGCCCAAGCTCATCAAAGGTTGAAAAGGTAATACATTATGGAGACATAAGCCTTGATGAAGAAATTATTATTCCAAAGTATGATTATGATACTATGACATTGGAAAAAATAGGCATTTTATAGCAAGCTTTAAAAAGAAAAAAATATCAAGAAATGCTTAGGAGAGAACATAGGCAAAAGCAAGCACTTCAAGATATTAAGGACATCTTTCTAGATGCATTTAATCTACCAACTCCTAATGAGACCAAGCCACTAATAGAACAATTTATGGATATGGTGGAGAAGGTCAATAATGAATACCTTGATACAAATTCAAAACTTTTAGAATGGTTAGAAATTAAGTTCCAAAATAGAGTAAATGATAAAATATTAGGTGATATAGCACTAACTTAGTTGCATTGGCAACTGAGGTTGAGGATGTGAAGTAGGTGCTTGAGAACATATTCTCACTATACACAAAACTATGAAATCCTACACTCTTCACCCAAGAGACTAGAAGTCACATGCTAAGCCTGGAAAATCAAATATCTACATTAGGTGCAAAACTACCTAC
The DNA here is from genome assembly GCA_028749045.1 of Cupressus sempervirens. Lineage (NCBI taxonomy): Eukaryota > Viridiplantae > Streptophyta > Pinopsida > Cupressales > Cupressaceae > Cupressus > Cupressus sempervirens. Next base: position 557,537,218 of record CM053788.1, on the reverse strand, counting down.
AAATCTAGCTCATAGTGAGAAGCATTTTAGGACATTGCTTCAGACAAAAAGTTAGTTAGCTATCTTAATAGTGAATGAGGCTAACATTAGAGCAAAACTAACAAGCATGCAAGCTACCCTCACCCCACACATGGAGATATTGCACAAGGACCTAGGATATGTTGAAACTCTACTAAAGAAAGACCCCAATATATCTACTTTAGACGGTCTAGTACACCTTGCTACCAAACTTGCAATCCAAATAAAGTCACTCGATGTTTCATGTGATAATTGGGATGCAACCCTCAAGATAATAATGGATGTCCATAAATCTTTTTTTGACAAACACACCATAGGTGTATAGCTCATTTGGCATAAGTGTCAAAAAAGGGGGAGAGAAACGAGAAAGGGATATCTGTATTTTCAGGGGGAGAATAATAAGAATGGGGGAGTTGTCAAAGGAGAATGAACAAAGGGGGAGAATGAAACAAGAAATATTAGATGTAAGAGTATCAACAAACAAAAATATATATTAGTAACATAGCGCATTGAAGTCAAAGTGTACTAGCAGAGACACATTTACTCAAAGGGAGTAAAGAATTTTGGTTATAGAATAGACAAACTAACTTAGGGGAAGTTATCAAATTTTGATGTATCTAAGTTATTACAAAAATTATGAAATTTTGAAGTTTTGTATATAAGCCAAGTTATGGATATGTTATGCTCGAGAGAATACAGATGTTAATATATACTCTCAAGTGTTTTTGACACTCATGTCAAAGGCAGAGATTGTTGATCTTAGATTGGTTTTGACAAGTGAGTATCAACACACTTAAGATCTTAACTTAGTTCATGTCAAACTAGTAATACATGCCAAGCACAACATGTAAATATTAGAACATGCCAAGTTGTAATGAGTGTCGAGTCACTCAAGTGTCAAGCATACAATATATGTTGAGTAACACAAAATTTGAGCAGATAGACCATGTCAAGTGATTAAGGAGCCAAGTAAACAATGGATGTCGAACAATATAGTGTCGAGTCATAGTATAAAGACTAGTGCATGCCGAGCATAATAAACTTCATATGCCGAGTAAGATAGTTTTGACATATTTGTTTGTAATGGCACAAAAAACTATGTAAACCATTTTTGAGCTGACTTAAGATTATATTTTGATATTTTGGAGATAAGGGTGAATCTCTATTTGGATTCCCTATGTAATTACATGTAGTAGTCAATCAAAAAATGGGAAGGACTAAGCAAAAAAATGGATAGATCTCAGCCATAGATTCATACCTAACCCAAAGCCACCAAAGTCTTCTTAAGGAGGATGAAACCCTAAACTCTTATAGAGAGTGAGTAAGGAATTAAAGGAGAAAAAAAGAGAGAATAGTTTGAAAAAATAGAGCATTCATGGTGACTTAGAAGAAAGAGTGAATTGTAGAATTAGTTAGAGAAGAACATTGGAAAAGTAAAAGGATATAGCATTGAGACATCTAATCAAGAAGGATCAAGAAGACATTGTTTAGAGGTGATTTGTTATCAGGCAAGCAAGTGCCAACTGCAAGATCTATGATGTGACATTTTAACAGGTGATTTTAGTCAAATCTCTTAAGCAGAGTAGTCCTAATAGGCTATATGAAATCATTTAATAGGGTTCTTATTTAGTTTTAAGTTGAAGTCCTTTAACAAGGCACACTTCTAATAGGGTGTTGAAATCCTCTAACAAGGTGAGACCTAATAGTCTTTGTAAGCCTTTAACAGGGTAGACCTTTTACAGGGTAGACCTTTCAAAGGGTAGATCATGTTTCATGGTCAAAACATTGTAACCTTCATTGGATACACTTTATTTCTGCCATAGTGAAGATCTGTGGGAGTCATCTCCACCCCATTTTTACCTTCTCACTTGGAGGGTTTCTAGGTAATCATATCTGGTGTTATATGTGTAAATGCTTACATTTTTACATGATTTAGATGTATATGCTTCATTTGTTATTTGAGTTTATCTATTGAATGTATGAGATGGATATTTGGTGAAAGTTTTATGGATCCAAGTATGAACTACTAATTCACCCCACCCCCCCTGTGAAGTTCACCTTTCCTATTGTAATTCCAATAGATTGAACATGTTGCACATAATGTTCAAACAAAGGGGGTGTGGGGTCTCATTCAAACTTGTGTATGGGGTATTCAAATGAATACCTGGGGTACCTTCAAACAAGGACCCCCAATCACTCGAAGGTGGTGATAAATAAATTATATATATATATATATACAACAAAACATAATTTAGTTAGCCCCAACTGATAATGTAATTAAGAATGCTATGAATGCCTGTGAAAGATTCATATAAGTTATTATATTGTCATTGATGTCAAAGTCTTCATTAGCTAGACATTATCCTAATTCAAGAGAGTGCGATATTATTTGATTGGTGAAGAGGATTTGAAGAAAGCATGTTGATGACAAAGTTGATAAGTATGGTATTGAATGACCACTTGAATGAGTTAGATAGTGATAATGTACTATTGGTTTGATGTTATATTTCAATGTAATGATTAAGTTTATGCATTCAATGAGCTATACAATCTACAACAAGTGACAATATGAAAGAAGTACAATATTGCTCGAGCTCTACAGTTTTAATTGAGTAGATCATGTACTAATCGAGTGATATTATACCTAGGTGAAATGTACTATTCATTGAGTAAGAGCTAGAAGAAAAAATAAAGAAAGATGGAATCCAAGGATGACTTATGGTGAAAATAAAGAATATGCAAGAAGTTCAAAGGCACGAGTTAAAGTTAGCTACAAGATCAACAACTGAAAAATATATAATAATGATTTGATGATGGAGATTGAAACATGATAAGAATGAGCACAAAGTTGAATGAAATTTCTATTTTCTAAGTTACTAAGTACAGTAAATATGAGATCTTTACATGTGGTTAAGCAAAAAAATTTGGAAGAATATGGAAGCAAAGAATTTACTATTTAAGAAGAATTTGTGATGAGGGCACAACCCAAGACAAAATGAACACCATAGGAAAAGGGGAATATTATTATCAGAAGTGATATGCTATTACATTAAATATAGTGAAAATATACTCAATAACATGCCCTAGGGGCTTATAATGTTGTCTAATTCTAGAGAAAAAACCCTCCTCACAATACCTTCTTCCAAACTCCACCAAAAATTGTGTTTACAATGCCAAAAATGACCTTAAGTAACCCAAATCAGGTTTATTGTTAGGAATACATTTTAGAATATGTCATTTGGAATCCATCACCAAAATAGAAGGTTCTAGAAAACACATCAGAAGTCAATGTAAAATTAGAAGAATCTAGAAATGGTAGTCCAAATTTTGGGAGGCATAACTTTTGATCCAGGACTTTGATTGACAAACTGTTTACATTTCTAAAAGTGCTCTATAGCACTATGGACCAGCTATACTCGTCTCCCATTTTTTGGGCATGTACAAGGCTATTTAGTACCTTAAATCAGACTTCTAAGCACTCTTATGGGGGTCTCCAAGCAACTTAAAACTGTAATAACTTTCAAACCATAAAGCCTTTTGACCTAATTCTTTTTTTGGAGCACTTTTAAATTACAAGTATAGTCATCCCTCCAACTTACACCCTCTAACTCATCATAATAATGGCTCAATTAAAAAAAAACTATTATTTTGTATTGGCACATATCCCAAGGTGCTCAAAAAATCTATCCCAAAAAATCAATAGTGGAACTATGAGAGTTGGAATCTCTATTTGACCCATATGAGTATCCAAAAATAAAGACACATTAAACATAAACTAACACTAAGCATATTTTGGGTGATACAGGATTGCCCTTACACTACAAGATGCTCCTGCATTAGAAACCCAAAGTAGATTAAAAAGTGACTCTATCACTTTATAGCTAGTGGAGGAAAACCCAAATGAGAAACCTCCACTACATATATCCAAGTTGAATCTTCACTGGTCATCCTTTCCACTTCACTAGGTATTCTGCATACTACTTGTTTCTAGTACTTCGGCCCATAAGACTATACAAAATTTCTTTAATCTCTTCCTTCTAAGAAGTGGGAATTGGACATGGCTCTAGCATCAGTTCCTCCTCTAAACCATCATCATGATATTCTATTAAGTTAGCAATATTGAAAATAGGAGAAATGTGAATCCTATCTAGAAACTCCACCTCATATGCATTTCTTGAATCATGTTTCTTCAAAATTTTGTAGGGACCAAATTTCTTCATCTTTATCTTGTTGCAAGCATCCACTGGAAATCATTCCTTCCTCAAGTACACCATAACCAAATCCCCAACTTGGAACTCCTTAGGTCTCCTCTTTTGATCTTCTCTACCCTTATACTACAGGTTCATCTTGGTAATATGTGCATGTACCTCCTCATGTAGGTTCTTGACATGTTCAACAAAGTCTTCTACATCAACACTTATCCTCTCTCCTTGCTCCATCTTCCTTAGCTTTGGTGCAGTCCTTGGACTACTCCCATACACAATTTGGAATGGACATTTACTAGTACTTCTATTCAAAGAATTGTTGTAAGCAAGTTCTACTTCTGGTAGAATCAAATCCCATCCCTTGGGCTTATCACCTACTAAACACCTTACCAAATTGCCTAGACTTCTATTCACTACTTTGATTTGTCCATCAATCTATGGATGATGTGTAGAATTGAACTTCAATGTCTTCAACTTCTTCCACAAATTCCTCTAGAAATACCTAAAAAATTTAGTATCTTTGTCAAAAAAAATACTTTTTGGGAGACCATGTAGCCTCACCACTTCTCTAAAAAAAAAATCTACAATATGCACTACATCATGAGTCGTTTAGCATGGAATGAAGCGCACAAACATGGAGAACCTATCAACCACCACAAATATAGTCATTACCCCTTTGTGTCATCATAAATCCAAGAACAAAATCCATATTTATGTCCTCCCATGGATTGAATGGAATGAGCAATGGATGATAAAGTCCAGTGTTTTGGCTAAATCCTTGGGTTGTTTGATAGACTCAACAAATCTGCATAAACTTCTTCACATCATGTGATAGTTGAGGCCAAAAGTAATGTTCACTAATAATGGAAATGGTCTTTTCTTGACCAAAGTGTCATGCCATCCCTCCAGTATGTTTCTCCTTGATCAAGTTCTCCCTTGTGGAACTCCTTGGAATACACAATTGACTTCCTTTAAATAACATACCATCCTAGATCATGTAATCTAGCTATTTGGTCCTGTCTAGAGTAACAAGTTCTTTACAAGCCTTCCAAGCCTTTGCAAAGTTGGGATCCTTAGGGTACAGATTCTTGAGTTCATCAAACCCAACCACTTCAACTAGCACTTCTATTAGCAACAACTATCTCCTACTTAATGCATTTGCAACCCTGCTAAACCTTCCACTTCTATGTCTTAATCCAAATGTATAGCTTTGCATAAACTCTACCCATTTCAAATGTCTTTGATTCAATTTACCTTGGCTATTTAGGTAATTCAATGCTTGATGATTGATATGCAAGAAAAATTATTTTGGCAACAAATAATTCCTCTATTTCTTTAAGGCTTGAACTATTGCATTGAACTCCTAATCATAAACAAAATAATTATTCTTTGCATCATTCATTTTTTCACTAAAATAGGAAACAAGCTTACCTTCTTGGCTCAACACAACCCCAATGAAACTGCCACTAGAATCAGAATCCACTCGAAACACTTTCTTGAAATCAAGAAGTACGAACATAGGTTGCTCTATCACCTTCTTCTTGAGTAATTCAAAACTCTTTGCAACTCTTGAAATCAAGAAGTGCCAACATAGGTTGCTCTATCACCTTCTTCTTCAGTAATTCAGAACTCTTTGCAACTCTTGTAGTCCATTTGAACTCTTTTCTAACACCCCTAATTGTTTTAGTTAGGGATACACATATACAACTAAAATTTATAATGAAATTCCTATAAAAACTAGCTAGACCATGGAATGACCTCACCTCAGTGGTAGACCTTGGAGTAGGTCATTCCAAGATGACCTTTACCTTCTCTAGGTCCATTTTGAGATCTTTAGCTGATACAACAAACCCCAAATAGACTAACTCCCTTTTGACAAAGCTACACTTCTTCAAATTAACCAACAATTTCTTTTCCCTCAACCTTTCAAGGACACTATGAATGTGCAATAAATGTTCATCTAGAGACTTACTAAAAATCAACATATCTTTCAAATAGGCAGTAACAATTTTGCCCAAAAAAATCTTTAGCACCTCATTCATAATCCGTATGAAATTGCTTGGCACGTTCGTCAATCCAAAGGGACTAACTAACCACTCATATAGACCCTCCTTTGTCTTGAATGTAGTCTTCCACTCATCTCCCTCTTGTATGTGTATCTGGTGATAGCCACTCTTCAGATCTAATTTTTTAAGTACTGAGCTCCACTCAAGCAATCCATAAGATCATCCATCCTTGGTAAAGGAAATTAGTACTTGATGGTTATTTTATTTATAGCTTGAGAGTTTGTACACATTCTCCACTCTCCATCCTTCTTTGGTGCTAGTACTATAGATATTGCATATGGACTCAGGCTCTCTCAAATTAAACCTTTCCTCAATAGCTCTTGAACTTGTTTGTTTAGCTTCTTAGTCTTAGTAGGAGTCATCCTATAAGCAGTCTTATTAGGCAAACTAGCTCCAGTGACTAAATCTATTTGATGATTGATTTTCCTTATTGGTAGCAACCATTCTATAACATTATCAGAGATGAAATCTCCATACTTAGTTAATAGACCTGAAACTTCAAGTGGAACTTCATTGCTACCTTCATTATCCTTTCTAGGAATTAAAGCATAACACATATGCTGATGTTTCATGCCATCCAAAAAATTTCTTCCATCGACAAGACATACCCTAGCACTACTACATACCTTTTCACCCTCCTTTATCAAGGGCTTCAATTTGCAACAAACTTCATCCTTTTTTAGAGAGTATGTATTTGCATGACCATCATGTATAACATGTCTATCAAATAGCCACAACCTTCCCAACAATAAATGGAAGACATCCATTGGGATGATGTCACAGAGAGCCTCATCATGGTAACTCCCAATCTTGAAATTTATTAAATATTGCTCACTAACCTAGACCTTATAATCATCCTACACCCAAGCAATCTGATAGGGATGGGGGTGTTTCTCCCTCTTGAGCTTGAGCTTTGAGACCATCTCATTTGACACCAAGTTTTTAGTGCTCCCACCATCAACAGTCACATCACAAAATTTACCCTCATACTTGCACCTAGTATGAAACAAACTCCTCCTTTGTCTAAATTCAATATCACTACTCAGCAAGACCCTTTCATTAACGATAACCTCTCCTAATGATTGTGCATCATCATCCACATGAGCAACCCTTGCTTGACCATTAACTCTCCTATCTATCGTTCCTTAGCATTGAGGGAATTCATAGGAATGATGACCTTCTTCATTACAATGAAAATATGTACCATAGAAGCCTCCTCTTCTAGAACCTTGTCCACATCATCTACCTCTTCCTCTATGATCTTTGAAGTTTTGATCATGGGAGTACTCGAAAGCCTCATTCCTCTGGCTTTGGCTGGTACCCACATCTTCATTTTCTTTAAATTCTCATTTCGGCCTCCAAATGACCTAGCACCACCCCTTCCTACTTGATTTCACCCTCTTTTCCTTCCATCAATTTTTTTTTTCAACTTCTCCTCAACTTGTAAGGAAAATTGGTATGCCTCTTCAATGCTAGGCATTCTAACCAGACTTAACTCCTCATGAATGCTAGGTCTTAACCCATTAAGGTAATGGGAAACCTTCTCCTTGTTTGCTTCCACATGACCTACCCTAATGAGGACTCAAAAGAACTCCTCTATGTATTCCTAGATAGAGTTTCATGCTTGCCTTGACCCTTGCATCTTCTTGAACAAATCAAGCTCGTAATCAATAGGAATGAACTACTTTTTTAGTTTGTCCATCGTGCGATCCCATCTTGTGATTTTCTCCTTTCCTCTTATATTTTTTTTCCAAATGAATCTCTTGCCATTAGATCTTGGCATGGACTTTCATTTTTTCCTTCACAAACTTAACCCTATTAGGGTCCCTGATATCCTCATACTCAAAATATTCCTCTAGCTCATTGATCTAGTCAATCAACACATCCGGTTTTAGATTTCTTGAAAACATGTCAATGCCAATTTTAGCTCATTTTCCTGACTTGTTAATGACCCTAAAAAGATTCTTCTCTACCTAGTTTGGGACTTCTTTGTATCCTTCCCCTTCCTACACAATATTTCCTTCTTCACTTTCCTGATCACATTTGTTTCCTATGGCAATATGCATCCCTCTATGGATCTCCTCTTGCAATGTCTCAACTTGTCTCTAGAGGGCTCTAACCTTAGGAGGAAAAACTTTGGCCCTTCCACCACACTACCTTTGTGGAGGCATCTTATTACTATATCAAAATCCACAATTACACAGCCTTGGTGCAAACTACTTCACAGTTAGCACTCTGTCTACACACTCAAGAAAACCTGCTCTGATACCACTTGATGAGGGCACAACCCAAGACAAAATGAACACAACAAGAAAAGGTGAATATTATAATCAAAAGTGATATGTTATTATATTAAATACAATTAAAATAGACTAAATTATGTACCCTAGGGTCTTACAATGTTGTCTGACTCTAGAGAAAAAAACCCTCCTCGTAGTACCTTCTTCCAAACTCCACCAAAAATTGCATTTACAATGCTAGAAATGACATTAAGTAACTTGAATTAGGTTTAGGGTTAGGAATAAATTTTAGAATATTTCATTTGGCATACATTTCCAAAACAGAAGGTTCTAGAAAACACATCAGAAGTCAATGTAAAATTAGAAGAATCTAGAAATGGTAGTCCAAATTCTAGGAGGCATAACCTTTGATCAAGGACTCCGATTGATGAACTGTTTACATTTCTAGAAATATCTCCAAGCTCTTTATATCCCTATGGAATATCTATACTAGTCTTCACTTTTTGAGCCTATCTAAGGCTATTTAGTGCCTCAAATCAGACTTTTAAGTGCTCTCGGGGGGTCTTTAGGCAACGTAAAACTGTAATAACTTTCAAACCATAAAGCCTTTTGACCTGATTCTTTTTTGGAGTGCTTTAAATTAAAGTATAATAATCCCTCCAAATTACACCCTCTAACTCATTATAATTATGGCTAAATTACAAAATAACCTATTCTCTATATTGGCACATATCTTAAGGTGCTAAAAACCTCTAACCCAAAAAACCAATAGTGGAACTATGAGTGTTGGAATCTCTGTTTGACCCAAATGGGTATCCAAAAATCAAGACACATTAAATATAAACTAATATCAAGAATATTTTTGGGTGATACAAAATTGCCCTTACATTACTAGATGCTCCTGCATCATTTTGGAGCAATGTTTTGGTTGATGATCGATATTGTTAAGTTTGAGATTTGTGCAAAGCAAGATAAAGGAAACAATAAAGGTGAGCCACATAGATGAGAAGGAAGATCAAATAGATTTTGAGAAAAGTGATACAATGAAGAACTAAATTAGCTAAGCAAAGATCAGAGAAGGAGGAAGACAAAGGAAAATAGAGATCTAAACAAGCAAGGTAGTGCTAATCTTACAAACCATTTGAGTGTTGATTTCTTACCATTGTAGCAAAAAATATCTTAACCAAGTAGACCTAATAAGTTCAAATCCTATGTGGTAACATCGATTATTGATGTTTGTAAGTCCTTTAGAGTATGTCACTCTTTAGATAGGATCAAAGAGTGATAAGGTCTAGATGATCTCTATGTTAAAACCCTCTAATAAAGTCACACTAAAAATGTGCATGTAAACCTTTGACAAGGTTGCCTACAAGTAGAGCTCACTTTAAAAGAATGAAATTATTTAAGTTGATGGTCTAGGGCGGTTTTTTCCTTTATAGGGTTTCCATGTTAAATCTTAGTGTCAAATGTGTGAATCTTGTTGTGTTGAGAGTTGAATTTAATGATATTTACTTTATACTACAACTAAATAATAACTAGGTAGCAATAAGGTTACGGATAAGTTATATTAATAATGCTTAGTAGTAGAAGGAACATTGAGTTAATAGTTTGGAATAAATTGATTACAAGATTGAATTGTGAAGTTGAATGATATTATCAAGTTATTTGTTTTGATGTTTGTGAATTTTAATTGGTATTGAAGTGTTTAAAAATATTGTAGGATAGTTGGACATAATTGATTCACCCACCACACCCCCTCCCCCCACCCACCCCCCTTGCTCATTTAGATATAACAATTGGTATCAGAGCACAGTGCTTGGAGGAAGAAGTATTAAGGAACTTGAGCTAAATATTTGAAATGTATAAGAGAGAGGTATCAAAGTTGAACAAGGAGAATTTCTCCTCATGAAAATATAGAATGAGGCTATATCTGTCTAGAATTTGTGATAATGCTACTTATTGGCTAGATAATGAATACATTGTACCTCTACTTTCTATGACCTTGGAGCAAATGGATAAGAAGAAAGACCACAATAGTATAATGATTGAAATTGAATATACCCTGAATGATCTTGAGTTTAATGATGTCAAGGACTGTGTTAATGCTAATCAAATTTGATACAAGTTGGCACTTGTACACTATGGATATCATATTGCACTAAGAGATAAAGATAAAAGTTTAAGAGGAAAGTATGATGATATGAGAATGAAAGAAGGTGAAAATGTTGCATAATATGTGAACCAAGTCAAATAAGTAGTTAGTGCAATCAAATCTGTTATTAGTGCTTTTGATATTGTAAGTAAAGTTCATAGAAATCTTCTACCCATGTATGCTACAAAAGCTTTTGCAACTCTATAAGTAAGAGTTATGCTTGAAAATAATTTGACACTTGATAGTTTGGTTGGTTGATAGATGCCATTTGAGTTCAAAAATTATGAAAATGGTTTGGTTACACTTGGAAATGCTTTTAAGTCTTCACTAACAATTGGTACTTCAAAGAAAGAGAAGACTGGTACAGATGAAACTAAATCTGAATTTGAAGATGATATGGATGATATTGAAGCATTATTTGCAAGGATATTATCAAGAGGAAAAAGGTAAATTACCCTTGATCTATTTTAAGTATAGTGAAGTTGGTCATTTTGTAGCTAAGTGACCTAATAGAAGTAAGAGTGATAGAAATGACAAGAAAGATTACAGCTACATGAAAAAAAAAAGATTACAAAGACAAACAAAAGAAATCATGCTACATTGTTGAAGAAGAGCGCACTGAGTATGGTTTTAATGATGATAAAGAGGTAGCTAAGATGGTTTATGTTTCTATCAAGGAAGATCCACATGAAGAAAGGTATGAGAGTGAATAAGCCCTAATTTCACATGTTAATGAGAATGATACACGAATTATAGATAGTGGATGCTCACATTACACGATTGGTGACATAAGTAAGTTTGAAAAACTTGAAAAATTTGATGATGGTGGAACTGATAAGTTAGATAATGATGTTCCACATCTAGTGAAAGGTAGAGAGTCATTAATGTTTAATGAAAGAAAATAGATTTTATGATGCTTAATGGGTACAAGGACTAAGTATAATCTTATGAGTGTTTCTCAATTGAACAATTCATGTCACAAGCTAGAGTTTCAAAACATAAAAGATAAGATCTTTAATAATGAAGGAAATCTAATTGGAACTAGAATACAAACTAAAGGTAATATATATTTTATCTTGATCCTACTATTTAGATGTATTTGTTTGCTAAAAATAAGGATGTATGTTTGTGGCATAAGAGGTTATGTCATGTAAATTTTAAGAACATGGTGAAGATTAGTAGGAAAAAAAGAGTTAGAGGTTTATCGAATGTGCATAAACCTGGGAATGCTATGTGTAAAGAATGCTAGCTTGGTAAGTTGACAAAGCCAATATTTTCAAGCAAGTCACACACTTCTAATGATATTTTTGAATTAGTGCATATTGATCTTTGTAAACATGTGAGAGTATAAAGTTATTACGGTGATAGATAATTCATACTATTTTTTGATAATTACACTAGAATGATGATTGTTATGTTCGTGAAGGTAAAATTGCATGCTATTGATATATTCAAATGGTGTAAGGCTATGATTGAGAAAGAAACTGGTAAACATTTGAAATGTCTAAGATCTGACAAAGGTGGTGATTTTATGTCTGTTGAATTCACTAACTTTTTTGCTAATATTGGTATCAAAAGATAGTTATCTGCACCAAGAACAACACGACAAAATGAAATTACTAAGATAATAAAAAGATGAGTTGTGGATTGTACAAGGACATTGATGATTGAAAATGATGCTGCTTAGATGTTCTAGATAGAAGCTACAAGCACAAAAAAAAAAAAATTCTCAACTGAGTTCAGTTGAAGAAAGGATGGATTCAAGGAATGGTAAATTTTATTCAAATGGAGATAATGGTATTTTCCCTTGATATTCATCTAAGAGAAAAGCATATAAATATTTGAACAAAGCTACAAACACAATGATTGAAAGTGTAAACATAAGTATTAATGAGTTTGCAAGGAAGAACAATGTGGAAATCAAGAAGGAACCAAAAGATTGCAATAGATTTGTATATTACACTACCCAGGTTATAACCTACTTTACTTGATAAATAGATAGTTCAACCAAAGTAGGAAGTTGTACTTCAGTCAAGTGCGAGTAATGCTGAGAATTAGGGATCTAAACATGTGTTAGCCAAGTATGTGAGAAAGAATCATTTACTTGAACAAGTAATTGGAGATAATAATTTACTTGAACAAGTAATTGGAGATAATAGTGTTGGAGCAATGACAAGAAGTAAGTTGAAAGACAATACTTATTTGATTACAAACTTTGAGCCTAGAACAATTAAGGTTGTACTTGAAAATGAGGATCGAATAAATTCTATGAATGAAGAATTGATCAAATAGAGAAGAACACATGAACATTAGTACCAAGACCTACAAACAAGAATGTGATAGGAACAAAATGGATTTTCAAGAACAACCTGAATGAAAATGGAGAAGTGGTGGGAAATAAAGCAAGACTAGTTTGCAAAGGATATGCCCAAGAAGAAGGAATTGACTATGGTAAGACTTTTGCCCCTGTGGAAATATTGGAAATGTAAGAACATTGTTGGCCTATGCTACTTACATGAAGTTAAAATTTTATCAAATGGGTGTGAAATCTACATTTTTTAATGGAATACTTGAAGAAGAAGTCTACATTGAATAACTAGAAGGATTTTTTGAATTTGGTCAGAAGAACCTAGTCTACAAGTTGAACAAGGCATAATATGGATTGAAGCAAGCAATGAGTGCATACTATGAAAGGTTATATTCTTATTTGATTAAAATTGGATTTTTTAGAACAATAGAGAACAATAATTTTCATTCGACGAGTGAACATGAAAATATGGTGTTAATTGCTAAAAAATTTAAGGATCACATTATATTTGGCTAAAATAACTTACTATAGTAAAATAAGATGGTGAATCTACTCTTAAAGTCTATATGGATTTTGATTGGGATGGTAATGTTGATGATAGAAAAATCACAAGTGGTGGAGCTTTCTTTTTAGGAGAAATATTGATAACATGGTTAAACAAGAAATAGCTCCTAGTTGTATGTTATAATCTACTATAGAAGCTAAATACGATGCTTCTATAATTAATTGTTCAAATTTTGTTTGGATGAAGTAATTATTGGAAGGAATGCAAGAAGAGGTTGTTGGCATTAAGTTCAAAGTTTATTTATTACTCACACTTAGTCAATTGGTTAAGTTGCTACTGAGTTTATCTTTCAATTTGTAGTATTAACCAAGTGCTCTAGTTACTGGAAAGTAATATAGTTGTTACTGAGTTCTACAATTACTACTGAGTTCTAGAATCTTTATATAGTTCATGTCGAGTAGTATCTACCAAGTTGTTTAGTGACAATACTAACCAATCTTCACAATATTAACTGAGTTGCACAACATCAACTATGGTCTCCAATATCTACCAAGCTTGTAGTACTAGTGATGAGAATTTAGTGTTGATGATCCAAGGAGTGTCAACCAAGTGATTCAATTTATACTAAGCTTGCAATATTAGTGTTGACTGAGTCATGCAGTTTCTATCAAGTGATTTAGTTTATATACCAAGTTTCGCGGTGTTCACTGAGTCATAAGCTCTAACCAAGTTTAGGCTATTTGGAAGTGATTAGTATGAAATGAGCTTCTATGTCTATTGAGTGCATGATGATGTTGAGTGTTGACAATGGTTGTTGAGTATCAAAACATCACTAAGTTTGTCTTCTAAACTTGAGTGTTAGCAGTTGGACCGACATTATAATCTTGATGGAAATCTATATTAATGTAGCCAACTTTGATGAATTGTGATTTGGATTGGTATATATGTAATGAATTGTATCATATCCAAATAAGTATGTATGAAGAAATTATAAAGAGAATAAGTGTGAATTAAGAAGGCTACAAGTAGTATAAGGGGCAGTAAAGATTTATCTATCACAACAAGGTGATCTTTATATTTCAAAGGAACCTTAACCAATAAATTACAATTGTAGACCAAAGATCAACCATTGGTTCATCCTAATAGGTGTATCAATTAAGTCCTTTAATAAGGTAGACTTAATAGTCTTTGACAAATCTATGTACCAAGTGCATATTTCATTGTTGTAAATCCTTTCACAAGGTGAACCTAGCAGACCTTATTTATCCTAATAGAGAAAATCATTAGAAGTGATCAATTATAAGCCTTAACAGGCCAACTTTATACTATAGTACTAAATCTTGTGGGTATCATTCCCACCCCAATTTTACTTTCTATTTGGAAGGTTTTTGAATCACTATTTCTTGTGTCAAATTGCTATGAATGTTTATTTTCTTTCATTCTTTCATGCATGCAATTAGATTAGAATATTAATGAAGGATTAATTGGTGGAATAAGATTAAAGTTTTATTGGTTGCTAACTCACCCCTCCCCTCTTAGTAACCTTACCTACCTCATACTTCCAACAATTGGTATCAGAGCTTTGTGGTTCTGACAGAAGAAGTTTAGCAACTTGAGAAAATATCAGAGGCAATGGAGATATATAGGATAGATAAGGCTACTGAGAATGAAAAATTACATCTTGAATTGGCCATTGGGGATCTAAAGAAAGCAAAGGAGCAATTCTCTCAATCATTGAAAAGAAGGAAAGATCTTGCAGTACAAATGAATGATAATCTCTACACGAAAGAAGAATTGAAGATATATATCAAGAAAGAAATTCAGATGAAGTTGATGAAGCAATCAAAGACCTATTAGAAAAGAATTCCAATATTCAAGAAGGAGTTATAAATTTGAAAAGAGAACAAGAAATCAATTCAATAAGATTATGTGAAGTCATGGAAGAAAAAGACAAAGCCAAAGAAGTGATAAAAGAAAAGAGCAATGAAATTCAACATCCATCCCTTCAACAAGTAGACTTCATTGATTAGATCACTAATGCAAATGAGAAACTCATGAATCTAAGATTAGAGAATGAAAGACTATATGATCTAAATACTAAAAAAAAAACCAATCAAAGAATGTTGAAATCTCAAGATAACATGAATCAGTTGAATGAGAAAAGTTAGTACAAACACAAAGGAAAAATAGGAACACGATACATACAAGAAGGTGAATCATCCAAGCAAGGAGCTCAAAAGAACCAAAGGCCTACTTGTAATCATTGTGGTGAGTTAAGCCATACATCAAACAAATTTTGGAGTGATGGTAAAGAATAATTCAATGGAAAGTGATATAATTGCAATAAGCATGGTCATAGAGCAAGTGAATGCAAGGAGAAACCTAAGTTTGAAGGTAAATGTCACAATTGCAAGAAACAAGGACACAAATCTTTTGAATTCAAAACCAAGATATTGAATCTAGTAGAACAAATTATGAAAGAAATATTTGGATGGGACTACAACACATGGTGTAGATGCCATTACTATGGAGAATTTGTGCACATTGGAGAAAACTATGTAAAACATCACATGAGGAAAAGAGAGACAACTAGAAGATGTTTTATTTGTACAGAACTTGGACACTTCACCAAGAACTATATAAACATAAGAAGAATTGAAGATGAAAAGAAAGCTAAAGTTGGTAATATTAGAAAAAAGATGAAACATCAATGGATACCAAAATCTTCTAAGAATGCAAGTCAAAGTCATGAAGTAGATGTCACTCAAGAATTGGGTGAATCAATCATTTCAACTTGAATTCCCATAGGAATAATTGGAATTGGGACTCTAAAGTAGACATATCTCATCAATTCCAACCAACTAAAAGGAAAGATCCATATCATCATTCAAGATGCGTAAGGATCACCAAGTGGTTATGAAAATTTAAAGACCTTTACTGAACTAGGTCGAGTGATAAGGCCCTGTTGAGAAAGGTTGGGTTGCACTGAAGTATTGTGTGTAGACACCGAGTTGTTGAAGACTCTATCAAGTAATGTTGAGATTGTCGAGCTATGAATGTCTATCGAGTATCATAAGATAGAACCTAGTGAAAGATAATCTATCACTGAGTGAGTGTCATATCAAAGCATTCATGGCAATTGAAAAATGAAAATTTATTAAAAGGAAGAAAATTGAATTCATTTTCCATCGCGAATTTTTTAGAGCTATTTTTGAAGAGTGATTTCTTTGCTTCCATGTGATCTATGTGTTTTTTGTTGTAAGAATTCTTGAAAACTCTACAAGACCCTACCAAGCATGGCTTTTTCCAACAATAAAGTGAAGAAAGGATTAGAAATGTTAATTCAAGGAGCAGATAGTGAGCTTTGAGCATTCAAAATTAGTCTAGCAACTATTGAATCACTCAACCCAATAGGTGGACAATCACAAATTCCTTCCTAGGTATTACTCGTGCATGATATATGCTCATATTATCACTATTCTATTCAAGAGCTAGGCACACATGAAATGCATGAGGCATTAAATGAGTTAAGTTTGAAAGGAACTCTAAAACTTGAGCATCAACATTTGGAAGAAAAGGGTTTGACGCATATTTCAAATATGCCAAGGGATTTTTAGGCAAAATGGATAAGATTCATTCTGAGTCAAGTTCACAATGGGAAGTTATGGTGGGACTAGCCCATTTTGATCACAAGGAAGATGATCCACCAAATCACTGGCCTTCTAATGTTAAACAAAGCCAAGGTGACCAAAACCCTAGGTTAGGCTAAACTGGCAAAGAAAACTCGTGTTGAATTGGATGGCAGAGGAATGAAGATAAGTGGAATCACAAACATGGAATTGAAATTTGGAATTCATGTGATTGCCCGTAAAATCTATAGCTCTAGTTGTCTCAATAGTGTTTCATTTGAGATAGTAGATTTGGCTTTCAAGGTAGTGAAGAACAACATGTCATTTGACCTTGCTAAGTTGTTATTGAATCAATTCAATAAGAACATGGAAAACATCAAAGTTTCCAAGAATAATCTATATTAATGAATGAATAGCAGAGATGGGTGAAATTTTTTATATATAATGGATAACTACTTTGATACATTAAAAGAAAAGATGAATAATAGATATAGGATACCAAAGAAACTTTTAGAAGACTACAAAGATGATATATGTTTCATGGTAGATTGTGATAGAGTGTACATCCAGGAAGTCAGACTAAGGGTGGCTAGTGTTAAGCCTCTTGAATATGAGGTTAACATTGATGATACAAAAGATATTATTGAGGCTCTACTGAATGATCTTGTGGATCACAAGCCAAGGTAAGGATAGAACTTGAAATTAAGATTCCTCAAGCAGTTAACAAATGAAGAAAGAGAATATAAAAATTAAAACAAGCAAGTTCTACTCTCCTATTGATAGAGGGAAAAGGAGATGATGTGGAAGAGAATGAAGCAAAGGATGGAGTAGAAGAATCCAAATCTGAGGAAGAAAGATAAGGTTATCATAACCAAACCTACTAAGTCATCCACTATTATATTCACAATAAGGGCACCAAAATCTAGGAAGAATTTAAAATTAGGTGAGGATATCGAGCAAACTATTTTTAAAAATCCTCCACCTACATTTAAAGAAAAATTAAAGGAAATAGAAGGAGGAGTTGGAATGGCAACTTTCAAATTTCCCATATATGAAACTAGGAATACAGATGAGAGAAAGAAAATTGAGGACATTATAATGACATAATTGGGAAAATGGTAGTATTCACCTGATTAGCTTGTACAAAAAATTCCTAATGAGCTTATGCTAGCAATCAAACCTAGATGGGAGCATGCAAAGAAGACTACAAAAGACATAGTTTCTAAGGCAACTCATGTCGAGTCTAAGTGAAAAAGAGGTGAAAGTATACTTGAAGAAAAATGAAGAAAAGCTCACTCTTGAATTCAACAAATACACGATATTGATAAAAGATATTGAATATGTAGTAAAGGTAGCCATAACTACATGGAAAAACATTTACAACCTGCATCAACCTCGTAATTTTGTTATTCATATTAGTGACAAAGATGATGAAGATGACAAGGAAGATGATGAATAAGATGTGGAAATAGAAGATGTAAATCTTGATGATAAGGAGAAAGATTAGGAAGCTATAAAGGAAAGTCTCCCTAAAATTTAGAATATTGAGGAAACTAACCTAGAAAAGATTGTAGTAGTAGTGATGGCCTCATTTCCTCACTCTCTAAGCAAAGCTTTAATGCCATCAATCTCTAAGAAAGTTTTTGCCAAGTTTTTTGTGGCAACCATTATAACACCAAGCACCCAACCAATCCTTGCACCTATTTAGTTGAGTACTACATTGACTGAAGTGATTAACACTTCATCTATCGAGAAACAAGTGACTCCATCATTAGATTTGACAATGCAACAACAAGGTATTTCTACTATCGGTGCAATATCTACTTTTGTTGCTAGCCTCTATATCTCTAGTATAGTTTCTATTCCACATATAGAAAGTACAATGACAATTGAGAACCAGTCTCAATTGAGTATTGAAGTATCAGACAAGGGTAAGAAAATTGTTTCTCCTACTCTAAAAGAAAAGGATGAAGAAGAGGAAATAGATTTAGATGAGGATATTGTTATTCAAAATTGGGATATCACTATCCTCACTACTGACAAGATGAACGTCCTAAGGAAATTACTATAGCAAAGAGCTAAAAAAACAAATGCTTAAAGAATAGAAAAGGAAGGAAACACAAGTGCTAGAAGATGTAAAGGACATATTTGTAAGTGCACTAAGTATTGAGGTTGATAGTACACAACCTATTATAAATCAATTAGTGGAAGTTGTCCAAAAATTCAATGAAGATATGAATGGACAAGATAAGTTGCTACAAAGAGTAGAAAGAGAATTTAAAAACAAGGTATTGGAACAAGTGGCTCATAAAATTGCAATAAACCAAGTAAAATTTTCTACTATTCTTAGTTCATTGGAAACATTGACAAATAATCTAACTTCATTATTTAGTAAGTTGTGTGATACATCTATCTTCACCCAAGGAATCAAGGAAATTTTATCTAAGATATATGAAGACTTGAAGGCAAGTGTGCACTAGTTGTCACTTGACCCAAGCTATAGCTTTGCTCACTATTCAAAGATCAAATATTTAACAAGTTTACAAGCAAAATTATTAAGGGAAGAAGCCAAGATTAGGGCCACACTTGTAGACATCCAAGGCATGATTTTTCCAAATATGAATGCATTGTAGAAACACATCACACATGTCAAGACACTCATCCATGACAATAAATTCTCCATAGCTGATCACATGATGGAGTTATCAGAAGAGATGCAGATTGCATTGCATGCAAGCAATGTGTTATAGGAAAATTGGGACAAGACAATGGCATTGATTTTAAAGGCTCATTTTGAAAAATCTCAAAAATAAAGTATGTTATAAAGTTGTAGACATAGAGAGGAGATAAGAATGTTTTGAACTTGAAATTCTAAGCATTTAGTTTTTGGATTGATAAGTGTTTTTGCTACCAATGCCAAAGGGGGAGATTGTTGACATTAAGGTCAAAGTTTGTTTATTAGTGACTCACACTTAGTCAATTGGTTAAGTTTCTACTAAGCTTATCTTTTAGTTTTCAATGTTAACTAAGTGCTTTAGTTACTATTGAGTAATATATTTGGCTTACCAAGTTCTACAATTGCTACCGAATTCTAGAATCTTTATAGGGTTCATGACGAGCAATATCTACCAAGTTTTTTAGTGACAATGCTAACCAAGCTTCATAGAATTAATTGAGTTGCACGGTGTCAATCGTGGTCTCCAGTATCTACCAAGATTGTAGTATTAGTGATGAGAATCTAGTGTTGACCAAGCCAAGGAGTGTCAACCAAATGATTTAGTTTATACTAAGCTCACAGTGTTAGTGTTGACTGAGCCATGCAGTGTCAACCAAGTGATTCAGTTTATATACTGAGTTTCATAGTGTTCACCAAGTCACAAGTGCTAACCAAGTTCAAGCTACTTGGAAGTGATTAGTGTGAATAAAAAGCTTCTACATCTATTGAGTGCATGATGATCCCAAGTATTGACAATGACTATTGAGTATTAGAACATCACCAAGTTTTTCTTCTAAACTTGAGTGTTAGTAATTGAGCTGACTTTGTGATCTTTATGGAAACCTATGTTGTAGCTGACTTTGATGAATTGTGATCTGGATTGGTATATATGTAATGAATTGTATCATATCCAAATAAGTATATATGAAGCAATTATAAAGAGATGGAGTATGAATTAAGAAGGCTACAAGTAGTATAAGGGGAAACAAAGATTTATCTATCACAACAAGGTGATCTTTATATTTCAAAGGAATCTCAACTAGCGAATCAGAGTTGTAGATTAGAGATCAACCAATGGTTCATCCAAATAGGTGTATTAGTTAAATCCTTTGACAGGGTAGATGTAATTTTCTTTAACAAATCTCTTTACCAAGTGCATACTTCATTGTATATTTTGTAAATCCTTTCACAAGGTGGACCTAGTAGTCCTTATTGCTCCTAATAGCGTAGATCATCAAAAGCAATCAATTGTAAGCCTTAATAAGCCAACTTTATACTGCAATATTAAATCTTGTGGGTATCATCCCCACCCTAGTTTTACTTTCTATTTGAAAGGTTTTTAGATCACCATATCTTGTGTCAAATTGCTATGAATGTTTATTTTCTTTCATTCTTTCATGCATGCAATTATATTAGAATATTAATGAAGGATTAATTGGTCAAATATGATTAAAGTTTTATTGGTTCCTGATTCATCCCTCCCCTCTTAGTAACCTTGCCTACCTCATATTTCCAATAGAAATAACCAATATGTCAAATAATTTGGTGATGCATGCAAAGACAAAGCATATATTGATCAAGTATCACAACTTGAGGGAGAAAGTACAAGACAAACAAGCTAGACTTGAATATGTGAAGTTTACAAAGAAAATTGAAAACATATTTACTAAGGCACTACCTAAGGATTCTTTTGAGTATCTAAGAGGTGAACTAGGGGTCCTTTCTCTATCCAAAATTCAATAAGTGAAGATGCACATTGCATCAATTCATGGATGAACAAAAATATCCTTTTGGAGTTGATGCAATAGTTCATACATTAAGAGAAATTTTGAAGTTGAGAAAATGATTGGAATGAAACTGATGTAAATAGTACATGCAAGATATAAGGTATAAATAGAAGGTTTTATAAGTTTCACATTGAAATATATAGTTACATTTGGAATTACTATCAAAGGGGGAGAGAATCAATAAGGAAAGAATAAGTAAGGAAGAATAATCAAAGGGGGATGATATACTCTAGGAGCGAATCTGTAAAGAGAATGTGACGAGTAGTGTATAAGAAAAAGAGGAGAAAATTAGAAATGAGGATGAAATAAAGAAGATTGCAGAATTTTGAACATAAAGAAATCATATTATAAGGGGGACGAGTGTTGAAGATTGATGTTGATGAAGATAAAAATCAAATACACATGATGAAGAATTTTTTTGCAAAGAAACTAAATGAGAACCTAGAGTTGAAAGGTTGTATTATTTTCAATGCATACATTTGATTATCTTATGTAATGTTTTCTAATGTAAAATTATTTATTTATGTGTTGTCACTAATGTCAAAAGAGGAGATTAATAGCTCCAACTAATGATATACCTATGAATACTATGAATGTATGTAAAAGACTCATATTAGTTGTTATATTTTCGTTGATGTCAAATTCTTAGTTGGCTATACATTGTATTGATTCAGTAGAGTGTCATATCATTTGATTGATAAAGAGGATTTTAAGAAATTATGTTGATAACATAGTTGGTAAGTATGGTATTCAATGGGAACTTGAATGAGTTGGACACTGGTAATGTAATATTGATTTGATTTTTTACAATCATGTAATTTTGTAATGTAATGATGAATTTTATGTATTCACCGAGCTATATAAGCTACACTGAGTGACAAGGTGAAAGGAGTACAATATTGCTTGAGCTCTACAATATTGATTGAGTAAATCATGTATTTACCAAGTGATGTTTTACCCAAGTGAAATGTAATGTTCATTGAGTATGAGCTAGAAGAACAAGAAAATTAGAATATAAGGTTGACTTATGGTAATAAATAAAGAATGTTTGAGAAATTCAAAGGCATGAGTCAAAGTTAGTTACAAGATCAATGACTAGAAAAATACATTTGATGATTTGATGATGGAGATTGAAACATGCTAAGGATGAGCACATAGTTCAATAAAATTTATATTTTTTATGTGACTAAGTACAATGAATCTGAGATCTATGGATGTGGTTACCAAACAAAATTTGGAAGAATCTAGAAGTAAATAATTTACTATTTATGGAGATGTTGAAGCAAGTTTTTGGTTGTTGATCAATATTGTTAAGTTGGATATTTCTATGAAAAAAGGAGAAGGAAAGAAGAAAGGTGAATTGTGTAGAGATTGAGCAAAGTAAAAGTGTAAAGAAATGAATCAACCAAGCAAAGATGAAAGAAGGAGGAAGATATAACATAACATATATCTCAAGAAGCAAGGTAGTCCTAATGTTATAGATCATTTGACTATTACTTTCTTACCATTGTAGCAACATAATCTCTTAACAAAGTGGACCTAACTAGTTTGTGAAATCTTATATGGTATCAATGTCATCTTAAATTGGAAACACTCCAATTTAATACACTCCAATTTAATGAATATTTAGAACCTATTTAATGTGAGATCATCAATCTCCTTCTCTCTTTCATTTCTTCTTCCCTTTTTATCCTTTCTCTTAAGTGGAATTAGGTTAAAACCTAATAGATCCTCTTTGAAGCTCCTATCTTCATAGTGAAAATATCAAGGTAGGGCCTATTTTCCCTAGGTCCTTTCTTTCCATCCACCTTTACACTTGGAATCTATTCCTAGCATCAAAATAGGGTTCCTTGGAATCTAAACATGATTTTTGGGTTCTAGGATTTGTTTTGGGTTCCTAGATTGTACCTGGGGTTTTTGGGCTTGACAATTAAAGGCACACTACACCCCTAACAGGATAATTAAGGGTGCACTATGTGCCTAATGAGGCCCTATTTTCCCCTTTTTATCTAGGTCCCATGTTTTGGATAATCGGGTGTTAACTTCTATGACACTCAACCTCTGAGAGTTAGTCACTTCTAATACCATACAAACACTTCTATTTTCTCTATTGATCATCCATAATCATAATAATATGTCTCATTCACAAGTGTTCAAGCATCTAAGCTCTAGCTCTCAAGCATTCAAGCATTCCTCTATTGAATATTCAAGGACTCAAGCACTCAAGCAATTAAATGAATTTATATTTGAGATCTTCTTCAATCTATTGAAGATTCTTTGACATATATTTTTCATCCTTTCATATTCATCTTCTTGGTCCAAATGCATTAGTGAAGTCAAGCACATTACATTTGATTCAAGAGATCCATCTTTGTAAGGTGAATTCATACATTTACTTTGCATTCATACTATTTCAATCCAAGGTTCATTCCTAAACTGTTACTTAACTGAGGAAACATGCCCCCCCTCCCATCAACAATAAAAACCTTTTTTATTGTAGGTTTGGGATATCAAATTGATGGACAGGTTACAAATCAGAGTACCCTTTTTGACTTTCTTCAAAACTTTGAAATCAAAATCAATGTTGGACATAGTCAATCAGGGTTGCATTACACCCTTGATGCATAATTTTCCCTTTATGTACTAATTCTCCCATAAAAAATCATCAAAATATTTATGGGTTTTTTCTCTTGCATAACGTCATGCTTGAATTTGAAGATTTCCTCCTATTTTGATCAAAACAACGAGCACAAAATATATTTCAAATATGAGTTCCTTCTCCCTCCTTTATCAATCAAACATATTTATGTCCAGCATGTACATGCACATTAAGGGTCTTTAGAAATTAAAAAATCTTTCCCCTACTCTTCCCAGATCTAGTTTGGATTAGTGCTCCTTGTTCACTTAGTTAATACTAATCTCTCTAGGCCTAGTCTTCTAGAATCGGGACTGAAATATTTCTCCTACTTATCTTCCTCTCTTATATATCACACACTTGCACATGTAAGTGATTTATGTGATGAAATTAGGTTTTTTATCCTTGATTCACATTTCTTACCCCACATTTATT
Source organism: Cupressus sempervirens (assembly GCA_028749045.1). NCBI lineage: Eukaryota > Viridiplantae > Streptophyta > Pinopsida > Cupressales > Cupressaceae > Cupressus > Cupressus sempervirens. Next base: position 557,512,522 of record CM053788.1, on the reverse strand, counting down.
GGTGAACCCGACTGTCGACATTTTCACTTATGATTTGGTGTTAGATCTTTCATTTAGCATTATCTTTTAGCCATCTTTGCCTACTTTATATTCTATTAGTTTGGAGTTCATATCATAAGTTTAAATATCTTAATGTCTTATTTCCTTGTTTTTTTTAATGAGCTTTACTACTTTTAGTTCTACCTGGAGCATTTCTATTAAGAAAAGTCGTAGACTCATGGGCCTTTTTAATCTAGATTCTTCTTCTCTTCTTTTTTGAAACCTTAGTGACGCTATGGTTTCCCATGATCCTAATATTTCTATGGAGTGTGAAACTTCTCACTCATATCATGATGAGAATGAGGCTTTAAGAGTTCCCCCTAAAAAAATTGATAAGCTTGTTACTGAACTGATAAAATGCATGATTGGTTTTTACAAGAAAAATACAATACTGAAACTATTCTTGCTTTTGATGCTCTTAAAAACTTGATCAGTAATGATGACCATGGTGTTAATATTTTGTATGGTCTTAATCACCTTATCCATACTCATGTTAAGCCTTTGAATCAAGTTGCTTCTAAAGCAAGGATGACTCCTCCTATTTCTACTCTTGAGCTTGTTATGCCTACTTCTGTGTCTATCTCTAGGATTTCCACTTATGTTCCTTCTATTATGACTACTTATGTTTAGGTTTATAATCCTCTTAGTGGTCCTCCTATCCCTTATCTGTGTGTGAGTGTTTGACCTATTTCATTTCTGATTTCACAACCTTCATATAAGAGTGTTCCTATTACTTATCCTAACCCTTCTACTATGGTTCTCAGTATTACACATGTAGTTTCTTCCATTCCAGCTAATTCATACATTTTTCCTAGTGTGTTTGATATTCTCATTCTATATGTACCTTCTAATTATTCCACTATCCTTAGTTTGGCTCAAACAGTGTCTTCTTTGCAATAACAAATTTCACTCAAACTAAGTTCAATGTTCCTACATGTGCTATGGGTAGTCCTTTGTCTTTCAAGATTATCTATGTTGTTGCTCCTTTAAAAGTTAATATACCTTTCCTTGACACTTATAATGGTAAAGATGATTCTATGACACATCTTAAGACTTTATAAATTTTAAATAGTGATTAAGCTCATGACCATAGGATTTTAGCTAAGTTGGTTGCTCACACTTTTGATGACAAAGCTTTGCAATGGTGTTGATCTTTACCACCTTATTCTATCAATTTATTTCATAGAATTATTAGTTCTTTCATACAAAAATTTCCTAATAATATTGGTCCTTATATTTCTTTGACTAATTTGATGCATTGTAAACAAGGTCCTAAGGAGAAAGTGACTGATTTTATTGATAAATTTAAGCATTTGCATGCTCAAACTTCTTATCATGTGCCTGATATTGATATACAAAATATGTTTGTTACAAATTTATAAAAAGATATTAGAGATAAGATTATGCTTACTGAGTTTACTTATTTTTCACAACTTTGTGCAATCTTCATCATTATCAATAACAAGTGACTCAATTTGAGAGCACCATTCCAATGGATCATATATTTGTTGATAACCTAACGACTACATCAAGATCAAAAATGCCATAAATATAGTAGATGATCAAGTAGTTTTTGCCTCTTTATGTTCCACTACTTCTTCCTCTAATTTTTGAATGAATGATAAGTTTACTCCTTTGTCTAAGTCTCTACATTCTATTATAAATAGGTTTTTTGGTACCAATAGGATTATGTTTCCAAATGTTAAACCACTTTTTCCTTCTACTATGTCAAGTACACACTTTAATTCTTGATCTTTGTGTCAATTTTATCACAATCCTGGAAATGATAATGAATCCTATTATTCTTTGAAACATAAGATTTAGGATTTTATTGATGCTAATACTTTATTTTTTGAGGGTCAAGATAGTGGGAACAAATCCATGTCACCTCCTAATCAAAACCTTCAAATATATTCTAATCATTCACCTTAGCACACTACAAACACCATTGTTCAACATCCTTCTTATTTTGTTCCTCTTGAAGTGAGTGTTTCTTATAATACCTTATGACAAGAGAATCATATACTATTAATGTTGTAGAATGTGTAGTTCAACCTCCACCTCCACCTTAGGAAGACATTCCTCCTACATCCAATGATCAACCTAAACTCAAATATAATTTTACTAGGGCCCTTACTATCTCATTCACTGATGCTAAAGTTTAATGCTCTAGATAGTCCTCTATATAGTGCTACACCAATTGCTAAATATCCTTCTTATGGTTATCTTATTGATCCCACTTCTATGGTTAACATCATTACTAAAGAACCTCTTTTTAATAAGTAGAAACATTATGACTTATATAACTCAATTTCTACTTGGAATCAAACTTGTAATGGTTTCTTGTATCCTCTGTAGGGTTCCATCTCTTTTCCTATTAAGCTTTATGGTAAAGTGGTAAATACTACCTTTGTTTTCATTCCCACTTCTCATCCATTTCAAGTGAAGCTTGGCTTACCTTGGTTGAAATCCATGCAAGATATTGTTTATCTATTCATTCCATTAAGTTTCCTTATGATGGTGAGATTAAGAAGATCAATCATAGTCTTTATTATCCTTCTAGACCTTGGCATTGTGCTAGTCTTGACTTCATTTGGCTTTCTCTTCCTACTACTTCTAATCATACAGATTATATGTTTCGTTCATATCAAGACTATAAATTTTGAAAGATTTCCAAGTGAAGTAATCCTCATGGTCTTTTTCCTACAACATCAACTCCTATCTCTTTTGATTCTCCTATCTCTAATGGTTAGGCACCTCTCACATCTCCTAGCCCTCCAAGTGTGGTTCCTTCTTCTACATCTCATCCCTAAGTTGTTCCATCCCCTATGCCATCAAAAGATAAGGAACCTATGGTTTTCAATATTCCTTCATCTTCTCAATAAATTTCTAATAAAACTAAGTGTAACTAACATACTTATGAATGTCAAAATAGTTGTCAAGCCTGTGCTAAAGCTCATATAAATGATTCTCACTAGTCCATGTTTGTTGATGATTTTAATGATATATATATCCTTGTTTTATATTTCATTGCTATTAATTTATATGAGGAGAATGCATTAGATGATGAGCATGAAATTATAGATTTTGATCTTGATTTACCTAATATGATTTATACACAACTTAACTTACATCTACACCTAAGCATAGTGACTCTCATGAGAGTATTATTGGATTTAGCTATTGATCCTTCTATTTTGGACATAGTTCCTCTTTAATTTATCCACCTTCTCTTATTACTATTGACCAAGATGGAGGAGGAGGGCAACATGCTTGAAGTGAGTTCTATAGCATAGTAGCTTTTTGTGTGTTTTCTTGTTGTTATGTGCTTCCCTCATATCTTGTTTGTTAAATGTATGTTCAAATTTATTTAAATGACCCTTGTTACTCTGTTGGTGCAAGGTGATAAATAAATCATTATGTCATGGCATTCTTCTATTTGTATCTTAATTCTTTTGTCTATTGTTCTATGTTATGTTATACATGTCCTATTGTTCATACTTGTATCCTTCTATTACCTTCTTGAATTTGAAACATGGTAATGCCAATTCTTTTTGTTTTCCATGATGGTTTCCAAGAAGACTCTTCTTTGTAACTATTATCTCAAAAAGGTTTGCCTCAATTGGGTCCTAAGATTTAGTCACTTTGAGTAACATGGAAACAATCCTGAGGTAGTGGGTGTACCAAAGGTAGGAGTAAATATTTGGGTTATAGGTGAGTTCCTTATGATGCTTACCTATTTGCTTCTTCAAACATGAAATTAAACTTGAGAGTGAAAGGGATAGGAGTAGTAAAACTGAAAATTGAGGTAAGGTGATGCACCAAACATTAAGATGAAATTACTATTTTCGATCAAGTAAAACAAGTTTTTTACAAGGGTTCCTAAAACCTACCAATTAACGACAAAATACTACTTAAAGTTCAAGCCTAGTAATAAATCAATAGAAAAAACAATAGGCCAAACCCAACCATCAAAAGAAGACAAAATACAAATAGCCAAAAGCTAGGGTATAGACAAAAGACCAGGAACACTGATCAGGGCACCATTTCTTTGATCAACTTTGCATTCTTGAGCTCCAGCTCTCCCATGGCCTCAACCTTGTTAGTATTCAATTGATTATCATTTGGAGACACCTTTTCGCATTTCCTCTTTTCTGATCTCCTTCTTTTGCTCAAGCTCTCAACCTATAAAGAATCATCTTCATCAGTGGCCCTACTTTCCTCTTTGTCCTTTTGCTCCTTCCCCATTTTGGTTTCCTCCATCATTGAGTGCAACTAAATGATATTACCATTAAGGCCTTTTATAATGTTGAGGCTCTAGTTAGCCAAGCTATGTAGAGAGCTCTCCATCATTTCCATCCTTTTCTCAAACTCAGAAACTTGCACACCCAAATTGTTAATTCTAACATTCCTATTTCCCCCTTATGTCCTTTATTTCCCTTGCATCCTAAACTTAATCTCTTTAATTTCATGAAAAATCCATTTAATGGACCAGAGATTTTCAACCAAACTATTGCAGGCATTGTTTAGGAGGTTCATCCCCATTTCCCTCACATTATCACTTAGAATTAGCAAATCTGGTTCTATGAGCTCCTCCAACTAAATTTTTCCATCCCTTCCCTCCAAAACCTCCGAGTGGATATGCTTTCTAACCAAACCCATTTTTGTAGTGCTAGAATGAGAGTTCTTCCATGCAGTCTTCCTTCCCTTAGCATCAAGAGTAACAGTGGTTTTAGCCAAGCAATTTTCCTCTTTTCTCTCTTCCTAAGCTTTGATATTGATCTCCTTACCTTTAACAAGTGCCTTCTTTACTTCCTCCTTACCATCCATTCTCCTTTTGACTAAGTTGTCATCCTTCTTTCTTAGTTGAGCCTTACTGGTGCCCACCTCTTTCACATTGCCCTCCTTATCCATATCCATCTCCTCTTCCTCATCAATGTAATCCTCCTCTAAGTTTACCTCTTGCTTTATCCTTCTCTTCATTACTTTTTGAGGCTTCTTTTTCTTCTTATGATTTTAGCCACCTCCTCTTTGTCATCTAAATGTAGACCTACATTATCCTCTGTATCTAAAGGGAGGTAAGAGCTCACCATTTCCTTTGAAGATTTTTCCTTCTGGGTAATAGTCCTTTCATGAGTTTAAGCTTTAAAATGCTCATATATGAGTAATAAAAAACCCTCATGGAAGGTATGATTAGCATACACTTTCTTCTTAAAAATCACAATACTCTTATTTGAAAAGAAAAATAGGTAGAAGGGGATAGATATTTTTGTTCCATACTTGAAACGGTTTAGGATAACAAAATGGTGGATTCGTATCCTGTCAAACCTTGTGTCAAGCATACTGTAGGATATAATCTCCCTTAAGACAAACCTCCATAGTTTCTTAATTGACGTAGGTTCATATTAGGCACTAGTCTTCACTAATTCCTTCATTTCCTTAGTGTCCTTTGCAAAGTCTTTCATTGAATTCATAGATATTTTCTTATCCCTATAGAGTTTTATTCCCTTATTAGGAGAATCAATGACCTCAGTTAAGACCCCTTCATTGACCTAGAAGTTTATACCCTCAATATTTACCTTCCCATCTTTCCATGACTTAACCATAAGGTTAGTTATCTTTGGATCCTAGCCATGAAGTTTTTCAATGAAGGCTGAGATGCTTCCTTCCCTCAACTTCTTCCACACCTTTGATCTCCTCTTCCACTTATCCACTTCTATCTTTGGCTCTCTACAATGCCTCTCCCCAATCATTATGAAGAAAAAAGAACAAAAACTCTGTGTTCTCCAAGCACAACGAGTTGAACAATGTTTTTTCTCACAAAAATTGCACTTGCCTCCTTCCTCAGTAAAGCAATAGTAATAGCAATTACATATCACCCATAAAATGTGCCACAAAGCCCCCTAATTAGGATACCTCTAATTTGGCTTGTGCCAAGCTTTCATCAAGTTTTACAAGTTTGATTGACAACATTAACTTCCATAATTACACTTTATGTTTCTCGTCCTCCCCTGGATTCTCTCAATCTCTATTAAGCTTTTAGTAGCCACTAGAAACCCCTCACAACTTGGTCATCTGTGTGATGTTTCCCTCCTTACCACCTCATTAACCATCTAGTCAACCACCACATTATCCTCATAGTAAACATGTGACACATAGAGCCTTTCAAAGGAAAGTAAGATATTTTTCATTTCCTCCATCATATTCTTAATGCTCCATGATGAAGGGTGTTCTCCCCTTAGGCATTTAATAATATTATTTAAATCCTCCTTCAACCATAGGCTTTTGACCCCTACCTCTTTTTCCAACTTATTTGTTTGGAGGGCAACACAAGATGAAAATACTATTAAGAAGATACAAGGGAGCTTTCTTGAATGATTAAGGGTGGTACAATATTGATCTAAGAAAGAATTCATACATAAATATGTCACAAGAAGGACAAACTTTATACAAGATGCTAAATGGAATGATAGTATTCATAGTTTAACAAAACTTAAAAGAAAGAAAAAATGTCACCACTTGTAACCTGTATGAAGATTCCAAAACCTCAATTGCAGAAAAAGTCTGAGATGTCAACTCAGGGATTCAAAAATAAATCACAAGAGTATATCAAATCAATCTCTTACACTACAAAAATGAACACAATAAGGGCTTTCAATTGTTCCTTTATTCAAGCCTCCAAGATAATTCAACCACATTTCATCCAATGGTTACAAGTAATATGCAGAAAAGTATGAAGGACTCGTAAGAGGTCATGACATGATTACTTTTTGCAAAAACTCCAACCCTTAGAATACATTTACTATATCCTTTTATAGAGTTTAGGCATAACTCAAATATTACATTGAGTTCAGATTGAAGAGGAGCAATAACTATTGAGTAGAAGAGGTCATGATTAGAGCCACATCCCCATACTGGAATATTTGATCTTTTACATACAAATTTTGTTCTAAATGATAGAAATGGTGGCTACTACCACCCTAATTGGGTAGATGGATGAACTAGGTAGTGGGAGGAATGTCCTTTATGTTTACTAGGCATGAATAACACCAAAGAGTGGTTGCAAGAGATCAAAGGAATTAGTTCACCATTAATGAGTTGCTTCCTACGGTGTCTGCAACCATGCCAAGTAAGTTATGTCATCAAGTCAAATGGAGTTAACCATATAACTATCCATGTGGACCAATGTCCTTTCAGAATTCTACCATCACACCCAAATTTATATCTTCTTGTTGATCACTGACTACCCTTGTTTATGGCTTTGTAGCTTATTTCCTTCATTAACTGTCTAACCTCACAAAACTACAATCATCTTATATTTCATGCCTATCACTATGTCACAACTTGTTTCTGCTCTATCCTTCTAATTGTTGCAACTTTTTAATCAATGAAAATTGGTCCTTTGTACTGTCATTGTAATTTAGACTTGGTAGTCTTCTAACTGTGTGACGATGTGAAATTTCTTATCATGCCTTTATCGTCTCAATGCAACTTAACTTTTAACTTTGATGTTTAAGCCTGTGAGTATGTGATCTAGGAAAATGCACCATCACCACCTTGACCTCAAGTTACCCCTAACTCTTTGTGATATTGCGAATAAAGAAGATTACCACTTTGTGGCTTTGACCATGTGTTAACATTAACCTTTTGTAATGATGTGAAATGCTAAAATTTGACTACAACAATTGACTATCACACAATCGTAACTTAAAACTTTGAAGCTCATCGATGGAGTTAAATTAATCCAACTAATTTGCTTTCATTTGATTAACAATTCCTTTGATAGTGGGCCGGCCCTTGTGATGATGCGATCAAGAGAACTAGAATTTACCTAGCCCACCATAATATGTGTCATCCTATTGCCTACTCACAACCTACAACTAGGGTTTGACACTAAACTCCATCTACATATGCACAAGAAGCTTTCAACATTTCACATCTCTAACCATGATTTAATCTTAACTCTTTGTCACACTGTCAAGTAAAGTTAGCACTTTGAATGTTAGCACTTTGTCTTGTAAAGTTGTGTATACCACTGAGAAGATCATGTCACACTATCACCACCCTTTTGATAGTTAGGTGATAACTAGTTGTGATTATGCGAACAAGCATGAATTGTAAGGTTGCAACTTAAATTTCCTTGAGCATATAAATGTGAATATAAGGGGTTTGAAGGCTTAGGGATATAAATTTATAACCAAGTTGTTAATGTATCCCTTACAAGTATGAATGGCAATAAATGAATAGTTAAGAATGTGGACATGGCCGCCAACCTAGATATTATGAGACTGGTCAATGTTGGAAAAAAAATAGGGAGGGATGGTCAAAAATTTTGGTGACTCAGAGGGGATGCTTTCTTGCTAAGCATGAGATCAGTGGCCTTAAGTGATCCATTGGGATATAGAGTAAAAAATGAAACCCACACTACAAAAAACTAGAAACTACAACCTCTACAACTATAAAAAATCAAAATGTTTCTATCTCATAGAGAAATATCTTGTGCTCATGCACTTCTCAAAAAAATTGGTAAAAACTAAAAAATTCCTACTCTACTATGTACATGGATTTACATAAATGGAATGTTAAACAAACCCATTAACTAGTTTGTTGAAATAGTTGTCCCTCCTCACTGATTGATTTCTTCTTCCATGCAAGTGGGCAGCTAAAAATAGTAGTAAGCATAACAAACATGTTGCTGCATGGAATACCTCCTTCCAAATGCTAAAGATAATGAATCTTCTCTCCAATATTGGGGCACCTTGATCTTAAGTAAGATAGACTTGCTCCTCCTTGTGAAAATATTCCTCATGCTCTAGAATGAGCATGACGAGGGGCAACTTGTATTATTGTAGAGCTAGATGCTTGATGGGGAATCCTCTTGATGGTGCTTGATCCAAGGAATCAGCTTTGACCTCACTATTGAGCTCTATAATAGTTGAATCCCCTTGGCTAGCAGGGGTTGGCTCTAATGGTGTGGTTGGTAGTGTGCATGTCTCCTTATGTTGTTGCAGAAGGGGAGGACTACTTTGCAAGAAGTGAGAAAATTTTTGCCTTGGGGGCTCCTAGACTTCAGCTACTCTTAATTGGGCAAGCTTGAGATTTGTCTCCTCTACTACAATAGCCAAATTCCTTGCAAGATCCTCCTCAAATTGGGCCACACTCACCTTCCACTCTAGAGAGTGGATGTAATCCATTTCTTCACTTTTGTTCTCATAATACAAAGGATTGAAAAAGTCATCTTCATGAAGGGGATCCATGAAGAAGCACTTAAATAAGGAACTTCATAGAAAGTGTGAGAAACAAAAAAAAGGTCAAAAGATCTTTACACAAATTAACACTTGGTCTATTGCAACTAGAAGATGCATATAGTCGGCATGGTGTTGTAAGAATTTACCTTAGGGAAAAATCATCCAAGACCAAGAAGCTCAACAACTAGCACAAAATAGACCAATAGAGTATGATCAAAATATCAATATGAAAAATGAATGATATGATATTCATTTGATATGTACATACACTAGAGGTTCTTGTATATAAAGGCCTCTAAGATGCATCTACAATGTCTCTAGAATGAACTAGGAGATAAGGATGACAATTAAGCACACATCCATCAGAAGTAGATTATCCTCCATTATGCATGAATATACATCCATCACTGAGAGGATAAGTATGACAAGATGTATCTTGTGTAGAGATGTTGTAGACACCATGTGCTTAAATTAGATGCTAAATCCTGTATTGTTAACAAGACAACTCGTATGAGTATGCAAACTCCTAGGTGTCTAACCTAATAAATAATAAAATAATGCATTTATCCTAAGTAAACTTAAGTAAAATATAAATAATTATTTACATTAATGCCCCCCCTTAAGTACAACTTAGGGGAATGCACTTAAGCTCATAAAAGCTATGATGAAATGCATAATTGGTCCTAGCTACGAGGCCATGTTAGGTACCCATGTACAAATGTAATGCTCAAATGCAATGGAATCTATCTAAAAATGGACAAAGAGGGAAAACCTCATGGGAAAAACTCTCCCTCAAAAAGATAGATAAGTACAATAAAGAAAGATGCATGAATGGATGGAGTAATCAAGGCCCCCCCCCCCCCCATTATGGCATATATCATGCATATACAATAGAGAATCCCTCCATGAAATCCCCGCTTAGTGAAGGATCTCATAATGATAAGTGTTGGAAGACAAAAGAAAATCCAATGTCTACAAACAACATTTCTCCCTTTACAAAGAAAAAGCACCAAGTATAGGTGCAAATATGCTTCCCACTATGGATAGGAAGATGGAAGAGGGATCCAGATGTAGTATGGCATGGATGTTGCCTCTACAGTCTACTCAGATGTTGACAAGTCCTTGATGAATGTAGATGCCACAAACCAATCTAGTGAATTCCCACAAGAAGGTGGCAAACAGGGAAGCATGTCCATGTATGACACTAAAACAAGCTCCAAAGACAATGAAGCATCCTTATAAGAAGATGAAGGAAGAGAAGTAATGTCACCTCCCCTCAATGATGGATGCACACCCATGATAGAAGCTCTGTATTGATTGAAGAAGCTACACCATGAAAGCTAAATGATGTTCCTCTTTGTAGGAAGAAATGGTGCCATAGGTGTTATAGAGAATGCTCCCCAACTGATAAGAAGAATCCTCAGAAAAAATGATGTCTGAGGAAACTAGAAGACAATCTCAAAAGATTGATATGACTCCTCATAACTAAAAGAGTCTTTCTCCATCTACTATAAAGAAATGTCCACAATCAAATCAATCTTGAAAGAAACCCCAAATGGTTGATGGTCAGATTGTGCCCTCACAACGAGTGAAGAAGTCTCCTCAACAAAGAGAAGATTGATGTCATTGATGATGTCTCCCACATATTCAATGTAAGACTCCACAAATGGTCCTACAATGTCTGGAATGAAGTCATCCCATGAAGCAGAAGTAGGAAGACATGGCATTTCCTACTACACTAAATCAAGAGTATCTGTGGTTGGAATTGAATCAGTAGAAGCAACATATCAAGATGTGTGATCTCATTTGGAGTTGAATGTACTGTAACTAGAGTGACTAGATGTAGAATGTCTTCTAGAAATGGAGGAACTGTTGGATCCCCATATGCTTCCCAAAGAGCCATCCAAAAGTCATGAGCATAAGTGATGATCAATGATTAAAGCACTCAATTTCTAATAGTTCCTCTTTGTCAACTTAGGTCTAACACCAAACTGAGATGTGAAACAAAACTCTATGCGATCAATAAATGTATGCACCCCCCAAAATGAAAAAATAATCAATGAACCCCCCCCCCCCCCAAAAAAAATAAAATAAAAAAAAATGATTTGGGACTTTATTACGATCACAATAGCCACTTGCCAATTTAGGGTCTATTTTTGAAAGTAGTATTTTTGTCCATAGAAGCCTATAATCTAATTGTAGATCTAGAAAGTAGATGAAAAATTATGCACTTTCAAAAAAATAGAACCTAATTACATGTCCTAATGAGCCTGTACTAAGCCGTTGAAGTAGCAAAAATTGGGATTTGTAATTTAATGCAAAAAAATTCAGGAACAAAGATCTCAAACATCCTACACCAATGTGTAGATCATGAAATTCTACTCCAAAAAAAAAAAAAAAACTCGAAAAAAGAAATCCATATGAGGGAGATATAGTTGTTTGAAAATCACCTCTGTTATTATTTTTCCTAAATTGCCATCATCACACCTCCAAAAATCAAATGACTCTAGGTTTCATCTCAGATGTCTGATTTTGGTGAAACAAAAGTCAATTTAGGGGTTCTTTGACCTTCTAAATATGATGCCAATATCTTGCAACAGCAAGCTCCAATATTCACCAATTTTGTAAATCAGGCCTTTGGGTGCTAGTTTGCAAAAAAAATTCTTCAATTTTGACTATAGCCTAGGGTAGGCAATTTTATAGTCAAAATTCACTGAATCGACTCTCCGGATGCAATGGTGAGGTTTTCTTGGCTCTAGACACTCTCAATAGTTGTGGATACTCTAGATCTGAATCAAGGTCCTCCAAGAGGTAAAACAAGAATGGTCTCCAATGGCTATGAAATGATTCTCCTATGGCTCTGATACCATGTATGAATTTGGTATAGCTCTAATACCATGTAAGAATTTTCCTTAGGTCAAAATCACCCAAGACCAAGAAGTTCAACAAACTAGCACAAAATAGACCAATAGAGTATGATCATAATATCAATATGAAAAATAAATGATAGGATATTCAATTGATATGTACATACACTAGAGGTGCATATATGTAAAGGCCTCTAAGATGCATCTAGAATGTCTCTAGAATGAACTAGGAGATAAGCATGACAACTAAGCACACGTCTACCAGAAGTGGATTATTCTCCATTATGCATGAATGTACATGAATCAATGAGAGGATAAGTATGACAAGGTGTATCTCATGTAGAGATGTTGTAGACACCATGTGCTTAAATTAGATGTTAACTCCTATGTTGTAGACACTATGTGCTAAAGTAGAGTTACTTACTCCTATGTGTCTAACCTAATAAATAATAAAATAATGTATTTATCCTAAGTAAACTTAAGTAAAGTGTAAATAATAATTATTTACACTAACAAGTGTTAGACAAAATGTCTCTAAAGGCTTATTTCACCGAGAATAACACCCAAATTCTCAATGCATAAGATTGGATTGGCTTCTAGTGGATTGTGTAGCTGAAAATGTTTTCCCCACTAGGCATGCCAAAATTCTTATCTCAAAAAGTTGTGCATTGACTGGATCCTAAAATTCATTCACTTTGACTAACATGGAAACACCCCTGAGCTAGTGGGTGTACCAAAGGTAGGAGTGAATCTTCAGGTTATGGGCCAATTCGTTATTACACTTCACCTATTTGCTTCTTCAAACATGAAATTAAACTTAAGAGGGAAAGGGATAGAAGGAGTACTGAAACTGAAACCTAAGGCTAAGGTGATGCACTGAACATTAAGATGAAAATATTGTTGAGAAGATGCGAGGGAGGTTTCTTGAATGATTAAGGGTGGAATAATATTGATCTCAGAACACATTCATACATAAATAATTCACAAGAAGGACAAACTTTAGACAAGATGCTAAAGGGAATGATAGCATTCATAATTTAACAAAACTTGAAAGAAAGAAAAAATATCATGACTTACAATCTGTACGAATATTCCAAAACCTCACTTGTAGATAAAGACTGAGACACCAATGCAGAGATTAAAAACTAAATCACAAGAGTATATCAAATTAGTATCTTACATAGCAAAAATGAACACAATAAGGGCCTTGATGTAATGCCTACCCCTACTTGACTTTTCTGTTGTATTGTCAAATTCTTTTAGGTCAGTTTTCAAATTGTTTCTTGTGATTATTAGTACTTAGTTATCGAATTTTATTAGATGTTGTTTTGTACTCAGTTGATTATTGTGATGAGTGACTTATTTCAGGTGTTTATGATTGTTTTGATGATGATATATGTACGTTCATTTAATCAATTTTAGTTATTTCATGATGTTAGTTAGAGGAACAATTTATATGTAGTTTATATGGTTACTTACCCCATACTTGCATGTATATGGTGTACGTGTATATTTTCCTTATGTTTGGCATTTTTGATATGGTTGAGGAAGGGAGTCATAGTCACCTACTAGTTAGGATCTACACGATGTACCATTTCCTACCATTGCCTGTTTAGTTTAGAATATATGTGTATATACATGCATGGATTTTATGTAGATTGCAAGTATCAGGTATCGACTTCCCTAAATTTCCAAGATGAGCATACCCTATCACAGTATTTCAATGGTATAAGTGGGAAGATAATTCTTGAATCCAAATCCTAACCTAAGCCAATTGTTCTAGAAAATAGGACAAGTATCTCAGTTAGTTTCACCTTTTTGAATTTGTCAAGTGACGTGAATTCGTGATTTTGACACTAGAGTTTTATTATGTTCTTTGTCTTTAGTTGGGTTATCGTATTTGATTTTGTGAGTCTGTGATGATTTTCTATTGTCATTGAATCAAATTAAAATATAATTTAATAATTTAATTTAATAAAAGTTTAATAAAGAAAATTCAATATTTAATTATATTTAATTAATTGAGAAATTAATTAAATAAAAGAATTTAATTTAAAGATTTTATTAAAGTTCTAATTTAGGCGTATTTATATTTATTTAATTTAATAATTATTATTTAGGAGTTTTATTTTAATAATAAACTCCAAATAATATTATTAGTTGAATTAATAAATATATAATTAAAATGTCTCATAATTTACTAGAGAGAGAAAACAATAATTTAATAAAGTTTATTTTAATTAAATTGCATCAAGCTTATGCATGAAATAAAGAGAAAAAGCTAATTATTCAAATAAAGATATTTTGTAATTAAATATCTAAAAGTTTGTGCATGAAAATGTAAAAAGGTAATAGAATATTAAATGAATATTGATCAGCAAGTTCCCTCCCATGATTGCACAATTAGAGCCTCAAATTAGGGGAGAACTCTTTATCAGAGATCTAAAGCTCATTTTGCAATTACATAGGTTTTAGAGGGGTGGATTTTTGGGAGGAGGGATTTCGAAAGGAAAGGAAATTGTTTGCAAAGTTTTGTGCATTCATTGTTTTAACATCAGATCCAGGTAGGTTATTGTGGGTTGTGCAGTAGTTGCTTGTTCTTGTTTTTCTCTATCTTCTCTATGTTTACGAATTTGTTTCCACAATTGAATTGAATCTAAAACCTTTGTTTGTGATATTTTTGGTTCTTCGTTCTAAGATTATCTGTATATGAGTTTAGAATCAGATACCCTTGTTTGATAAAATATGTTTCCATTATTGAAAGTGTCTATGATTTAAATTTTGAAACCCTCGTGTTGGAAGTACTGCTCTTCGTTTCTTGAAAATATATGTGAATGGATTTAAGTTTTGATACCCTTGGTTGAATGATTAGAATCAGGATATGGGTTTTATAATGAAAGCCAAGGTTATTTTATCAATCGACTAGTTGGTTCGAGTTTCTATATCAGGTTTATATTGGAAAATTATCAATATATATGTATGTATGTATGTATGTATTTATGTATGTATGTATGTATGTATGTATGTATATAATGTAATTATACAATAATTTGTCATCACTATGTAATTACATTATTAAATATAAAATCTAAATAAATTGAGGGGGCTTTTGTTTGAATTGTTTTAAAATTCAAAAAAAAATTATAATTGTGGTGGGCGGACCTTTTCTCCCATTGCCAACAACAGGCTATTGACGCAGACCTGTTGCGACGACAGTGGCCTACGGGCCTTCTATGTTAGCCGACATGCTTTAAATGTATTTTTTTTTAAAAGGTAAGTTTTTTATTTTTTATTTATTTAAATTTAATTAATAATTTTATTATTATGTTAATTAAAATTATTAAATGTTTTAATTATTAAGTGTTTTAAATATATTAAATTGAATTATCATTAAATATTAAATGTTATTTAATAATAATATTAGTAATTATTATTATTAGATTAATAATTATTTTATTAATAAATTAATAAAAGTTATTTGATTGATATATCAATAATTATTATCTATTAATAATGTTACGATTATCAAGTTAATATTTAATAATATTTAATTAAAGGTTTTAATTAATCTATTACTAAGATGTATGTGTGGAATTTTATTGCAAATTTGTAAATTAGGAAGATGGTTATCTTTAGTAAACTTGGATTTTATCTTATTGTTTAATTTAGATATGAAAATGATTTAGTGTATTAAAACAGATTTGAAAAGTATATTTGATAATTAAAACCTTGATTGTATATCAAACGTTAGTGTTTTGAAAGCAAATTGAACTATGAAAACTACGTTTAAACAACTTGTTATGATTTGTTGAGTGTTGAGACTCGTGTGAACTTGAGAACTTTAGCGAATCTATAATACTTGGAAAAGAAAACTGAAACCTTGGTTGTTATTTAATCTTTTAGTTTTCAAAAAAAACTAAAAACTTGAAAATCTATAAGTGAAAATTAAACTTGTGTGTTGTTAAAAACCTAATGAGATATGAAATTCACTTTTTGTTTGTGCTTTATGTGTCGTGTGATTTTCTAGTGTTGGGTTTTCTAGGGTTTGACTTAGCTTTGACCAGTCAGGTTGTATTACTAGAGGCCTAGGAGTTTTGTCTATGATGTCATGATGATGCTTTCTATTTGATCTTTGATACCCAATCATGGTAATTTTTAATGTTGTGTGCTATGATGAGTTTGATCAAATATTTTGATGTGCTTTCCAGTTCTTGTGTAGAACTAAGGTGGATGATGTGTCTTTCCTAATATAACCTTTTGAGTCTTTGATCAGTTATCTGTGATTACTTTCTAGTTGCTTGAATAGGACTGATGTGATTAAATGATTTTTTTTTGGTGATGTCATGTTATGACATGGATTTGGTTTATGTATACTTGATTTTGGATCAATCCTATTAAGATGATCATTTTGTGAAATGTATAATTTTGATTAATGATATTTAAGTGCTTTCTAGTTGCTTGTTTAAGAACTGATGTGTGGTTTTTAACCATTTGAGATATTTTTCTTTTGTTGAGCTTAGGGTAGGTTATACATATGTCATGTTAGTGAAGCCCTAAATAGGTTTCTTGGGTAAACCATTGTAGGTTGTTTTAATAAGTGATAACATTTCATTAAATGGGTTTAAAATAAATTAATAACATATTAGTACCACAAAAATTCACTAAGGGGTCCGGAGTATTAAAAGACTGCTAGGGTAACCTTAGAGTTGACTTGTTAGTATGTCTTGTCTATACAAAAAGATATTTAACCTGCATAGAGTCACTAGAGGGTTGGAGTATTAAAAGACTAGACTGGGTAACCTTAGAATAGGCTCATGCAATGACACTTGCCCACTTGCATAGTAGATTTCCTACTTGTTTGTGTTGCCTCTGGGTTTAGTTGATACTTGTGTCTTGGTACCCTTTGAGATAGTTGCTTTTAGGTGATTCCTTGAACCTAGATGTTGGTTTTGAATTTTGAGTTTGTTATCCTATTTGGGACTTGAGACTATCTCCTTGGCATGGTGGGAGGGACCTTTTTGGGTTTCATGAGGTCAGGTGGTAGTGCATTTTCTTATATCATTAAGATCTGACTGTTGGATGTCATTGCTGGATTTGTTTGTGCAGATGTTCCTTTCTATCTGATCTTGTGTTGCTATGATGGATGTTTATGCTCTAAGTGTATTATATTTGATTTTATAGATCCTACAGGATGATGCAATCTATTTTATGATGTATATTATTTCAGCCTTTCATATCATATGACTTGTATAGTGGATGATTGTGCATTCTATTTATTGCCAAGTGGCATAATATATAATCATATATTCTTTAATGTGGATGTGTTATATATTGGTTTTAGTATTAATTAAACTTAAATGTGATTCAATGTCATGGGACCCTTAAGAGATGTAATCTATTTTATGGTATGTGCTTATGTGTATGTTATTGCTTCTGCTTTATTTGATTTGATGTTGTTGTTTATTATCTTTCAAAAAAAATGTTTCACAAACTTAGTAAAACTTTAGGTTAATTTCTTTTGGGTTCCTTGGTGGGCTATTACACTTGAAATATTCCTTTATTGAAGCCTACAAGGTAATTCAACCAATTTCATCCATTGGTTACAAGTAATATGTGGAAAAGTATGAAGGACTCCTAAGAGATCATGATAAGATTACTTTTTGCAAAAACTCCAACCCCTAGAACATATTTACAACTGAATTTTGTAGAGTTTAGGCATAACTTAGATATTACATTGAGTTTAAACTCTAACCAGGTAGAGTTATATTTTAGGGGAGCAATAACTATTGAGCAAAAGAGATCATGATCAGATGCATGTCCTCATATTGGAAGATTTGATCTTTTACATGCAAATCTGGTTCTGAATGATAGAAACGATGGTCATTACCACCCTAATTAGGTAGATGGATAAACTAGGTGGTAGGAGGAATGTCCTTTATGTTTACTAGGCATGGAGAACACCAAAGAATGGTTGTAAGCGATCAAAGGAATTAGTTCTCCATTAAAGAGTTACTTCTTTTTGTGTCTACAACCATGCCAAGTAAGTTGTATCATCAAGTCAAATGGAGTCAACCATCTAACTTTCCATGTGGATCAATAGTAACTCTTACATGTAATTCTTCCATTGTGTTGTAATTCTACTTCCTTTGGGGGGTGATGACATACCATACTTGATCTAATACTTACATATTATCATATTATCATACTAACCCCAAATTTAGTAGATCTCTTCTATGCTCTTGCATGGTATGTTTGTATTTCCCTTTATTTGTCTTCTTCTAGGGGCATCTCATAATGGAAACATTTTCCTCAATACTTGCATATATACTCTATTAAAGTCATTTCTAATGTTCAAGTGTTGACAATAACATTAACCTGGGGACATATGCTCTGCTCATTCTTGCATTCCAACCATGGGGGAGTGAATATGAATTCTAAGTCTTGCTTGGGGAACTTTAGCCTTGGTTTCTTGGTATGATTCCTAAGTTAGCATCAAATCTATGCATCTCTCTCTCTCTCTCTCTCTCCACATATCTTACAAATACATTTATGGATTATGCACAATCCTATTATTTCTATGCCCATATTCAATCTAGGAATTGAGCATCCTTGACATTGGGTCTCTCTTTCCTTTACATGCACATATGCTTAATCTCATCTATAGGCTACGTCTAACAATTTGTTAAAGTCCTATACATGGGTGACACATCCTTGCTAAACCTTAGCATTGTGATATGTAGAACATTGATCTATGGGTGGGTCCTCTAATGGGCTGACTACCAGGTTACCACCCTATTAGACTATTGCAATGCCATATTTTGGAGAAACTCTTTTAGTGATTCATTATAGGATGCCCACTCTACTAGTTGAGATAATCACCCCTTTTCTTTTCAATCGGTGATCTCTCTCATTATAATTTAGAGTTAGCAAAGTTTTAATTCCTTCGAGGTTGATGTTAGAATATATAGTCCACCAATATAACTAGGGGGGTGGGGGGGTGTGAATCAGTTATCCAACTATTATCACAATTATCAACCTTAATAAAACTTAACCATATGAGAAATATAATAAAAAACCACAACAAGGTACTCGTGCACAATGACACTAGATATGTTAACTAGGGAAACCCTTGTTCAGATGGAAAACCCTGGTGGTGATGATACCAACAAGATAATGTACTAAAATAAATATTCCTTGTTAGAGGATGGACCTTGTTAGGAGTTTATGAGAACATTCAGTATATTTTAGTCCCTATTAAGAGACTTTGAGTCCTTGTTAGGAGATTCTAACCCTATTATGAGATTCCAACCCTATTAGGAGATTCCAACCCTGTTAGGAGTTATGGAAAGTAGATGGACCCACTGTCCAAACAACTTTAGGGGCAAGACCAATGAACCCACTGTCCAAATGATTTTTATATTATTCCCTACAGAATAATACAATAGAACTATACTACTCCTTCCTCTTTCTCTATCCTGTCAACTAGACTTCCGTTCCTTCTGATCTCGATACCAGATCATCAACTTCACATCCAATAATCTCTTGGATCACTTACTCACATTTACCAAATACTCTTCTCTTGTTCACACTTTCTTGAATACTTCACACTTCACACCAATTACAAACAACAAAAACATACTTCCTTTATAATCCATCTTCAAAATAATTCCTTGAGTCAGCCTTGAGGCCTTCCCAATCAATTATAATAAGATAATTAATTATTTTGCAATTACAATAACATTGTTGGCTCACAATCTATATAACTTATCACACGTGTGACACTAGGTCTTGCACACTCTCTAACATTGGCATTAGTCTATCTTCTATAACTATCTAACTATGCATCTACAGATTATATCTCTATTAGAAGATATAATGTAGTCATTAGAAATTGCTTAACAATTACTCTATCTTTGTACTACTCTCTATGAATCACTTAGAACTTCCACATGACTCTAACTTATGTTACGCACATTTAATTTCATCATCAAGACATATTGTGGAACATGTCCTTACCTACAATCCATTAAAACATTAAACATTTTTTCGTATGACCTTGATCTCTATCTTCTACTCTTCTAGTCTTCACAGACTTACTGCTATGTTGACATCAATGAAAAACATAATCATGAATGCAACATTTTAATATTTCCACATGCTCACCAATGCTTAGGATACTCTCCCAAATGAATATCATCAACATTCAAGAAAAAAATCTCCCCCTCAGGCATTGATGGAAACATAGATGAAAATCATCTAGGTTCCAAGAATACCAAACAATGCTCTATTGTTGTTGTTATTGTTGTTCTCATGTTTCCAAATCCTCTTCATTAATCAAATCTAAAATCCTTTGGAACACTGCTATATTCTACATATTCTAGATTGGCATCATGTGTTGTTCACTACAAAGCTTCTTAGGTTCTCCCCCATTCATCAGGAATCTTCCTGTTGCATATCTTTTCCATAGAGATTTGATAAAGGGTGCTCCCCTTAATACCATAAACCTATAACATAAATAAAGAAATAAAAAAATATGAGAGAATAAAATATGGACTTCTTATTATCATCGCAAATGTAGAATTACAAAATTGACAAGTACAATATTCTAACCTACATGGGCACCTTCATTACAGTAATTAGCAAGACTAAGGTGCAAACTACCATCTAGAGTTGTCTTAGACTATGTTTAGGCCTTTCTTAAATAGGTAATATTATGCTGCCTAGGAAGGTTCTATACATTCAAAATTAATACCCAGGGCCGACAGACCCTAACAATACATATAGAGTTGTCCAAATACATCTTTGACAATTATTTTAGAAATTTCAGGAAGCCCAACTTTGGAAGGCCATAACTCTCGAATCGTTGCTCTAATTGGCTATTATAACCACTTTTTTGAAATGCCAACTCTTGATCTACAGGCTTAGAATGGTGCATGTGCCCTTCCATTAAGTTTGCAGACCTCATCTGGGGCCTCTAAGGCCTTCAAAACTAAGTTGAAAGATTTTTCTTCAAAAATTTCCACCGAAAATCTGCAATAACTTCTCTAACACTTAAGCTAAAGCATTGATATTTTTATGGTAAGCTTTTAATTCTAAAACAAACATTCATGTAGAGAATGAGAACATTTCAAGCTCTTATGAAAAATTTACTAAAAATAGCAAGTTCCTAGAAATAGAAACCCCCCTCTTTACTAGTTCTTATTAAAATAGAAAACTAAAAATAAAAGTGTTTTTTTTTTGGGGGGTGATGCAAGATTGCTCTTACACCCAAGATGCTCTTTCATCAAACATCTAGGGTAATTTGAGAACTAACTCTGTCATGTCTCAAGTGTTTAGAGGAAAACCAAGCTGCGTAACCTCCCCCTTTGATAGCCATGATAAATCCTCTACTAGCCTCCCATTCCATTTGACTAAGTATTCCTCATAAGTTCTATTCCTTCTACTTTTTCCAATATGACTGTCGAGTATCTCCTCAATCTCCTTTATAGCCAAACTTGCTACTACAATACCCAACTACACTTTTGCAACTTCATCTCCGTCACCTCCTTCATAATACTCTGTCAAATCTAAAACATTAAATACTGGTAAAATATTCAGTTCAGCATGCAACTCCACTTCATAAGCATTTCAAGAATCATGTCTTTTCACTATCTTGAACAGTCCAAACTTCTTCATTTTCAGCTTATTATATGTACACACTGGAAAATTCTCCTTTCTCAAATGAACTAGGAGTTCATCTCCAATTTAAAATTCCTTATACCTCCTTTTCACATTTGCCTTAGCCTTGTACTGTATATTCATTTTTATGATGTGCTTCCTCACCTCCTCAAAGATATTCCTCAAATGTTCAACAAATTCTTCTACTTCAACACTACTTATCTCTCTTTTATCCAAATGTCGCGATTCATAAGAATTTCTGGGACTACTCCCATATACAATCTAGAATGGTGATTTATCAGTACTCCTATTGACAGAATATTATATGCAAATTATGCGTATGGTAAAATCAAATCCCATTCTTTTAGTTTGTCTCCAACCAAACATATCAGTAAATTTCCCAAATTCCTATACACCACTTCTATTTGTCCATTAGTCTATGGATGATGCAATGAACTACACTTCAAATCTATTTTTAGCTTCTTCCATAATGTATGCCAAAAATATCCAACAAATTTGGTATCTTAATCTAAAACTATATCTCTTTGGCAGACCATGTAGTCTCACCACTTCTTTGAAAAACAACTCTACCACATGAATAACATCACTAATCTTCTTGCAAGGAATAAAATGTGCCATCTTTGAAAACCTGTCAATCACCATAAAAATAGAATCATGCCCTCATTGCATCCTCGGTAGTCCAAGAAAAAAATCCATGCTGACATCCTCCCATAACTTCTCAAGTATAGGTAATGGTTGATACAACCCTGTATTCTACTTCACCCCTTTTGCCATCTGACATACTCTACAACTCTGTAGAAACTTTTTCAAATCTTGCTACAACTATGGAAAATAATAATTCTTAGCAACCAAAGCTATAGTTTTATCTCTACTAAAATATCCAGCCAATCCTCCACTTTGCTTCTCCTTGATGAGATTCTCCCTCATTGAACTTCTTGGAATGCACAACTAGCTTCCTTTGAATAGCATACTATCCTAGATATGAAATCCAACTACTTTGTCCTATCAAGAGTAACAGGTTCTGTACAAGCCTTCACCAAAATTAGGATTATCTAGATACAAAGTATTGAGTTCCTTGAACCCAACTACCTCTATCTGCATTTTTTTTAGCAAAATTTGCCTTCTACTAAGAGCATTTGCAACTTTGTTTGACTTCCCACTCCTATGTTTCAAAACAAATGGATGACTCTACAAAAACTCAACCCACTTCAAATGCATTTGGTTTAATCTTCCTTCACTATTCAAATATTATAAAGCTTGATGATCAATATACAAAACAAACTCTTTAGGAAAAAAATATTGTCTCCACTTCTTCAATGCTTAAACTATAGCATAAAAATCCTAATCATAAATACAATATTTTATTTTTGCATCATTCAACTTCTCACTAAAGTAAGCAATACATTTATTTCTTGGCTCAAAATAGCTCCTATTGCAGTACTGCTAGCATCATAGTCTACATGAAATGCCTTGTTAAAATATGGAAGTCCTAAAATAGGCTGCTCAGTAACTTTTTGTTTCAATAGATTAAAACTCTTATTTGTTCCTATAGTCCACTTAAATTCTTCCCTATCCCCTCTCATTGTTGTAGTCAGGGCTCCACAAATACTACTAAAACATCTTGTGAACTTTCTATAAAAACTATCTAGACCATGAACTCTTACCTTTGTAGCACTATATGGAGTAGGCCATTCAAGGATAGCCTTCACTTTCTCTAGGTCCATTTTCAAACCTTTTTCTGAGACTATAAATCACAAGTACACCAACTCCTTTACAAAACTATACTTCTTTAGGCTTATCAACAACTTTTCTTACTTAAATTATCAAACACCTTGTGAATATGAATTAAATGATCCTCCAATGTCTTACTAAAAATCAAAACATCATCTAGGTAAACAATGACAAACTTACCCAAAAATTCCTTTAGTACCTCATTCATGAGCCTCATGAAAGTGCTCGATGCATTGGTTAGCCCAAAAGGCATGACTAACCACCCATACAGTCCTTCCCTTGTATTGAAAGTAGTCTTCCACTTATCACCTTCTCTGATATGAATCTGATGGTACCCACTCTTCAGATCTATCTTTGTGAAATACTCAACTCCTCTCAAATAGTCCATAATATCATCCATCCTTGGCAATGGAAATATGTACTTTATTGTGATCTTTTTTATAGTGCAAGAATATATCCACTTTCTCTATTCTCCATTCTTCTTTGGTACTAATATTGCTAGTACATCACATGGAGTCAGACTCTCTCGAATCAGCCCCTTCTGCAACAACTCATGAACTCATTTGTTCAACTCTTCACTTTCTATTGGTGTCATTCTATGTGCTATCTTGTTTGGAAAACTAACTCTTGGAACCAAATCCATCTGGTGATTGATCTTCCTCATTGGGGCAATCGATCAGGTACATTATCTGATACAGTATAAAAAAACTTTCCTAACATATCTGCAACTTTGTAGGTACCTCCTTTACTTCTTCCTTACTATCTTTTGGAATTATATAAAAACACATATGCTCACGCTTCATACCTTTGAGAAACTATTTTTCATCAACAAAACATATTCTAGAAACACTACATACCTTTTCTTCTTTATTCTTCGATGGCTTCAACTTATGCTTCACTCCATCCTTGGTTAGAATATAGGTATTTGCTTGCCCATTGTGTGCATCATGCCCATCAAACTGCCATGGCTTACCCAAAAAAAATGACATATGTCCATAGGTATGATATCGCATAGTACCTCATCCTAGTAGCTTCCAATTTGAACTTCATTAAGCACTACTCATTGACCATGACCTTACGGTCATCTTGCACCCAAGTAATATGGAATGGACTTAGTTGTTTCTATCTCTTTAGCTTCAACTTTGTGACAATCATTTCTAACACCAAATTATTAGTACTTCCACCATCAATGATCACATAATAACACTTATCTTTACATCTACACCTTGTGTGAAATAAGCTCCTCCTTTGATCAGGTTCATTCTCACCACTTAGCAGGACTCTTCTATTAACTAGGACTTCTCTTCTTTTGAAATCTTTAGAATGCGATGATCTAGCATCTTCATCAACATGTGCAACTTTGGCCTAACCTTCTATTCTTTGATTTGTCCTTCCTTGGCACTAGGAATATTTAAATGCTCTATGCCCTTCTTCTCCGTAGTGAAAACATTTCCCACAAAGCCTCCTCTTCCAAATCCTTGTCATCTACCTCTTCCTCTCTGATCTCTATTGTTCTAATCATAGAAATAACTAGAATTTTTTCCCCTTTGGTGTTGACTACTACTTCTAGCCTCATCCCTATTCTTTTGATCATCATTACCACCACCACAAGATCGTCCACTAGATCTCCCACTGCAACCTCTTCTACTTTTCTTGTTGTCAAACTTCTTTCTTAGTTTCTCCTCAACTCTTAGGGAAAACTAGTATGCCTCATCAATTTTGTTCATTTGAACCATACTCAACTTGTCCTTGATACTTTACCTTAACCCATCAAGATAATATGTCACTTTCTCCTTATCAGCTTCTGCATTGTTGGTTCTAATGAGAACTTGGTAGAACTCTTCGGTATACTCTTAAACATATTTTACTACTTGCTTCAACCCTTGCATTTTCTTCAACAGATCAAGCTCATAATCCATGAGAATGAATTACCACTTTATTTTAGCTATCATCTAATCCCATTTAGTGATTTTGTCTTTTTCCTTTCTATTTCACTCCAATTGAACCTCTTGCCACCAAATCTTTACATGTCCCTTTAGTTTCACCTTCAAAAACTTGACCCTATCAAGATCCTCAATATCTTCATACTTAAAGTACTCCTCTAGTTCATTGATCCAATCAATTAGCTCCTCTAGGTTAAGATTTTTTTGAAAATGTGGGAACCTCAAACTTAGGTCTTTTTCCAATCTTGGAGATGTCCTTAAAAATCCTCTCTTCCTCTGGGTTTAGAACTACCTCTACTTTGGCCTTTTTTCTACTTCATCCTCATCCTTGCTTTCATCTCTTATACAAAGATTTATTCTTCTGTGCATTTGTTCTTCCAATGCTTGCATTTTTCTTTGGAGGGCTCTAAAACCCTTAGGTGTGACACCTACAACTCTTCTGCCACACTCTCTTCATGGAGGCATTTTTGCACTTCTATTGAAACCCTAGTGCAAACTACCCCACAATCAATGATCTATCTACATGCTCAGCCAAAACCACGATCTTGGTGTGAGCTACCTCGTAGTCAGTGACTTGTCCACACACTCAAGAACTCTAGCTCTAATACCACTTGATAAAAGGTGCTTGCCTTAATACCATAAACCCATAATAGAAACAAAGAAACAACAAAAAATGCGAGAATAAAATATGGAATTCTTATTATCGCTACAAATGCAAAATTATAAAATTAACAAGTATAATATGCTAACCCACATGGGTGCCTTCATTACAGTAATCTACAAGACTAAGTTGCAAACTACTACGCAGAGTTGTCTTAGACAATATTCAGGCCTTTCTTAAATAGGTAATTTTATGCCATCTAAGAAGGCTCACAATCAAACTTAATACCTAGGGCTGATAGACCCTAACAATACATATATATTGTCAGCCAAATACATCTCTGAAAATTATTTTATAAATTTTGGGTAGCCCAACTTTGGAAAGCCATAACTCTTAAATCATTGCTTTGATTGGCTATTATAACCACTTTTTAGAAACACCATCTCCTGATCTACATGCTTGGAATTATGCAAGCACCCTTCCATTGAGTTTTTGGACATCATCTAGGGCCTCTAAGGCCTTCAAAACTAAGTTCAAATATTTTTCTCCAAAAATTTCCCCCAAAAATAAACAATAACCTCTATGATGCCTACGCTGGAGCAATGAGATTTTTATGGTAGGCTTATAATTCTAAAATGAGCTTTCATGTAGAAAATGAGAACATTCTGAGCTCATATGACAAACTTACTAAAAATAGCAAGTTCCCAGAAATAGAAAATTGAAAATAATTTATTTTTATTTTTTTGGTAATGCAAGATTGCTCTTACACCCAGGATGCTCCTGCATCAATGTTCCTTCTTCTTTCTTACATTAATTTCTAAAACTCCCTAATAACTATCTCTCCCTCATTCATCTAGAGGATGTTTCTCATACTCATCTCTCCCCATACATACTTAGGAGATTTTTTTCATGCACTCTTCTCCCCCATTGACATCAATGACAAAGGCCTCATTATGTCAATTAACTGCTTCAAGTCTTCAACCAATGCAAGTATCCAAAGACATTGTTCAATACCATGTACTAAGAGTCCTCAATGACTCTACTCATCACAAATACTCCCCCATATAGGAAGCATCAACATTCAATCCAGTCAAACAATAGTGTTTTATACCACTGGACTAATGTAATATTTGCATCATCTACTCTGAAGTAGGAAAGGGTATAAACCCAAGCATATGTCTCAAGTACTCAAATGTATCTTTAGGTAAGGGATTTGTAAAGATATGTGCAATATGATCTTTAGTACTCACATATTCCAATCTGATCTCTTTTTTTGTTTCTTTCTCTCTCAAGACATGATACTTAATAGATATATGCTTAGTCTTAGAATACAATACATGATTCCTAGACATACTAACTCTACTTGGATTATGATAGTATATGATAATAGGTTCTGAAAATTCTATCCTAATATCTTTCACCATATGCTTCATCAAAATCACTTGATTACAAATATTTGTCATAGCTACATACTCTACCTTAGCTATACTCTATGAAATACAATCTTGTTTCTTATTTAGCCAAGAAACCAATCTTCCTACAAGAAAGAATGTTGCATCATTGGTCTCTTTCTGTCATCCATATTGCATGCCCAATCTGCATCAGTATAAGTACATAGAGTGAAATCACTTGATTTGTCATACTATATCCCATAATTAGATGTTCCTTTGAAATATCTAAATATCCTCTTAATTAATGCATAATGATACTCCTTAGAATCAGCTTGACATCTAGCTATAATTCTAACTACATTTTCTATATGTGTTCTAGTGTGAGCCAGATATTGCAAACCTCTAATCATGGATCTGTACTTCTTCTTGCGCAATTGTAGGTGTCTCATCTTTGCTAGATAAATTGTGACTAATTATCATTTGTGTACCAAAATTATTACAAATTTCCAAGCCAAATGTTTTCAACAAGTCCTTTAAATACTTCACTTGTGAACTAAAAATGCCATCATTATCCTATATAATCTGCAAACCTAGGAAAACTTCATTTCTCCTATCATACTCATTTCAAACTTATTATTCATTTCTTCAGCAAACTTATCACTTGCTTCATCATTACCTACAAATATTATGTCACCAGCAAATATTACTATTATCAACAAACCATTATCTATTTCTTTCAAATACAAGTTACTATTTGCCATACCTTTAGCAAATCCAAGCTTTGTCAAATACTTGTCCAATCTTGCATACCAAGTTCTATGTGCTTGCTTCTGACCATATAGAGCTTTCTTCAATCTATATACCATATCTTTTTCTTCTGTCAGAGGGAAACCTTCAAGTTACTCAATGTATACCTCTTCTTCAAATTCTCTATTCAGGAAGGTTGATTTGACATCCATTTGACACACTTCAAGAATTTCTTATTCATTGCATAAGCTAGGAACATTCTCACTTCTTTAGTTCTGGCTACAGGGGCATATGTCTCCTCATAATCCATTCCTTCTTGCTATGAATATCCTTTGCACACTAATCTAGCCTTACTTCTCACAACTTCACCTTGTCCATTCATCTTGTTTCTAAATACCTATTTGGTGACAATAGCATTCTTGTCTTTAGGTCTTTGAACTAATTGCCATGTGTTATTCTTCACAATATGATCTAATTCTTCCTTCATTTCTTGAATCCAATGATCATCTTTATATGCTTCATCTGTACTCTTAGGTTTAACTTGAGAAATCAAACATATTTCTAGGTAAAAGCACAAACCTATGTCACCTTTTATAAAGAAATGTGATATCAGAATGTGACAGTTCAACATTAATGACAAAAAAAATGGTATTTTTGTTTAAAATATGAAGATGATATAAACTAATGAAATGTGTAGAATTGTATGAATTTTATGCCTATAATTTTTATAAATTTTATGACTAAGAATTCATTCATTTTATTTTATTTTGAAGTCCCTTTTTTAACTATAAAAAATAGAGGATGTAGTTCCTGTCAAACAAGTATGTGCAAATCATCTTTTTTTGTTCCGATTTGAAAATATTTTATAGATGACATGTATAGCTAGTGAACAAAAAAAGAAATAATTATTTTTGATGTATATTTTCTTTGTTATAAGTACTCAAGTTCGACCTTGTCAGAATCCAACAATTTTTTCCTCCCGTCATAACTTCCCTATCAAATCTATACCTTATTGAAAAAAAATTACATATTCATGAAGAGGATTATCTCCTCTAATGATAAATATTATTTTTTATTTTTTTGATATGATTTACTATTTTTTTTTCATTTTTTGAGAGAACATCTTCTGAAATGTTGAATTATTGACTTATGATATTTTGAGATTATAAAATATTATAACTAATCAAAACACTCAAAAATTTATATAATGATGATATTGAATTTGAGATCTATAAAAGGGTATTTTTAGTTTTTGAAAAAAATTGAGTTTTGATAGAGAAATGAGATTTGACCAAAATAGGTTTTTGTATCACAAATGGTGACATAGATCTGGGCTTTTACCCCTCTTCATTAACTATGTTTCTTTTCATCACTTGTTTGTCTTTGCTTCCAATTATATGCTTTGGAGGGTGATTCTTTAATATACTTCTGCTAGGAGTTGTGAACTCAACTCTTTCTTTTTCTCTAGGCCGAAATCTCCACTCTTCAATCTAATTCCCATTCTACAAATCATTGTTAGTCTTAATGATAGCTTCCACATTTTCATGGTTTGCCTTTGGATCAACAATAATTACCAAAGCTATCTCTTCTACTACTTCATTTTTCTTAACCAATTTAGGCTCATTATCTTTATAATCACAATCATTCAAGAATCTTTTTGTACTTGCTTTAATTTCTTCATCTTCATTAGAAAGTGAATTCTTTCTAGATTTTCTTACTCTTTTAGGACATCTAGATGAAAAATGACCAAACTCTTTACATGTCAAACAAACAAAAATTTGCATACATTGTGGCTCCTTTTTCATAAGTAGATCAATACCTTCTTTGATCTTCATGACTTCTTTGAATCTGGATATGTCTTTACTTGTGCTTCCATTCTTCTTTATACAAAAAAAGGATTCTAGATTTGGAAACTCAATGCTTTGTTCTTTACACAAATATGATAACTCACCAAGAATCTCCATCTTTTGGGTGTCAAAATTTCCTCTATCTGTCTTTGGACTATCTTTTTTGAAATGACTCGCCATTTATCTCCAAAATTTGCTAAGATTTCTCTTCAAGGACCTAATGCTCTGATACCAATTGTTAGAATATATAGCCCAACAACATAACTAAGAGGGGAGGGTGAATCATTTATCCAACTATTATCACAATTAGCAATCTTAATAAAACTTAACCATATGAGAAATATAATTAGAAACCAAAACAAGATACTCGTGCACAATATCATTCCCACTGCCCAAACAACTTTAGAGGTAAGACCAATGAACACATTGTCCAAATGATCTTTGTATTATTCCCTGCAAAATAATAGAATAGAACTATACTTCTCCTTCCTCTTTCTCTATCCTATCAACCATACTTCTCCTCCTTCTAATCTCAATACCAAATCATCAACTTTGCATCCAATGATCCCTTGGATCACTTACTCACATTTACCAAATACTTTTCTCTTGTTAAAAATTCCTTGAATAGTTCACACTTCACACCCATTACAAACAATGAAAACATCTTTCCTTTATACCCTATCTCCAAAATAATTCCTTTAGTCAGCCTTGAGGCCTTCCCAATTAATTATAATAAGATAATTAATTATTTTACAATTACAATAACACTATTTTCTCACAATCTATACAACTTATCACATGCATAACACTAGAGCTTGCACACTCTTTGATGTCACCATCAAACTATCTTCTATCACTATCTAACTATGCATCTCTAGATTATATCTCTATTAGAAGATATAATATAGTCATTAGAAACTGCTTAACAATTACTATGTCTCTGTACTACTCTATGCGAATCACTTACAACTTGTACATGACTTTGACTTATGTTACCCATATTTAACCTTGTCATCAAGATACAGTAAGGAACATGTCCTTACCCATACATCAATAGTACATTAAACCTCTTTCAGTATGACCTTGATCTCTATTTGCTACTCTACCAATTTTCATAGAGTTATTGCTATGTTGACATCAATGACATAGTCATGAATGCAACATGTCAATATTTCCACATGCTCACCAATGCTTAGGATATTTCCCCAAAGGAATACCATCAATATTCATGCTAACACCTCTTGGATTTTAATAAGAGTATCCTAGGTCTTGTGCTCTACTTTATCAAGAGGTTGGATCATGTCCATCCTCTCACTAAAGTGGGGGATAAATGTACCATCTTAAATTGGAAGCACTCCAATTTGATAAAGGTCTAGTATCTAATTAATGTGTGATCATCAATCTCCTTCTTGTTAGAGTGGGGTTGTTGTTGCACCTTGTTGCACCAAAAGACCAATCTGTCAATGCTTGATACAACCACTCAACTTATAGTACACAAGAGGTGGTTAATCCCCTATCACAAATCTTGATGGGTGCATTGTAATTTTTTCCAACAATCTCCCCCTAAACATACCCTAGGGTTTGAGTATTCAAACCTGTAATTAAGATCTGATACCACTTGTTAGATTGGGGTTGTTGTTTCACTAGAAGACCAATCTTTCAATGTCATATACAACTAATCAACTTATAATACATAAGATGTGGCTAGTCCCTTGTCATGAATTCTGAGGGAGCATTGAATAAATTTCTAACACTTCTCTCTTTCATTTCTTCTTCCCTTTTATGTCCTTTCTCCTAGGTGGGATTGGGGTAAAACCTAAAAGATCCTCTTTAAAGCTCCTATTTTCATGGTGACAAGCTCAAGGTAGGATCTATTTCCCCTAGGTCCTTCCTTTTCATCCACCTTTTCACTTGGAATCTATTCTTGGCATTGAAATAGGGTCTCCTTAGAATCTTATTATGATTTTTAGGTTCTAAGACCTATTTTAGGGTCCCTCAATAGTCCCTAGGATTTCTACAACTGATAATCAGAGGTTCATTGTACCTTGGATGCTTCACGGGTGCATTACACCCTAATGGGCCAATTAGGGGTGCACTGTGTCCCTTTAGATGATTGAGTGTTAACTTTTATGGCAATCAATTCATGTGAGTTAGTTAGTTCTAATATTTATATAAACCAATCCATTTTCTACATTTCTTATCCACAATCATAACAATATGTATCATTCAGAAGTGTTCAAGAATCCAATCTCTAGCTCTCAAGCATTCAAATTGCAAGCCTTCAAACATTCAAGCAATTTTTTGTTTAAGATTCAAGGATTTAAGCACTCAAGTAATTGTAGGAATTTATCTTTGACATCTTCTTCAATCTATTCAAGATCCTTTGGTGTATCTTCTACATGCTTTCATCTTCATCTTCTTGGTCCAAATCCATTGGTGAAGTCAAGAACATTGCATTTGATTCAACAGACTCATCTTTGTAAGGAGAATTCATATATTTACTTTACATTCATGCTATTTAAATTATTTTAATTCAAGGTTAATTCTTAATCTGGGGTTTAACTAAGGGAAACCCCCCATCAACTACAAAAAACCATTTTATTGCCAATTGTGGTTATCAAATTGATAGATAGGTTATAGATTAGAGTACCCTTTTTGGCTTCCTTCAAAATAGGGAAATTATAATCAACATCAGACACAGTTAATCAAGATTTCTTTTGCACCCCTAATGCACCAATTCACCCTTGATGCACAAATTCACCCCTAATTGATCATCAAAAGATTTATGGGTTTCATCTATCACACAATTTCAGGCCTAGATCTGAAGATTTCCTCCCATTTTGATTGAAACAACAAGCACAAAAAATATTTCAAAGGTGAGTTCCTTCTCCCTCCTTTGTGAATTCAACATATCTATATCTATCATATAGATACACATTAAGGGTCTTTACGGATTTGGTCATCTTTCCCCTATTCTTCCTAGATCTAATTTGCATTAGCACTCCTTGTTCACTCAGTTAGCACTGATATCTCTAGGCCCAACTTCTAGAATTGGGATTGAAAAGTTTATCTTCCTTATCTTCCCCTCTTCTATATCATACACTTACACGTGTAAGTAGGTTATGTGATGAACTTAGGTTTTGTATCCTTGATTTGCATTTCCTACCCCATAGTAGTAACATTGATTAGTGATGTTTATAAGTCCTTTAGAATAGGTCACTCTTTAGACAGGACCAAGGAGAGATAAGGTATATGAGATCTTTATGTTAAAACCCTTTAACTGGGTCACCCTAGAAATTTGCATGTAAACCTTTAACAAAGTTGGCTTCTAGCAGAGCTCACTTCTAAAGAGTGAAATTATTTGGGTTGTTGGCCCCGAGTGGTTTTTCCCTTTATAGGATTTCCATGTTAAATCATGGTGTCAAATGTATAAATGTTGTTGTGTTGCACGTTTATTTTTATTATATCACAACTTGGTAGTAACTAGGTAATATTAAGGTTAAAGTTGTGTTATATTTCTAATACTCGGTAATAATAGGAACAATGAGTTAATGGTTTGGAATAAATTGATTAAAAGATCAAATTGTGAAGTTGAATGAGATGATCGAGTTATTTCTTTTGATGTTTATGAAGTTTAATTACTACTGAAGTGTTTGAAATGCCTATAAGAGATAACTGGACATAACCAATTCACCCCCCACACTCGCCCCCCCCCCCAAAAAAAAAGAAGAAGAAGGAGTTATCTACCAAGTGTACTGTTCTCACATCTCCATCATCCTTACAAAATTGTATGTTATCTCATTTTAAATAATAATCAAAATAATCAGCTTGCTCATTAACATGAAAGTCAATAAAATGATTATCCATGTGCATAATGGGTTACAATAAAATGATAAATGTTGCTTCAAGAGCTACAAGAATAATATTTTTATACAACTAATTTCATCATGAATAAGAATGTATATTCTTATGCATAAAAAATGTATGTACACACATGTGTGTGTATATCTATATATGTATGTATATGTACACACACACACACACACACACACACACACACATACATACACACACATATACATATATTATATACATACATATACATATATGTGTGTGTATATAATTTTACAATAAACTAAGAATTTTCCTTCATCACTCATGCATTTTAGTATTTCTTGTCATCATTTATTTTGATACATTTCATTTTCTCAAAATATTTATCATTTCACAAATGTCATTGAGGGTTTTCAAATAAAGTTTATATATCTATAATTATGTATGAATATGCATAATTTTGTATACATGTGCATAATTTCTTCAAAGATATATTATTTTTTATACATTTGAAAAATGAAAAATTGGGGAAATGTTGGTTCATTTGGCAACCCTAAAAATAATGTTTTCACAATTTATTTTATTTTCATTTTGGCCATGTAGCTCTTGTCTTGCCATTTTGGTCTACAACTTAGCTCTCCATTTTAAGTTTTTAATCATTCTTGCACTACTCTAAAACCTCTAGGTAACATTGTGTCCATCAACCATGCTTCCTTTAAAATGTTACACCCATGTGTACACGATTATAATTCAATAATGAATATTTTACTATCATCCATGTTTGGACAATTATATATGTATTTTTTTTAAGTATTATTTTATTGATATACATATTTATTGTTTTCATTAATGTTACATTATTTTAAGTGTTCTTGATGAAAAAAAATTGGTATACAATGTTTGGTATCTTGTAAAGAGTTATTGGAATGACAATGCTCCAGATTATTTATTCTCGTAGATGATGATCTCAAGTTTGTTGTTGTCTATCTTGTGCAACATAATATAGGTGGCTTACATCTACATGATAGAGTCATATATGACCTTGTACTTTTCACCGTCATTCAAGTTACTAGTAGACTCTAATTGGTTTTGGTGGTTTATAACCATGTTGTAGTATCTTGCAATTGGAAAAAAGTTGATGAAGACATTCAAAATGCAAATCCCCACATCATCTCTTGTAGACTTAGCACAATTTTTTATTCGACAGAAAGGGTTTTCAAGACCTTATGGTGGAAGCATAAGAGCTCTTCATTGTTTGTGTTCTATTTATGAATATAGTTTTGTTTTAATATTCATTACTAGTCATGAAGATTTTTTCACACCTCAAGGAAAAGTTTTTATCCTACACTACTTCGATAGAATTTTTTTTTTGTCACAAAATTATAACATTTATAGACTTAGGGGTGTGAAAATTTACTTATTTATACTTATTTCACATGTTGGAAATAATTCTTCAATTGTATATTTTCATTGATGTTTACACAAATTTTAGTATTAACTGAGCAATGTAGACTTTTTGGTATTAACCTTGTATACCTTAGTATTAACTGAGTAGTCATATAAAGAAGACTTTCTAGTATTAACTAAATAGTTGGTTAGTGAAAGGATTCCTAACTGTAGTATTGATTGAGTGGTGCAGCATCAAAAAGGCTTGCAGTATTGACCAAGTGGTTGGGCATTGAAGGAGTCACAAAGTCAACCGAGCATTCAATCCTAGTATTGAATGAGTAAAAACATAACATAATTATCAAATATTTTATTAATTGAGACTAGCTATTTGAATGTTTATTAATGTTTTGAAAGGGTATTCAAGTTAGCTTATCCTATCTTATGATATATAAGAAAGGTCAAGTTGTGAGGACAAAATGTAAGTAAGTGGAGATATGAAATAAGATGGATATGGGAGTAAAGAAAAGGTAGAGAAGGAAAGTGTGGAAGACAAGCTGCAGAGAACATCTGATCATGAAGGATCCAAAGGTCAAGTTAGAACATAGATTTGAATCTACAAAGAAAGTTTCTTCATAAATCAAGTCAAATTGTTATTTCTTTCTAACCATTGTAGCAATAAAGAAATCTCTTAATAGAGTTGACTTAATAGTCATTTTGTAAGTCTTCTAACAAGGCGACATTTCATGACTGAAGCATTTAAAGACTCTAACCAAGCTACTCTGATAGGGTGATCTAAATCATCTAATAGGGTCATACTTAACAGTATGTTTTGTAAACTTTAACATAGTTTACTCCTAAAAGGGCTCACTTCATAAGAGTGAAAATTATTGTCACTGGTTCCTAGATGGTTTTTCTCAAATTGGGTTTCCACATTAAATCTTGGTGTCATTTGTGTTCATGTTATTTGCTTATGCTTTATGTTTTTGTAACTAAGTTACTAAAGGTTAAAACAATTTAATAAAACTTAAAATTACTTTGTTAACCAAGCATCAATAATATTATAGCATAAACCAAGCTTTTTGTTGAGCTATCATTTTGCACGATGCTTAACGATAGGAATCCTTTTAAACTCCTCTCTTGAAAAGCTAATCTAGGATCAACTCCAAGATTCTAGGTGATCTTGCGACCTACTAGAATCTACTCAATTGAAGATAAATGTGTATGTTCATGAGGAGGCCTTTGTTGGTTCAACCAACTTTAGATAAGATGTTTGATCTATTGTTTTGAAAAGTAACCACAAAAGAGATATATTTTTTGTATTTTCTATTTTATGATGAATGCAATTTATCGATGCAACTATATGAATTCCTATTTCTAATCAAGCATTAGAAAATCAAATATAAAAGCTAAGATAACAAGAGATTAAATAAAATAACTTGAAAGGGAAATTCATAATGGACATAAATCATGATAACAACACATCTACGAGTTAAATCATTGAAAAGATCAGGTAGGAAACCAATGAAAATAGGAGTAGCACTTCCTCAATTCTACTGATGCAATCATCGATGGGAACTCAATAATAAAAAAAGATGTTTCACTTCTCATTAAATTGCAAGGCCAAAAAAAGTGCACTCATGCGAGACAAGAAGTTATGTAGGAGCAATAGATGATCTTCTCTCCAACTCGATATGTCAGAGAGATTCGTTAACATGAGGCAAACACCAGAAGTAAAAGGTTGCACAATCATAACAACACAATAAAACCATTGGCTCCATTATTATTTGTGAACATGCATTCACCAAAATAACGCACTCTGGCAAGAATAACTACACTCATAATGACAGCACCAATAGAATATATTATTGCATCAAAATAATGACCTAGAGTACATTTTACATCCATGTATTTATAAGAAGGCATATCCTCCCTTTGTGCTAGGAGAGAGAGTTCTTAAAATGCAACCCATGCTAAAAAACTAATTTAAAAAATTGAATTATATACAAATTGACTTCTAAATGGTGCTAAATAGGTCTCTACCCTTGTTTATATCAATTAATGGGTGCATGATCCTTTACATGACTTAAAACAATGAAAGAAGAAGTAGATAAGAAGAAGGAAGTTCCAAGAGGATATAAGAGTCACTAGAAGCTCTAAAATGGAAGCTTGACCTTCTCTAAATGACTGGGAGTTGAACTATCATCAAAATGCATTTTCAATGTATGGGATGCTCTTAAAATAGAAACTGGCAGTTAACTATTGGTGCACTACTACTTTTTCAAAATTGTCAGTGCACCTTTGAAAATAGTGCACCCTTGCACCTTGATGGCAAGCTTAAAAAATGTGAAATTTTCTCAAGTGTCAAAATTAAATTTCTAGCATTTGAGTTTTCTTCCCCTTTACACCAAAATAATGTCTTGATGTTTCCCCTTTAACTTCAAGATTATCTCAGTCACTTGGGTAGCTTTTGGAAAATCTTCAACTCTATATTTTTCCTTAACAACCTACCAATAATTATTGACCTCTATCCGAGTTGCCACAAAATCCTCAAGTCTAGTCTCTAGTTCCAAAAATACCTTCTCAATCTTAAATGCTTTCCTAATATCTTCATCTAAAAAAGAATCTTTGAAGATTCTTCAAAATTGTTGGACCACTAATTGCATCAAGTTGAGTTTGTTTGTTGACTCATCTTCAAAAATCTCAAGGCAAGCAACATTTTAGTACCTTTCTGCTTTCAAAATTTTCTCTTGAGTTTGGTCCCTTATTCTCTGAATATCTTTGTGTAGTCCCTCCATGAATTTATTAC
The DNA here is from genome assembly GCA_028749045.1 of Cupressus sempervirens. NCBI lineage: Eukaryota > Viridiplantae > Streptophyta > Pinopsida > Cupressales > Cupressaceae > Cupressus > Cupressus sempervirens. The sequence continues at coordinate 557,474,401 of CM053788.1, read as the reverse complement.
CAATGGATATTTTCTCTATCCAATCATCAATCTTATCAAGCTCCTCTATTGTATAAACTTTGATGAGTGTAGGATACCTTTGATCTTTTATTGATGTCAAAGCCTATAGGTATTATCCCCAGGTATGTACCTCATCCATCAACCCAAAATATTGGTTCACTATGGACACCAGTTTATCTGCACTCAACTAAATATCATGTAACAGGTTAGAATTTTCCATATTATTTGTAAACATTTCTCCTCAAAATTATCATGTCATTGTTGATATGCTCCCAAAAATGAATCTAACTGTACATTCCCCTTTTTATTTCTCTCTATTGTCATAGCAAGAGTGATCTTTGGATTTTCTAGATGTATTGGGCCTATAACTCTATGCAAATAGCCTCTAAAAAGCTCATTTTGTTTTCTTGGCATACAAAACTTGGACTCATCTTGGTCCATCTACCTAAACACCTCTTTCATGCTTGTAGTAATCATTACTTTTATAGTATCTACTATAGGCCTTCCTAACATGACCTCCTTGCTTTATTAATTTTTAAGAGTTAGTTCCTCTATGTTAGCATGTGGAAGAGGGAAAGCTATGTGTACAAGCAAGTCCTAAACTTGATTCTTCATAATGAAGACCAATGGTCATGCATCACTCATAGGTGGCTTAGTCTTCTTGGTAGCTTTGATTAGCTCTTTCATTACCTCATCATTAGTTAGATCCAACTACTTCTTTTGCCAAAATAAAACCTCCCTCTTTAGCCCTACCAGTGTGATGCCCATTAGAGTCATGTATTTGATTGAAGAGGTGGTTTCTACTACAAGCCCCTTTCTCTTATCAATGCTCTCTAGCGTCTTCTCTAAAATGTCCCTTTTCTGATTTTGTATGATATTTTCAACCTCTAATTATATTTTTAAGATCAAACAACTAATATCACAAAGATCCACCAAATTTCTCAAGAAACCCCAAATCGGGTATGCCAAAAATTGTGCCAAAAGCTTCACAGCTTCACCTATTATTAATAAATCTGAAAGTGGACATTTTTACAGAAATTTCAGCAGCATAACAGCCTACAAAATGACATTTCTAGATATATATATCCTTTACACAACAGTTCTCAAATGTAGGACAAAAACTATGCTCATCGGGCTATCGAAATTAACACAAAAATGCTCGGAAACACCACAAAAACACTAATAATCTATCTCAGAAGTTTAATCACATCACAATACATATATTCAGCTCTATTTTAACACCTTAAAGTCTGAAATACAGCAACAACCCAAACTGATATGAAATACTCAACTGAAAACATCAAACTCATACAAAAAACACACCCGAAAACCCACAAATCTGCATTGTTCAGCACAAAGGCAAACTCTATATGAGCATGCACATGGAATGGCTTCAAACTCCCATCCTTAGCCTTCTTGGAAACCTGCAAACTCTTGTTCTTGGGTCTCCCTGAAAACTTGCAAACTCCCGTTCTTGGGTCTCCTTCTCCACAGGTTTGGCAGCCTCTGAAGAATAACAAAGAATGAGCAAAAATCAAGTTCTAGAATCCGCCCAAAATGCCTCCAAACCCCTTAAAAGAGGGCATAACCGTAACTCACGTCCAAGAGAGCTTAATGAAACATATTTTAATAATAATTTTCATTTATTAGTCCAACGGTTTCCAAAGATTAACCCCCTTTTCCGAAACTTCACTTTCTTGGGCCTGCCTGCCTTAGCAAAGATTATTATTTTTTAATTATTTGAAAAGGGGACATGACATTCTCCCTTTGGGATAAATCAATGGTTGGAGTCTCTATATCTTCTTGGGCTAAGGTCTTAGCCTTTGCATCGAAAGGATTTTGTTGAGGCTCTTCAAGTATTTGCCCCTCCTCTGATACTTCATCGGCTTGCAGTTGTTGGGGCTCTACTTCCTTTGCTACTTTTTATTATCTTTTTGTAGTGAGAGGAAGTGGTGGTGTTGAGCCTTTATCCAACAAAGACAAATCTTGAGATGGTGGTGATGGTATTCTTGGATGTCCTTAAGGTAGAGGCAGAATTTGATTCCAATCCTCTCTTAGGGATTCGTTTGTGAGAATGTCTCATATCTTCTCACCCACCATCTCAATGCCTACTAGCATGAAGTCAAATTTCAGAGAGGTCAAAGATATCTATTTCTTGCCCTTGCATATCACCAATCAACTATTGTTTTTCATCCTCTGATGTAGACATCTGAATAGGCTCTTTCAAAGTAGAAGAAGGCATGACACTTGAACTTCTTCTCCTCTCTTCTTCCATGGTCCTAGCAACATGAGTCCCTTGACTCAAGGGAACATATTTGATCCCCTCCCCTTCTTCTTCTTCCTCCTCAACTTTTGGGATTGTCTTAGGTAGTTATGGGGGTGGAGTTTTTTTCTTCTTCAATCTTCACCTTCATGTCCCTGTTACAATGGACTCAATCCTAGCCCTTTTAGGAACAAAGGGGGAGGTGTCTTCTTGTATACCTACTAGGGGTACCCTCTATTATTCCTCTTCTTTTCCCTATTCCCGTGGAGATACTTGCTCAGTCTCTTGGTCTTGAGTTGCTAGCTTAGCTTGTTGCTCTACTTCTACAAGATTTACTCATTCTTGTTGAGGCTCTTGAGCTTGAGCCATATGCTTCTTTTCTTTTTCAATAAACCTCTTCCATTTTACTCCTCTTTCAGCTTCAAAGTACTCAACTTCTCACTCATTTTGATGAACTATTTCCAGTCTCACTAGAGATTGAGCCCAGAAGGTTGATACTATAACTTTTATACCCTTACCCTTTATGGGTCATGTTATGGCTTGAAGAGGAATAGCCTGAGTAACTGGATCAAGTTTGAAAGGTTTCTTGATCCATTCCTTCATAATTTGGACTATGTGGCAAGCTCTATTATTGATGTATGCATTCTCATCCCTTCTAATATCTACATTCATGATCAACCTTCGTAGATTTTGTCCCTATTGTACAATAAATCCAAGACATCCTTTGCATCTTTCTCAATAGCCTTTAGTAGGATTTTGACCTCGAGCATTTTTCTATCAGATATAGAGTCATCCTACAATAATCCCTTATTTGGATTTCATAGTCATCTATTGCATTCATCCAGTGGTCCTCTAATGCATCTTTGAGTATGAAGTGCTTCCCTACTAGATGTTAGACCATCCCTATATTATCAAAGTATGGCGGAGGGGAGTTGTATTCTTCTAAGGGATATTGATCCCATTCCAAATCAAAGGTCATGATGTCTTGATTCTATTTGACCTCAAAAGCATTGATGGTGATTGGCCACACCCATGTCTTTTTGTGTTGTTTCCTCACTCTATGATATGCAGATGTGAGTTGGCTAGCAATCTCCAACAAAATGAGCCTATTTGATGGATATCTTGGGAGCTTCTTGGGATCCTCCAAGGTACCAGCTACCCTGGGTAGGTGAATGTTTTAAATTGGATGTAGTAAGTGCTGATCTCTGTAATCCTCGCTGTTACCTCTACTGACACCCTTTTAGAATAATCACCCTCTATGAATCAAATGATTACAAATATAAAACTGTCATTCACCACACTGTACTATATGCTATTCTCCAAGAGTTTCTTCTTAACTAGTTGAGGGTACACCAGATAGGGCTAGGCATTAGCATCTTGCATGTTTCCCTTCTTGTAAAGCCCTAGGTAGTCTATCATTTGGGCCACTAATAAGTACACAAACAATGATGTCATATAGAATTTGTGGTTGGCCTTGATAACTACCAACTATTCATCTAGGTTGTCACTCAAAATTGTAGCCTATTCAATTGGTATCTTGGTCGTCCTAATGGTGTCTATGAAATGGACCATCCAGGTTTCTGTTAGATTGTGGTGACTGATTAGGAAAGTACTGTACATACTTCATTAAAAAAATTTGGGACCTATTTTATCAGGATTTTGGTCCAACATGTAATTATTAACTATAACCCTAAAGTAGTTAAAATACTTGTATAAAAGGGCTTAGGGTTAGGGATTGTCTTATAAGGTGTGATGTGAAATTGGTTCTAGTAGCGGTATTGAGTTGTAAGGGATTATGGATTATAATTAGGTTGTAATCACTGGATTGTAATAAGATTGAACTTTCTATTTGGTGGATGTAGCCCACGGATTGGGTGAACCACGTTAAATCTTGGTGCCTTGTGTTCTTTTCTATGTGATCTATTATTTTTTGTTATTGGTCATATTTGCATGTAATTGTTACTTATGTCCGTGGTTTAATCCTAACAAGTGGTATCAAAGCCTAGTTGTTTTTCAGTTATCCCCTGTAGGAAAGTTTCACAATTGAGTGGGAGTCTCACGGTTGAGTTGGAGCAATGACAGATGAGGGTAAGCTGAGGGTTGATAGGTTTAATGGGTAGAACTTCCAGTCATGGAAGATGCAAATGGAAGACTATCTGTATTAGAAGGATTTATAGAAGTTGTTGGAAGGCAAATCCAAGAATCAGGGATCTATGTGAAATGATGAATGCGATCTTTTGGATAGAAAGGCACTTGGAAGCATTCGATTATGCCTGGCACCATCAATGACATTTAATATTACAAAAGAAAAGACAACAGAAGAATTGATGAAAACCCTAGAACACTGTATGAAAAGCCCTCCACTTCAAACAAGGTATTTCTCATGAAGCATTTATTTAATATCAAAATGGTAGAAGGTGGATCGGTTACAGATCATTTAAATGAGTTTAATACTATTACTAGTTAGTTATCTTCTATGGGTATCAATTTTGAGGAAGAAATTAGGGCTCTCTTGGTTTTGTGTTCTTTGCCTGAAAGTTGGAATGGCTTGGTAATCGTTGTGAGTGATTTTGTTCCTAGATCTAGTACCCTAAAATATGATGATGTGATCAGTGTTGTTTTGAGTGAGGAAACTTATAGGAAAACCTTAGGTCGATCTACATTAGGAAGTGCTTTGAATGCACAAAGCAGAGGCAGAATGACTGAGAGAGGAAGTAATTGGAAATCAAGAGGAAAGTCAAAGGGGAGGAGGTCTCAATCGAGAGGACTGAATGACTACTAGTACTGTGCGAAACCAGGGCACAAAAAGAAAGAGAGTTGGAATCGAAAGAAAAATGAAGGAGATAAATCAGATGAAGATAAGGAGGCAAATGTGGTAAGTAACAAATCCGAAAAGGATGCTTTGCTTCTATCTTTAGAAAGTGTTGATGACTCACGAGTTTTAGATTCTGGTGCTTCATTTCATGCTACACCTCATAGAGATTATTTCATTGATTATGTCCAAGGGGATTTTGGGCTTGTTTATTTAGGGGGTAATGAACTGTAGTGCCTACCCCTAAGTCGCATTTCAGTCATCCTTGCCAAACTCTTTTAGGCCAATTTTATGTTTGATGATTGGTATTATTATTTTAGAGATTATCAATTGTTGTTTTACACTCAGTTTATTATATGATGAGATTACTTGGTACTCTATATTTCGTGCATGTAAGATGATTATTCAATGTTTTCAGTTATCGATGATGATTAGTTAGATAGTTTATTATCACATGTGCTTTCTTATGGATACTTACCCCACACTGCATGTGTATGGTGCGCGTGTTTCTTTTCTTTATGAATGGTGTTTCTGATGTGGTTAAGGAAGGGAGTCGTAGTCACCTGCTAGTCGGGATCTACACGATGCACCACTTCCTGCCATTGTATGTTTAGCTTAGAATATTGTGTTTGTACATGCATGGATTTTATGCAGGTTGCAGGTACTGGGTATCGACTTCCCTGAATTGCCAGGATGAGCGTACCCTATCGCATTATCTCAATGGTAAGAGAGGGGAGATAAACTCTTAAGTCCAAATCCTAAACCCTTAAGCCAATTGTCCTAATTGATAATTAGGACAAGTATCTGAGTTAAGTACCCTCCAAATGCATCAAATGATGTAATTTCGTGATTATAACCCTTTTGTTTGATTTAGTATGTGTTTTTCTATGATGGGTTTTCGTATGTTGCCTCCTGAGTCCTTGATGTGTTTTCTATTAATTAATTATAATTAAAAAGATTAATTAATGATTTAATTTAATAGAAAATTATTATGATATTTTAATATTTAATTATATTTAATTAATTAAGAAATTAATTAAATAAAAAGAATTGAATTTGGAGATAAAAGTTTTAAGTATAAATTTAGAACGTGATAATATTTATTTAATTTAATAATAATATATTTAGAGTTCATTTTTAAATAAATGCTAAATATTATTATTAATTGAACTAATAAATATTTTATCAATTAAAGTTTCTAAAATAAATTAAAAGTGGAAAAGATATTAAATTATTAAAGGTTTCTAGATCGCATGATCTAAGCATGAGTTGAAAATAAAAGAAATTAATTAAAAGATAAAATAAGTGGAAATAATAATGTTATTTTAATTTCATAAAGTGCGCATGGGATTAAAAGTAATAAAGATTAAAAATAGAAGTCAAGTGGAAAAACTAAATTAAATTATTTAATAATTCATTGAAAGATAAAGCAAAGATTAATACAAGTTAATTTAAGAGTTAACTCAGTTGAGCAAGAAGTCCTCTCGGGTGAACGCACAATTAGTGCCCCGATTTGAGGAGAAAACTCCTTATCACAACTTTGGGGGTTCATTTTTGAGGGACATGAATTTGGACCGGGAATTTTGGGGGAGAAAGGGATTTTGTGGAGACATCTTTTGGTAGCAAATTTCACAAGGAGTATTCTAGGAAAGTTTTTCAGAGGAGCGAATTCTCTCATAGTTTTTTGGGGTTTTCATATCAGCATCAGGATCAGGTAGGGTCTTGTGATCACTGATTTATTTACGCAATTTTCCTACTTCCTGTCTTCTTCGTGCCTATAGATTCTCTGTGATGAAAGTTTAAACATTTCAATATTGGAATTTATCAGATGCTCGTCAATTAACTTCTGTATAAGTAGGATTTAAACTGGGAAGGGTTCGAATTTTAAAAAGAAATTCTAAATTGAAAATTTGGTTAGTTGGCAATATTTCCTCTATCAGAATAATATGGTGATCAAATTTTTTTTTAAAAAAATTTTAAAAAATAAAATATATATATATATATAAAGAGAGTTATTTAATTAATTTTGTTTTTATATAATTATAAATTTTGATTAATTAAACATCAACGTTTTAACCATTTCACATTATATAAATTCAAAAGAAAATAATAAAAAATGAATTAATAATGGGTGGGGGCTATCCCACGCACCCCCAAACTTAATATAAGTATCGCAGGCCGACTACAACAGTAGCCTGCGCTGCGATACGACAATCAACGATTTGTATATTGCTTGGCATGTTTTTTTTATAAAAATACTCTTATGTATATTATGACTCGTTTTAATTATTATGATGTTTTAATTATTAACATTGTTAATAGTTTTGTTTTTTTAAGATATTAATTTATAATTATTATTTTAATTAATATCAATTGTTAATAATATGATTGTTGTATTATTTAATTTAACAATAAACTTTTAATTATATTTTAAATTCAATTAATTTTTATTAATGGATTTATTAATAAACTTTATTAAAATTTAGTATTTTTATAGTTAATAAGTATTTTCATTTAATCAATAAACAATAAAAAAATATTAAAATGTTTATTTGTTAAAGATATGCAAGTATTAATTAATTTAGTTAAAATTTTATTTAACTAAGATTAATAAAGGAATGATCTTAATAATTTGTAAATTATTCTATTTGGAAATTGACAAATATTATTTAATAATTTGAATAAATTATTACTCACTGGTTATCTTGGGGAAAATTTACTTAAATCAATAGGGATAATTTGCAAAAAAAACTATTTAGAATAAGAATGAGTTAAGTGAAAAGGGTGAACTATGAAATTATATTGTTCTATATGTACTGTCTATGCTTTGGGGTTCTTTGGGGTTGATTAGATATTGACCAGTTTAGGACTTTTACTAGAGGCTTGGGGTTGTAAATGTGATGTTGTGATGATTTGGTCTCGATCTTTCTTAACCCGACCATGGTAATGTGATGGAGTGCTTTATGATGGATGTATTTACTGTTTATTACTGTTTTCCAGTTTCTTTGTGTGAAGCTGAGATGTTTTAAGTGATTG